>VXBO01007256.1:0-10022 GCA_013400135.1 Rhinoptilus africanus
TTAATTTAAAATTTGCCCCTAAACACTTTATTTGTTGAGTAGCAATTACCGGTATACTTCAAAAATTACATACATTAGCTGTATTTAAAATTATTATTTTAAAACCTAATATTAGTCTCAATGGAGATTATGTAAGGGTCCCTCTCATAATTCTAAATTTAAAAGCAGCATTTCTGTTTTTCTTAAGTGAGAGAAAACAGAAATTAAAAGGAAAAAAAAAAGGAATTTAACAAGTATTTTTACATACAATTAGTTTTAATACAGAAATCTGGATGATAATATGTAATCATACCAGTGAAGAGTTGCACTGTATTTTAAAGTGACTGTGCTAGTTTGTAGTTGCAATTCATTTTGTCTAAATTCTAGAAACCAGTTTTGTGATTCCCTTTTTAATGCACTATAAAACATATTTTAACAAATTACATTTTATAATTAGTACGTTACTTCAGTGTTGCCTAAATAAAACTGATTAGTTTCTTCAAACAGCATCCATAAGGGAGATTTCCATTCAGAGTGCTTAAATATGATAACTGTTGTTTAAACTTGTTAGCAAGTAATATAGTTGTTGCAACATAATTACTCAAACTAAGTTAAGACCTTAGAATTATTCATTTTTGGTGGTAGGATTGTCTTTCTATATTGTGACTTCTCTTGACTAGTTGTTGAATTCCAGTAATACTGATATTACTGAAGGGAACATTCATTTTGATCATAATTCGTTTGACTCCCTGCCTTAAAAAAATACACTAAGTACTTCATGGAGGTACTAATATTGCAGTTATTTTGAATGCCTAAATTTAAGAAAAAAATGATTCTGTTCTTTTAATAATTTATGTAGTTTCAGGGATTGCATTAAGAGACAATACCTAGAAACAATTTTTTTCTTTTAATACCTGAAAAATGCTGATTTCAGATACTGATGTAGTTCACTAAAATAAAAATAAAACCAAATGGTAATATGATAAATATTGGTTTAGAGCCTTATGTTTTTAATAAATAATGAAACTGCTTAACAAAAACAGTTAAAAGGTTAAATGTTTTTAAGAATGGAAAGGAGATTCAAATTCTAAATCTATTGCATCTCTGCCTTGTGGCATACTACCAAAGCCTCATTATGTACGTACATGAATAGATCTGTTATGTTTAAGTATGGCGTCTATGGCAAAATATTTAAATATCAAGAAACAGGTACAGTATCATTTTTTAATTCATTTTAGTTTGAAACATGAGCTATGAGTCAACAGTAAAAGCAGCAATAAAAATTGCAATAACATGGTTTTTTATCAACTTGTCTAAGAAAGAGGATGCATCCAAAATATATTTTATGTTAGGTAATGAAGTGAAATGAGTGGTATGTCTGCTCTGCATTCCTTTAATTGTGGTGGTTCTCAGTTAGCTTTGCTGTGACAATAGCATTTGATTTTTACCTCTGTAATGAAGTATACAAAGAAGTTCATGTTGTCTTTGTAAACTATAAGCTTTTTTCACACAACAGTACAACAGAGTGTAGAAACTGCTCTGTTACTGATGTAGTGAACATGATTCACTTCATAAATAACCTGAAAGGCAAGTAACTGTTGTGATTTCAAAAATTAATAAATTGGCATCAAAATTTTAAAGACTTAAAACTTCAAAGACTTGAAGAGTTTTCTATAAAAAAATTAGCCTCAAAGTTGCTTTTAAGTTATATATTTTAGTTCCTTGTAAGTCAAGTGGGATCATTTTAGCTTTTGAAATGTCAAGTATCTTTCTAAAGCACTGAGAGAACAAGATTGCTTTATTTGCAGTTTTCTTTGGCTTGGTGCCATTGCCCCTAATTTTTAGCTCTACATACTGAACCATATTACTTCTAAGTACAAGATGTCTAATACAGAAGTGTAGTAAAATATGTCCAAAAGTATATGGGTACAAGATTGATAGTACAAAGGGAAAGAAATAAAAGTGGATTAAGGGAAGTCTTGAAAAATGTTAGAAAACAAATTTTTTTTTCTTTAATTATGCCGTTTGGATTCTTCTGTTGATTTTTATACCTACTTTGTCACTGATAAATAAAATAGCTTCCATTATGTCCACCTGTTTAGATGCTTTAAAAAAGAATACAAATACTGGGAATGGCTAGATATAATGATCCAGTCTTATGAACTTCGACAACTTTTCAGTAATCTGAACGTACTAATACTTTTTAGCTTTTGTCCAAGTCAATGTTTTGTTGGGTTCTTTAAAACTTTTTAAATAGAATTTGTTATGCACGATCCAACTGTATTATCTCTTAGGAACTTGGTAGTTCTGCTATGTATGGATGTTAGAATAAAGGTGAAATGCAAAAGAAGTTTTCAATACTACCAAAATTTGAAAGCACTGAAATTGTAGCTTACATTTTGCATGAATCATTTTAATTTGAAGATGTAGTAGCAGCATCTCTCTCTGCTTCAAGTATGGAAGCATATATATTCCTTGATTAAATCTGTAGGCCTACATCAATAATAATAATATAGTGTCAAATTTATGCTTAAAAACACTGAAGCTCTTTTTTTGGTCTTTTTGTACCATCTTAAAAGGTAATGAATACAAACTTGTCAACAGTGCTAACAGTTCAGAGTCCCCTACCTGTGTTTTCTTAAGTAACACATTAGTTTGTGAATCTTGCTTTTTGAGTACATGAGTTAATGCACCTAAAACTAAAGGATTTTATCAGTTTAAGCATCTGTCAGGTGTAAGTTGTCTGCTCACTCACACTCAAAGAAAGCATCCTAGAACAACTACTTGCTTTTTAAAAAATTGCTCTCCTGAAGTTTAGCAAGAAACCAGGAAACAAAAACATCGAGGATGAAATAAGTTTATCATCAGCTCATTTAAAGTTTGTAAGTATTTGTCAGAGATCTAGGTCTTGCTGCATTAGAGATTGAACATGAACATTAGCCAAACTACTTTTATGGTATGATCAAAAAATCATAGAAATTTTGGTTGAAAGGGTCCTCTGTGAGTCATCCAGTCCAGACTTGCACTCAAGACGGGTCATTACCAGTCCTAGATCAGGCCCACTGTGGCTCTGCCTGGCTAATTCTTGAAGACCTCCAGGGGCAGAGGTTCCACTACGTCTCTGGACAATGTTTCAGTGCTGCATTTACTTAGGCTTCTAAACATTTTTTTTTTTTTTCCCTAATACTCAACCTAAGCCTCACAAGCCATGCTGTGTGGTCATTGACCTTGTTACATTGGCCGTGTTTTGGTGAGCTCATGATTCAACTTTGATTCTGTCATTTTCATAACCACCAGTACAACTCAGACTTTAATGCAGTACTGTATTTGTGGGAAGAAGAAATATGCATTATTTTTGCTTTTGAACTGAATCTGGAACTTAAAAAAATTTAACAAATGTTAACAAATACTCATAAAAGGAATTTTCTACTTCTTGGTTAGCCAACCAATGGCTTTTCCTATCAGTAGCTTTTTATGTGGCATATTTATCACATTGAATTTTTCCTTAGGCCACGAGCAGTTTTTTCACTATTTCCTTTTAACTTACTAACTTAATATTTAGAGGAAAAAAAGTAATGCCTTGTGAATTAATTGTATTTGCTTTCTTCTTGGAGCTAGCTTTAAATATCATTAGAAGTCAGTGGCAGTGTTGCCTATAGCTTTGTTTTAAACCAGTGGGGATATTGGAAAAAAAGTAAGAGCTTCTTTTGGCTGCTTGGATATTGCTATATTATCATGTTGACAACCCACAAGTTGTTTGAGTTGGAAACTTTGCTTGGAAAGCAAACACAATGAAGAAAACTCCTTATAGTTGAGGGGCAATACAGCTTAAAGTTCTCTAACATCCTAACCTACTAGCTCAGCTGGTAGTATCTCTGTTATGGAAAGTGAAAGACATCATAGTATTTAATGGGTACCACCTAGTAAAAGGATAGCATAATTAACTTAAAACAGTTGCTGGTCTGGTGTAACAAATCTCAAATTATGTGTATGCTACATCTGCTATGTTCGTCTGACTTTACATCTGAATCTCTGCTATTTCCCTAGGAGCATAAGTTTGTACCCTTTTTGACCAGTGAAGTGGAAAATAGCAGTGGAATGTAACCTTAACTGTTAGTCTACCCTTTGGTCTTTCTCTTTCCTTCTTACACCATAAAACTGTTGTCTGAATTAATGTGTCATTTTTTCTTGATTTTCATGGTTTGCATGGTTTCTTAATGTTAAGGATGAACTAAAACAGTGTAACAGAGTTTGGAAGCTATTTTCAAACCTGACGATGTCGTAAAGTGGTTTTGCCATACCTAAGTTTTCAGAACTTGTTCACATAGAGGAAGCCAGAAATGCTGACTGGGAACAGGATATCCTTCAGGTTTTTGGGTACCTCAAATGGCCAAGTGGAAAGGTGACACTAAATGGAAAGCTATTTGAGCTACTTTTTAAAGGAAAAATAAGCACAGTAACATATTTAAAATTTCACTCCCTTTTCTTTAATTTGTATATTTTAGTTACATCACATTCATCAATCAGAGTGATGGTGGCTGGTGTGTTTTGTGTAGAATCTGATCACACCGGCACATGTGAGGAGTTCTTTGACTCCTGTACTGGAAATCAATGGAGGACTTTGTTTGTTCTTTCTGGGTCCACATGGGACTGTTTAGATCAGGGCAGTTCTTATATGTGCTGAGAAAGTGGAAAAATATATTGCTAGGGAATTTTCAGTGAAAAAGAGGTACTTTATTTAGGGTAATGCTTTCAGCAGCTACTAAACAGTATAATTACTTGATCCAAATCTTGAAATTTTTGCCTTTACATCCTTGAAGTCATGCCTATGTCTGTTACAGATAGAAATGATAATATCCACAGATTTCACTTTAGCTGCTTAAATGATCTCTTTTGTTGCTCTTTGGTAGTTTAGGCGCAAATCAGTTCTTTATTTTTGCTAATGTAGTTCAACAATTTTTTTATAAACAGAACTTCTTTTCTCTACCATGCTGTGTTCTTGTCAGATAATTAAAGGAGGATTAAGAAATCATTCTGGTCAAATGTTATTACTAAGATAAAAGAAGAAAAAAAATATATTTTGTCCTTTAGTCAATAAATATACAAGTACATCTTGAAAGTAATAGAGACTGCAAACTGAAAGAAACCTAATTTATAGAGGTCTCTGTTCCCCCTGCAATCCATATTTTCTTATGAGCTATGATTTATGACCAGTGAGGTTTTTCACGGGTTCTGTAAAAGAGGCTGAAAGATACACTGGCTTTGTATCTGCACAAAATCTTTTTGTGATTTTATGTAGAGGGATTTGCCAACAGCTATGTGTTTGCACATGTGTGCATTTATCCATAACTGCACATGCATGTACAAACATGCACATAGAAAAAATACCTTGCATGAAAGTTCCTTCTCTATATTTGCTTCTTATATATTATTCTTATATATTATGATTACTTAGAGTACAGAAATATCACATATTTTACGAGGATGTCTTTGAAAGAGAAGAAAGTATTAAATAGCAGTTTAAAATTTTTTTTTGCATATGTTACTTACTTATAATGCAGTTGAACAGTCAAGATTACTGGTGAATTTCTTCACATGCATTCCTGTTATTTTTTAATCAAAATAAAAAGGTCAACAATGTAGTCTTTCTGGTAAAATAAAGTACAATTTGATTACTTTCTGCTAATGCAGAATATCATTTAATTTGATTTCAGGAAGAGGAAGGTCTCTAATGGAAGGGAAATGGAGTGTATAAATTAGGTGCACCCTCTTATATTTACCTCTGTTCATGCAATTTTGAATATTGGTGCTGCTGTCAAACACAGAAAAAACAATACTTGAATCGTAAACAATTTTGAGAAATATGTATGAAGTGTGTAGGAACAAAACCTATTTCAAATTTACAAAGTGCCTGATTCTCACTGAGGTGTCTTAACTCTGCTATGGTATTTAAAAAATAAAAAAATTAAAAATTAAAAGCAATTCTGAAAGCTGTGGAAACTAACAATATAACCCATCACACAAGAGCGCAGTTGCCCAGTTCGTGGTGATTTCATTAATTATATGGGTCATGTGAAAAGATTGATTGTTTCAGATAACATACGGATACCCTGTAATGCTTTTTTAGTGTAGGTGCACATAGCTCGTTCTCTAGATGGGTGAAATTACCGATCCACACATCTGTGCTCTGTTCCTTATGTATGAGGGTCATGATTCTCTAATCATCATAGTTGCAACTTTGTGCATTGTCACTCCTCTGATTACCAAAGATTCCAGTACTGGATGCTTTGAAGCACCTCTCAGTTTGCAGATAAAAAGTCCGTAATCTTGAATCAAGATTTAACAAAGAAGCATTTGTGTAGTTCCTATGGGAAGTGGCTTAGAACTGCACACAGAAAGTTAAGCTTATTACTGTACTTGATAATGGAGCTACTGACAGGTCTTTTGTTGAATGAGAGTTGGCGTACATCAGATTGTGAAAGATGGAAAGCCTTGGTGGGTTTTTGCTGACATAGACTTTAAATCTTGAACATCTGATGATATCACATAGGGAATAAAAGCAGCTTTAGATGTATGGGAATAAAAGCAAAAGAATTCAAAATAAAACCAATCAGTCACAGCAATAACATGTGCAGCCACGGTTTAGGGAGAAAATCCATGGATTTTTTTTTGCTGTCAGCTGGAACCTTAATCTGTTCTGGAACTCAGAAAAGATTCTCTCTGCTTTTCAAAGTTTTAATTGACTATGTAAAATATTTTCAAATTCTTCTACACTGAATACAGCATTTATGGTAACTTTCAACTCTTTTGATGGTCTCAAGGCAACCTTGGTCTGTTTTGGAGACACTGGCCTTCACTGTTATGTTCCAGAATGTTTGGAAAAAAAAGAAAAAGAAAATCAATTGTTTCACTATTGCAAATTTGGATGTATATTGCTGAATTTCAATAACTTTGTATAAGTAATGCTACTGTAGGTGCCCTCTTACCTAGACCTGCCCTCTTTTCATTTTCCTAGTGTTTTCATAAGTGCAGCATAGGTATTTTCAATCTCTTCCAAAGTTAAGAGCCAAAGCACCTTTTCTCTAATGGGCCAGACAAGATAGCAGGCTGACCTGGAAGTCACTAATAGGTGCTGTTGGCCCTTGGGAATAACAGAGGAGAAGAGAGGTCCAGGTATTTGGTTGTTTCAGCAGTTTGACTGGCTTACCTGGAGTTACAACGTAGTTTCAGCTAGGGCAATGTGGGCTGTGACATTGCGAGCTCTGAGGTCAGACCCTCAAGAAAAATGGGGAATAGGGAATTACTGGTCTGGAAAGTACTTATATATTAAATACTTTTGTCTCAGGAATGGGAAGAATAGCAGGTACGGATGTTAAAGTAGAAGGAGTGGGAGAGGGTCTTCAGCAAGGGTTAGGGCATGCCCAGGCCACCCCGTTACTTCGGGAAAAGAATACACACACAGGCACGTGCCCTTATTCCCTGTACAGGAATGTTAGTTCTCAACGCATTCAGCTTCTCTGTTGCTACCAGAAGTGTAGTATGTGAGAGTGCTTTTAAAAGCATTCCCTCTTGCCCCTAGAAATAAACATTTAAATTAGCCTTATCTCTACTATGATTAAATTCTTTCTTTTCCAGGTGAAGACTGAGAACTAGAAAATTATATCAATTTGCAGCAATGACACATATGCATCATGTATTCAAAAGCTTTTCTTAGAATCATGTGTTTTATATGATAGGAGTTTCTAGAGGTTTAGAAGAAAAGTTGCAGAGAGTCAGATCTGTGTTCTGAAGCCATGGAACCTCTTGCTGTCTGATGCATTGTAGAACCAGTATTCATTTAGTTTTAAGTCTCTGTGTAATAGCAAAGTGGGGGTTTTTTTCTTAAGAAAAGCTTTTTTTGGCTATTTTGAAAAAAAATAGAGTATTCTAGACCATCTGGTACAAATACTGACAGTAAGAAAATTGCCATGCAGTGGTGGGATATTGGAGTCAGAAATCTACAGAAAGTCAGACACTTTCATTCTTCATTTCTATTGTAATTTCAACCAGTTACATTCATAAACTCTTTAGCTATTCTTCCACTTTAAGTATGCTCAGTATTTTGTGGCTAGATGTGAAGAATCTCTATTGTATTTATACCCTTAGACTGGAAGTTTTAATATATGTCCACCTCTGTTTTCAATTTACAGTGGCATTACAAACATCAGCTTTACCACACAGTCTTGCTTAGCAAATATTCAGTTTATAGAATAAGCGCTTCTGCTGCCTCTCTGTTGGTTTTGTTGTTGTTTTCAAATTACAGTTTCCCTAATTTGCTGTTGTTACCTGCATATTTCAGGAAATTGTCCTAGCTCTGTAGATTTAAACCACTTGTTCTTCAGATATGCCCTGTGCCCTCAGTTTCAATTTGTTCTTGAAGCAGAAAAATCCCCGGTTCAAAAATGTCTTCTTTGTGATAATAAAGAAACTTAGTTTTTCAAGTTGTTCTTTCCAGCTCCATGCTTATGTGTAATTTCATCTTTCAATATTTGGTACCTATATTTACCTTTTCCAAGCATGTGTTTTCCATCTTACCTTAGTGTAGGAGCAAGCAAAACAAATACTTTCACATTTCAGCTGTGATAGTAAGGACAGAATGCATCTGAAGTTGTGTTTTGTTTCTGTTTGCGAACAGCAATAGAATAAAAGGTAGTTAGTTCTGTTTTAAATACTTTTATGTGCATTTTGTGGTTAGAAAATAAGTAATCTGATTACAACTGGATACAGTATTTATGGCTTCTGTAAAAACACTTATACACACAACTTTTAAGCAGATTTCAGACATACTGTTTGTGTCATCCAGTATTTGAAAGCTGTTTGTGAGCTTCTTGTGAGTATCAGAGTTGTTAGTTTAAAAGTGGAACTAGCTAACAGACATTTTAAAACACTTCTGTCTATCCAAATAGCATTTGAGCACCAAGAGAGCAATATTGATTGATAAAATATTTGTTGCTCTGTCTAGAATCTTTGGCACCAATTCATTGTTCTTACTGAAGAAAGGATAGGCTAAAATTACATAAAACTAAGTTAGGTGGGAAAAATAACTGCATTTGTGGCAGGGTTACATAATATACTTGGAGCTGGTTTATGTAATTATGAAAGTATGGATTGCTTTTATAAAGTATAAGTAGTCAGAGTGACATTTTAAAGGGAAAATGAAGATTGAAAATAAAAAATGGACATAAAAGTGATGTGATCCAGAAAGCTCACAAATTGATCTGTTACTCTAATAGTTTAAATAGAGAACTAAAAGCTGCTTTCTGGTTTGATTCATGAACAAAGAAAAAGTATAGAAAGATGTGAAGTGTTAGGAAAAACTCGCTCCATTCAAAGAAATGTCGGAAATAATTCTCTAGCTATCAAGGTCAGGAGACATCTTTTCTGTCCTGTAGGGACAGGAAAGCCTCAAACTGTCTGGCAGCAAATAAACAGGGAAAATTATGCACAAAATACATGTCTGCTTTAGACTCCAAATTAGGCAAGCTGACCTGCAGTGTTGCCACTTCAGAAAGAGAAATGGACACAGCCTAATGTAAGAAGCTTTGCAAATGCGTTAGTCAGAAAGGAGTCTCCAGGACACGATGGAAAAATACGAGCAGCAGAGTGAGGGATTTATTTTCTCTGCTTTGTAGAAATTGGCTTCCCGAAGTTTTGCTTTTGGATATCATAGATAACTAGAATTATTTGGAGCTTATCAAATCCCTCTCAGCCAGGAAAATAAGTAAGCATTAGAACATATGATAGAAAGAAGCAGACAGTTTTCATAGGAAAGACCATGATATTTTGTGCTTGGAAAGTACTATTTTCATAGTCCCCAGATGTCTACACTATAAAGGCACAAAACCAGTCATCCATCCTGCCTAAGTGTTTCTTTATGGTCTTGAAAACTGACATCTGTTATTGGCTGCAAAGCTCTGCATTAATTATCAGGCTAAGATGACTCCTTTTTGTAACTATTTGGCTTCCTGCAGAATTGTAACAAAATTAATGATGGAGTAAGTTCT
>VXBO01007256.1:29215-42496 GCA_013400135.1 Rhinoptilus africanus
AGGTAAGAATCGAGACCTGGTCAAAGGAACAGTGGACAACATGATCTAGAGAAACAAGCAAAGAGGGGGGATCAGGACAAATGAGTTTAGACTCACTAGAGCATTTCTCCAGAATGCAGAGTTTTTGTGTCAGCTTATTCTCAAGAAGGAGAAACAGGATGTTGCATGTTCTTACAAGTCCTATTGATGGTATTTGGGGATTTTTTAATTTTATAGTTTTACAAATCTTAAGAAAACTGTGGGGAAAATAGTATTTAACATAAAGATTCAAAGTACTTCTTAAGATCAAATGCACTGGTAAGAAAAATTCTAAATTAATAGTTGCCTGGATATTTTATGTACATTACACAATAGATTTTAAATATCTATTGCATAATGCTTTTCATCCTCCCCTTTGAACAGGATGAATTGTGTACTGAGGACCCATTGGGATTGCAATGAGACTGTTGTCTGTAGTACATCTGCTTCTTTTATTGCGGAAGTTGGAAAATATGTAGTGGATGAATTGGAGACTGTAGAAGAAAGTATAGTGTCATGCTAAGGCAGCCGAATGGTCTGCCAGAGAGCTGAATTGCTGCATGCCTTTGCCAGAGGGTTCTTGTGTGATGCTGGGCAAGGGATGTATCTGGACTTCTTACAGGCCCCTCTGTGTTCCAGTGATTTAACTACTATATTTAGGATAAGTAGGTGAAGTCAGGATACTTACATGAGGTTTGGTGAAAACTTCTGTTGTCAGGCATTTCAACGTTATTTGATGGTTTCAGCCCTCTGGCATTAATCTGAATCTCAGATCCCCATGTGTGAAGCAGCGATGATAACTCAATTGTATCTAGTTCACATTATGGTTATGGACATACCATCAGATCTTAATTTTTGGAAGGAGCAAAGATACAGTAGCAGTATCACCATATCCCTAGGCTGTAAGCATAAAAGCCCACTGTATGCAAAACAAACAAACAAACATAACAAAGCCCCGCTTAGTACATTTTGAGATTAGTAAGAAATATTAAATGGATTCTCATTCAGTGGCAAGCAATCTATTCTGCACATTCAGCATGGCAGGGATTTGCTGGAATCTCATGCTTAATTACCTTTCTGTCATCATCACATGGAGGCATGAAGGATGAAATTAAGGCAAGCAGCTAAACTCAGTACTAGTTTTTGTCTAACTTTCATGTGTTTGGATTTTCCTTATCATTCTGTGTTTGCTTGCGTATTTGCATCTGTTTTCCCCATCCTACAATTTTTTTTTTTTTTTTATTTTAATGAAAACAATCTTTTTGGTANNNATCTTTTGGGTAAAAGAGAGAAATGCCAGTAGTTGCCCGAGTTAGCAAAATGTCCAAAATGCCATATGTCAATTTTTATTAGATGTCCAAAGATCCAGGTAAAAAAGAGCTCCTATGAGTGCTGTAATTGTAGAGTGAATGCTATATTAGATGTCAGAGTACCTTGTACTCAGTCAGAGTTTCTTTTCTGGTTGAGTTCTTTAGTCCATGATGGCTTTTCCTTCCTTTGTTAGTTCTCTAATACATAAAAAACTAAAGATTTTCATCTATAGTCTTAGTGTAATACAATTAAAAATGCAATCAGCAACAGCACACATCCTTTGGAAACCAGGCTGCATTAACTCATAAGGTGATGTAGCTATTTGTTTCATTTTCTTTTTTTTTTTTTTCAATTAATGTGATTTTACAATACTTTGGAAGTAACACTGAAACTCCTTCTGTAGTAACAGGTTGTGCCACTGCACGAACTCGTGGTTCTGTGTACACTATGACCTAAGGCCAGCAGATCCCATCATCGTGCACATCCCATCCTTAAAGTAGGACTCCTAAAGATTGGGTCTGGGCTCAGACTATCCAGTCTCTCGCCACGTCTAACTACATTTTGTGTCTTCTTGTTTCTAAAACGAGTACTAATGACAAAGTTTCTGTTGCCCTTACAGTGTTCTCAGTAGATGTCTGGATTCTGGAGCCAAGTACTAGTGTATCTGGCACAGTATAGTACCAAAATAATGAAACTTGCCATGTTTGAAAGCATTTATCTTTGTTTATTGAAACAGTTCATTGAATTTGTTACTGTGTGTGTAAGTTATGCCTTGACTACTTGGGGTAGTGTCTGCTATCGTGATACTGTTATTTCCCATTCACGCTGAGCTGCACAAGAGCAGTCATTAATCTGCAGTGTTACTGCACTATTTATCACAGCACCATGAGTGACGGTAAAACCTCTAGCAGCAAACTGGGGAATCCACTTATACAAGGCATTGTTTCAAAGCAGAACTAAAAGGTCCCCAAGGTCCTTGACCTTCAGAGCTCGTACTCCATGTATAAAACTGGAGACCAGAGGTAAAGCAAATGACAACAGAAAATACAAAGAATCAGTGAGGCAGTCCTGGTCAATATTAAAGACAGCAGTCTCAGCATGCCAGTGGTATGACACTGATGGTGATTTTGGGGAATCTGTGATACTTAGTGTGCTTAAACTAGTGAAAGTTACTAGAGGACAGATGGTAAGAGATTGTAAGAGAAATCTGACATTGTTATTACTTGGGTCACATGCAGTTTCTGTAGACTGGTGTATATTTAAAGTTACTTGAGAATGGCTTTTCCCAAGTAGCTGTTCCTGAGCGATTGTGTGTATGATAGAGAGTATGCTGTACTGGGTGTTTTATAAATGATGAAGCTTTTCCATATACTGAAAGTTTCCTATGTGTCCTTTAAACTATCTCCCCTTTTTCAAATTTCTGCCACTCATGTTCTCGGTCAGGATTTTCCAGCGTGTTCAGTTTGACAATGGAAGAAGTACACGCTAATCCTTATTCTTTAAAATCATTAAGTTATCCGTTTCTGTCTTAAAATTTCATCTTTTTCTGGTAAAAAATCTGTTTGTTTTCAGTAGTCAACGGAAATTCTGAAGAGCTGTAAACAACTTCAGAACTCTTCTCTGTAATAAAATCTTAATTATTGACATTTCAGATACTCTTTCAAATCTGAGTGTGCCTGAATGTATGGAAGTGTATACTGGATATAAGAAATCCTTCTTACATGAAGTCTATCTTCCATGATTGTTTAAAAAAATTTCATTAAAAAGAAGGTAATGCCTTTTTTGTTCTTAAAGAACATGAAAGAAATACAATGCCTGGGAAGGTGGAAAGATACAAAGGTGATAACCTCAGTCTCATTGCTAGAGAAGGCAGTGTGTGAGATTGAAAGCACAATGAGATAAAATTGGTCAGTGAATCTTGAAGTCAAACAGAAACTTGAATTAGATGTACACTATTTTTAGGACAAAAAAAGAAAATGAGAAAAGTATGTGACAGAGTCTGGATTATTTTCTGGAATATCCTGTCAGTACACATAATAAACATGCACACCTGTGTAGTTCAGCCAATTCTAATCTTGATTTTCGTATTTTTTTTTCCTAGAATGATGGAAATTATTTTAAACAGTGGAGGTTCCTTGCAAAAAAAATCCTTGTTTACTTTCTTATGTACAAACATAATATCTGCATTGTGGGTGATCAGAATTGTTGAAAATACAGATGAAAGCCCTAACAAAAAATGTGCTGTCAGACTTGGGAAACAGGATTGTGAGAAGTGAGTTAGAATTCTCAAAAACATTGCCTTGAGCCAGTGATAAAACTTGCTTTATGGCAGTAACCTCTGACTTCATGCATGGATAGTCTGGTATGCTAGCAGCATCATCTGTGTGCTGCTTGCTACAAGGCAAAGGTCTTGATAGCTTCCTCGGCTGTTAAAAATTACCTCAAAAACAGTCAGTTCTTCAAATATGTGTTCTTGTCCTACATAGAAAAGGCAACAGTTTTGAAACTCATTATTATAATTCAGGCGTTGCCTGTGTTAATATATGGCATCTGGAATTACAGACAGCATGTTAATCAACTAGCATGCCTTTATTTACATGTGGTGATTGTCACAGATAATGACTCATGAATCACTACTGTGCATGAAATATGGCTTACAGTTACTCATTACTAATATTCTAGTTATTTTCCAAGTGTTCTTTGTATTTACATCTTTACATACTAAATTACATTTATAAACCAAAAAGCTACCTATACATTCATAAGCTCCTTGGCACTAGCCTTGTGTGTTAAATATCTTAAATTTAAGGAAGAACATTTCTAAAATTAGGAAGGTACTATGTAGTGCTGTGGACAGCATGAAGAAGAAAAAGGCAAAATTCTTGAGAGTGAAGGAACTGCAAAAAAAACAAACAAGTTTGTACATCTAGGAAATGCTAAGCATCTTAGATTAAATATATTTCTAGCACAACCAAAATGAAGGTGAGGGGCATACATATATAAAAGTGTGTGTGCATGTATATGTCCATGGATATATACATAAAAATTCTCAAAATAATAGGTTTGTATTTGGCAGTTTGATGGTGATAATTTCCATCGAAAAATATTTTACTATATCTTAAAATTAGGGAAGAAGGAAAATTTTCTGACAATTATCTCTCAGCTGTCTTAGAGCCTTGTGCTAGTTTTATACCAATTTACAGCTTCAGCCATATCACCTCAGAATATCTGATGAACTTATGACATTTATGTGTCTTTCTTTGTACAAATATGCTGCAGTATGGAAGTTAAGTAAGATTTATGTTCACAGTGAACTCCTGAAATGATGCTTTCTTAGTTTTTACCAAACTTAATCAATTACTCGATGCCAGTGAGTGCTACCTACCACCCTATGCAGCAAGATGCAGTAAGAGTCTTGTGATGTGGTGTACGTGCACGAACCCATTTTTCTGCAATTTGCTGCTATGTGAACACCAGAGGTCTAAAAGTCTTGGGCTACAATTGGTAACAGTAACTTGAATATTGAAATTAGGATAGGGAGGGTTTATTTCTATGTACCAGAGAGCCATTATTTACTCTGCATTAAAATGGCTAAATTATTTAAAATTGGTTTTACATCCTCTGCAAGCTGAGATTTCATGAGACATGAATGGGATACCACTCTTCTGTGCATCAATTCAAAGATATTGAGGAAAAATCTCAAACTTTCACTTTAGTTATGGTTTTCTGTTCTATTTAATATTTGTATGTTATAGTGTGTTGGTTTTAGAAAACAATTTATTTTCTGACTGGTGCAGCCAATGAAGCATGGTCTCCTATGGATTTGCATTTGTGAGCTTAACTCATGTTGAGCTCTTGATGTCTAAAAGCAAGGGTGAGCTCACCCTGCAACTGTTTCCTCCATGAGAGCATTGATGGGTTCTCGGAAAACAGCTCTCCAAAAACTCATAAGAAGTTACCATCTTTGAAACTCCTCCTCTGTCAGACTTGGTTGGGATTGAGCAGTGAGTCACATTCCAATGGGGCATTGGGCTTTGCAGATTTTCTTTTTTTGTGGAGGCTGAGAAAAAGGCAAACTTGGGCATGCAGACATACACAGGCACTGAATGTGCACAGTGTACCCTCCCTTTCCTTAGGGCACCAGGCCAAAGACCCAGCGCCAATTGTTGGCAGGTCTGATCTTAGTCCTGCTGCCCCTAGTGACCATGCCGACAGTGTACGTAGGTGCTCAGTCTGCTGTAGAAATTCATGAAGCCTGGAATTTACTGCAGTAAATTTCCTGCAGTGACTTGACTAAATATGGAAAAAAAGTATGTCATGGCAGTCTTCATATGCTGTAATCTGTTCTTTTGTCCTAGTAAATGAATTCCGTAGTCAGCTCTGCAAATCAATTTACTTCTAGTTTTCAAAGATTCAGTTTCAGAACCAAGTGGAATTTAGTGTCATTTACATTGTGGTACACAACTATTAAGAAGAAAATATAATCAGTGTTAAAAGAGCTGAAATTAAAAATACTTTAAAAAAAATTTCAGGATCGAAACATTCAGCAAAAACACAGGTTAACGTATTTGATTTGGTTTGTATGTTGGATTGTAAGAATATAAAATAGATGGCAGAAGAGGCTGCTACTGACTGTGATGCTCCTTAAATTTTCTTCTAGTAAATTCCAAGTTCACGGTTTTTTCTGCACTAATTATTTTGTTTCTGAAATACGTATTTCGGTGACATATCATGAGATGTGTGGTGCAAATTGATCACAGATTATGAGAAAATTCAAAATCTGAGGCTAATACACTTTTATGCATAGTTTTCCTTATGGCTATATTTTATAGATTGAAATATTTTTTAAATCTTATTTTAGTAAAATATTGAGTTATTGCAAATGTGATTGGTAGTAATATTTTATCATTTATCTTTTTGGGTTCTCAAAACAAATAAAGCAGATGTCTGAAATCATAACATATTGTGCTAATACACTTTAGGGCTTTTCCATGTAGTGATGAATTAGTGTATATAAACACACATGCATGTGGGAAGTATAACTCAGATTCCATTCATCTGCTGCTGCTGTCATAAACCAAGGGCAGAAGAAGAAAAATAAAATCACATTTGATCTAGTGTTGAGTTATATATATTTCCTTTCTATATTTGGAGTTTAATTTTGCAGATCTCTTCCTATAAGTATTCCCACTGAAGTACATCATGTTCATTGTGCAAAAAGTTGCATTTATCTGCATTGATATAAAGTAACTGCAGTTTGTGTACTTACTTAGATGTAGAACCTCTGCATGAGTTAATTGTGTTTACAGTGACGACCTTAATTGGAAATTTGTGCTTCTTTTTGAAGAGAATGGATAAAAGTATAGAGGGAGACATCAGTTACTGGGCAAAGTTACCTCGTCCCTTAATATCCTGCACTTTTATTATCAATTTCACCTTGTGTGAGCACTAGAAGGAAAGAACACAATGCCTGAGAGGTAGATAGCTCTTTGTTTAGGGGGATTATTATTATTTTAGCCTGGTGTGTTTTAGATGGATAAACAGTGGCATGAATCAACTGAAAATGAACTAGCTGATTATTTTTTTTAATCCACATTTTGATAGATTTTTTTTAATAATGCATAATAATTAACTTATAAGAACCGTTACGCGTTTCTAAATAAGGCCTGCAANATAAAAGTGTTTAGAAAGATCTTGCAAACTCAATACCAATCTCATCGATTCTCTTTTCCTTATGAGCATTAACACTTGGTTCTAGTTATACTTTATAATTTTAGACACATGACATGAAAAAGACCATAAGATCATTTTACTTTTCCACAAGGGCATTAGTTTTTCCTCATTAACATGGAGGTTCCTCTACAATTGGATTTCAAGATGAGGGCTTGAGTCTTAGGGGTTCAGAAATAGCTCATCTCCATGACATCTGTTTCCTCAGACCTACAGGAACCTTGTAGGTTAATGTTCTCTGTCACTGGTAGCCTACTCACTACTTGTCATGTGTCTTAGTCCCTAGGAGGGCCAGAGCTGTAGAGAAAGAGGACAGAGTAAGATGGCATGCAAATTGTATTGATTCCAGCTGTCTCTTTGCCAGTCTGTGTATGAGGCTAGCGTGGATTCCCTAACTAAAATGTCAGTCTGCTCTGACAGATGGAGAAGACAATCCTCTTTCAGCCCAGGCCTGGATAGTACATGTTTTTAGTATCAAGCTTGTAGCCTGCACCTGGCCTGAAAGAGTCCCATGGTATTCCAGAGCAACAATGTGGCTCTGTCGAGATGCACACTGTTGAATTGCCTTTAGTGGACTAAACAGTGAATGTTCTATCTTTTTGCTCGGTATCACATTAATACATCTTCACCACTTTTCTTAGGAAGAGAAGGAAAAAGTGTGTGTAGTCAACACTGAGGTCAAGAAATATTTCTCCTTTTTTAAAAATCATTGCTGAAAACAGCCAAGATTATGGAAGCACTTCTAATGATAGCACTGCACAGAGTTCAATATAACATTAATTATTCTTATGCTACTTAATGCCCACAGGTATTTCAAATGCACAGCAAGAACGACTGTAAAAATAGGAGGAAGTCTTTAAATTATACAGGTTTAAAAGTGAAACATATGGCTATTTCCTAGAAGATGTGTTACTAGTAACATGGCATATGGGTGTCCATATGGAAAGAATTGCACTGCCAATGCTGTAGAGATTAAACTAATATATCAGTACTAAGGAGATACAAAAATGTGTCTTAGTCACTTGCTGATTATCAGTGTTGGTAATGAAAGTTTTTGTTTTGTTTATTTTTTTAAAGCTGCAGCATAGATAGAATGATTACTTGTAAAGGCATAGATTATAAAATTGTAAAATATAGCTGTAGGGTATTGGGATAGATTCATAACCTGAATCTAATTCAACTTACTGCATTTTTGTAACAGTGTACTTACTGTACTCTGCATCGAAAAATAAATCTGTTTATACTCATTAAAACAAAGTGATTCATGCTATACTGATTCAGTTACACTCCACAGTTATGTTTCTTAAACCACTCCTGAAGTTCTTTCATTGGGAAGGATTCAGTGAGGCATTTGTGTACTCACCCATTTTCAAACCTGGTAAACAAACAATTCTCTCATGTAATGTTTTTCGCTACCTTATTTATTTCCTTCCTTGTTCAGAATTTGCTCAACTTTCTTGCCATTTTATGTTGATAGTATTTGGAGCAGGAGAGTTTCCCTCTATATGAATTTGAGCGATTAGGAGAAGAAATCCAGACTGCCCTAACATTGCACTGTGTCAGGAACAAGAGAACTTCCCAGCAGTGTCTGGTACTGCATTTGAGTTAACAATTTTGACAGCTAAAGTTTGTATTGTTATATATTTGATCCATCACAGACAGTAGGTGCTTCAGAAAGATATGATAGTCAGGTACAACACATTCTTTCTTATGCCTAGGGTGGATATTCTCCAGCATAAATACATGGATGAGTGATTAGTTTGCAGCTGGTCTGATTCAGATATTATTCACATTTCTGCCAACTTTTATTTTCAGCAGTCAGGGGTGTTAGTGATGGTGGCAAAATCAAGATTGCTGGCCTAACTTTGTAGCACTTTCACCAAAGACCTCTGTCAGATTTTTTGTTATCCTTGCTAAGGTTTTCAGTCATGGCTATCATCTTAAAATAAAGCCATCTTGGAAAGAAGCATTCATAGGATTTTCTGAAATGTGTGCTTAAAGGTATTTTTGCAGGTAAGGCTAATAAAAAGTAGTAATATCCAGTCTGATTATGTTAAAGTCTGTGCCCAGCACAGAACACCTAAGTGCCAAGCATTCTAGAGTGCATGTTTCTTTTTTCTTTTTTTACCTTTGTAAATGGATTACATACTCATCTGAGGTATACATCTGCAGCAACCTTCTAGACAATGCCTACCTGTAGCAATTAAAGAAAAAAATAAGCTTTTCTGGCATGCTAGAGAAATGCTAGTCATGCAACGCTTGCTCTCGGTGCTACTCTTGCAGTGGTTCATACAAGGTCTACACTATGATGAATGACAAATGAAATATAGCAACATCTATAATAAAGAAAACACATATTTACTTAAAAGCTGGTTTGAAAGTTTGAAAGTGATTAAAGCTCTCTAAATGACATTAAAGTAACATAGAGGGTGAAAAACAATTCTATGAAAGAATCTTAAATTAGGTGGTTCTAAGTAAGCGCATTTGGTCCTTTTATAAAAACACTACCTTAGGTATAGTTAGGAGCGAGACCTGTGTCCCCAATATGATTCATCTGTTTCAGGCATGTTCAGAAGTACCCCTCCACTAAGCTGAGTACACAAGTTATTTAGACAAACAGCAAAAGATGAGACTTCTAACTTTCCATGGCTAAAATAAGATGAGATGAATCCGTCCTTAACTTTAATTTTAAATTTAATTACTATTCCTTTAAAAAGAGAATACACCTTTATGTTGGCAAACAGTTCATAAAATGTTAAAGTGTGAAAAAAACCTGGTGATATCATAAGCAAATATATTCCTGTCTTTCATAATTAGTAGTATCAGTAGCACTTAACATTAACCTTAACCACACAGTTAGATGCTGGAAAATTTGAAAAGAGCGTCCCAAAGAATACCAGAATCGGCAAAGAATGCCAGTACAATTAGGTAAAGACAAAGTTGCTTGATGAAAAATACACTTAAAACACACAGCCTCTTTTTTAATCACTTTTTTAAATTGCAGATATATTTTTCTGTACCCTAGTAAATTATCAAATCAACACGTACTGTTGCATTTTTACAGACTTCTTTTTAAAGCACTAAAATTCAGCAATTCAGAATTTTCTTTCATAAATATTAGCTACAATTGTTTCTTTTATCCTCCTGAAAATTGAGAGGCAATACAATATCTAGTTCGGTTGGTAACATGTTATTAAATTTCTTTAAGTGCTTCAGTTTTAAGCATATGCAACCACTAACTTGGTTGTGCCTTTGCGCAATGTCTTTGTGTGAAGTGTCTTTGTGAGAAAGGTAAGTTTGGATGCTAAAAATTAGACCAGCCGAGACTAAGGAAATTGTAATGGTGGTGATCTCAGGTGTCAAGGGAGGGATTCAGACATGTATCCCACCCATAACATCTTAGCTGATTCATCGAGTAGGATTGGGGTCAGAAAGGCAAAAAGGCATTTAAACAGCTTTTTAGCTAGAATCATGTAATTGCACTCAGAGTGCCAGTAAACTTCAGGAAGGAGAGCTGCAAAATCAAAAAGAAACATCAGAAAGTAGTCTGGTGGAAAGAGAACATAAGGAGCAGAAGTGTCACATACAACTGTGCCAGCTGCAGTTTAGGTTAGTGTCTACTTTGGGATTCTTGTTCTGCTGATTAACAGGAACGAAAGCCTACCTACTGTAGCTGCCTTCAGTATTCTAGTAGTTGTGTATTACTTTAAACTCTGGAGCTAAGAGAGTCAAGGATCATAGAGTTAAAAAGCTGTTCGTGTGGATTTGTGCAGATGCCTTCAGTGCCTGTAGCTGCGCTGATCCTGCTCACGTACCACGGATGTGGAATAGAGGTGTTTATGAGACCCAGGGGTACAGCTATGTTACCACAGGCTGGGTAAGACACTGTGTCACTCCTGGACCCCACAGGCTCGCTCCTGAGCCACGAGGTGTGGAGGACTTGCCCTGCACCAGTCTGTAGATCCATACCTCTCAAGACTACCAGGGATGAGCTGGTATGAAAGCTTGCTTAAAAGCATGCAGTGGCTACTGTTTTGACGGGCAGAAGAAAATTAATCCTGATGCCTTTTCCTTCTTGTGAGGCTCACTTTAAAATATATGATGGAGGCTACCATGCATACACACTAGGAAGTTCCCAGACTAACTGAATTGATACGTAGAAAAGAAACCCTTTTTGAATACTGCAGTAGCATTTTTTAATGTCTCAAACAGATGCACAAGTTTCCGTTACGACAAGTGACTTTTTAAAATGCCATGCTAGAATTCTACTAGTATTGTATTTCATTTATACCCAGACCAGGTTTCCTTAAATTCATAACTATGTGTTTGGGGTTCGGGTTTGGGGTTTTTTTTTTCCTTTCTCCTTTTTCTGCTGGTCCTGCAAAATCCTTTGGCATCTGAACATTAATCTTGGTTGTACCGTGCTTCCTCCCAGATGCTGGTTACACAGTATATGTACCCTTTATCAGCAGAGGGGTACCCAGGTGGAAGCCAGGACTGATTTCGGTTTGCCTGCAATGCAACTACGTATGTTGCTTTGCTTCTCTGCCCTGGGGATTTAGATCTTGCCCATACGAGATGTTACACTGTTTTAATTAAAATGTTTTTAAGTCAATATAGTTAAATCTGTTCCAACTCCTTATACAGAAGCACTTAAACCTGCTTAACCTTTGCTAGAATTGGTTTAGCTAACATTGATAAATTGCTGAAGTAAGCTAAATCAATTTAAGTAAGGTCTTAGCTGGGGTAAGTGCATTTACATTAGATGTTTGCACCAGTTTAACTGGATTTAAAATCAATCAGTTTAGTAAAATCAATGCATTTTTCCTTGTATAGGCATGACCTTAGTTAAATAATTTTGTTGTGTGAAGCATGGGTCTTACAAAAAAAACCCTACCTTTCTGAAATACTTATTTTTGTTTCTGAGTAAATTGGCTGAAGGTTTGACTACATAGTTAAGCTTAAGACAAGTTTGTCATATCTGTAAATCATGTGTAAGGTTCCTTGGCAGTTCTGCGCAGGATGGTTTTATTTTAGAAGGGAGGAAGCTGTTCACCTTTTTAGAACTGAGAGGTCCAGAATTGCTGCCAGCTGACCTGAACTTTTCTCAGTGTTTCAGTCACGATGATGTGTGCAAAATAGCAAACAATTGCTGACCACTAATTTGTTGAGAAGTGAAAATATACTTATAGAATGATTTCATTTAAAGAAGCTGTTCAAGTTATTAAAGAAAATGTATTATCTGTTCTTTATTATCTGTTACTGTGGATTTAACTGATAGCAGTAACATAATCCAGGCATACAATTTGAAATCCTTGATCTTTTTAAATATAAATTCTGAAAGTCCATCCAAAAAACCGATTGCTGGAATTCTTTTTTGAACATTTTTCAACACTTCTGCTTTCTAGTCCTGTATGAATTCTCTTAGAATGGTCTTGGGAACTTGAATACAATCCCCTGATGTCCTTCCACATCCAAAAATAAATCTCAGATATCTGAGAAGAAAAAGCTGATGTCCTATTTAAATATTTTTCCTTTCTGAGATGTGTTATATAAATGTTGCTGTACACCTTGTCAAGAATTAAAATTTTTCAAATATTTCACTATGCTTGGGTTACAGTCACACTCCTTGGATTTAACAGAAAAAGCTGAAGTAGAAATATAATTTGCTTTATGTGAAGAAACTGTATTCAGCTTTATTTTGTAATCCAAAAATATAACAGTGTACATAAGAGTAAGACAGGAAATTAATTTGGAGGGAGGTGTTATATATATTTTTTTTTTTATCCCATAAGATTCAATTAACGAATTCTAGATGTAATTTTGCAGGGAACTGAAGTAATTTTGGTCTTTCAAGTCAGAGACTTAACTAACTGCTTTTACTTTATATGCCAGAAAATTACATTTTAATTGTGGTTTTAACAAAAACAATTTTAATAGATATACTTTGTATAATATGGTTACATATGTTGCTAACCATCCATCTATAATACACTTCAGTATTACTGGAAAAAGCTGGTGTTAGGTACCTGTGACTTCCTAGGTAGAAAGGCAATGGGTACTTCATTTTTAAATGTGTTTTAAAATGTGTTAGAAGATATGTGCTGTGTTACTTAAAAATTGCTTATCTCACTGAAATTGTCAAAGACTGCATAATAAAACTTCGAATTTTTCATCTTTTGTTCCACCAAAAAAAAAAAAAAAAAGAAAAAAAAGAACGGT
>VXBO01007261.1:0-46253 GCA_013400135.1 Rhinoptilus africanus
AAAAAACCACAACAAAACCACCTCTTCACAATTCCAAAAGAGATTTTAAAAGTCAAAGACTAAATATAACTTGTTAAAAAAATACACGGTGCTGGCAAGACTGCACTACAGTATCAGTTTTAAAAAGGATGGGGAGAAACGGAGGAAGTCACATTAGGAAACTGGATCTCCAGATTCGTTCTTAGAAAGTACATCTACTCTTAGTCAAAAGTTAGAAAATGTAACAAGAATTGTAGGTAAAATCATAATTGTATGCATCACTGAGAAGGACACCATAGAAATAACATGTCCTTTAAAAATCAAAAGGGCAAAATGAAGAAAAGATGTTTGAGAAAAGTCGTAAGTATAATTTGAGGTCTGAGAGTCTTCCTTTCAGCAACAGGATAAGGGAGTTCATGTATTTTAGAGAAAAATTTGAAGGTCATAACAATACAAGTAGCTTCAAATCAAGATACCTCCTAATACTACAGTGGTCTCCAAGACACACAGGCATAACAAGACTCAAAAGTGAAAAGAAGAAAAACAGATAAAACCTCAAAAGGTGAAGATACTACATATTTTTAAAATGTTCAGGCTAAGTACTGGCAGCACTTATCAAGGCAGAGGACAGCTTCTGCCATCATGTTAAAATTTCATATCATGAGTGAAATATATTCAAAAAGGCTTCTGTCAATTCCAATCAAAAGTTACTCGACTTGCTGCATGCCATTTTATGACCACTTAACATTATAGGAAGTGAAATCAGAGAATAGTAATGATCCGCTCTGCATTTAAAATCTGCAAAGTGAAAGACCAGGAGAGGAAGTGAAAGCTCCAAGCCTACACACAGAGCGTGACAGAGGCTGTGTTGTATTACTGCTCAGCAGGGCTAAAGAACTTCGATAGGAACTCATACTTGCAGACAAACACGACAGATAAAAGCTGACAAAAGAGCTTTTGAATAGTGACCGCATAAGCATTTAGCATATTGCAATTATGAATAACGACCATTTACATTTTGTATTGAGATTTCACTGAGTTCAGAAATGTAGGTCTTCAGCAGAACTGAAAAAGACAGACCATTATAGAACTAATACTTCCTGTAAAACATTACTGACTAAATGATAAGCTTTGGGAATAGTGTAAGACAATTTTTGGCTTTGACATTCACATCTGACTCTTATTTTTACCTTGCAAATTTTTCTTCTTTTATTTATATTGCTGCATATATAGATGTTTCTACCCTTTCACAATTCAAAGCATTCAAAGGTTCCAAAAATGAAAGCTTCAGTATTGTTATAAAATTCAAAGTTTTATGAACAAATTCAAGCTAATCCTTGAGAAAATTATCATTGGTAGAAAACATTTAGTATTTACTTATGTCTTTTTTTCAGTGTGCTCACTCTAAAATGTAACATATTTTTATGCAACAGAAAGTCATTCAGTAATATTCTTCAGCCACAAAATGAAAGGGAAATAGCTCTATTATTTTTAATACTTTCCTTCATTACAAATCCACATAACCGCAATTACTGGAAGGTGCTGCATTATATATTAGCTTTTTATCCATTTGGCACTTTGAATGTGTAGATAATTAGTCTGCAGAATGTGCTAAAAGTGCTAAACCATCGCAGACTAATCACAAAATATATACTCTAGCTAGAATTGGTAGCAAATGCTAGAAAAAAACCCCCACCATTTTAAACCAAAGCTATACTTGCAGTTTGTCCCTTCTAACTACAAGTTGCTACTTAGCGCTGTCTGAGAAAATTCTTCCCCAAAAGACTTCTACATTTTTGTTTTAGGCACAAAAGTGCATGTATAGGTCAGATTTTCTCAAATAATCTTCAGCTCACGGCTTAAGTTTGCAGGTATTTCATTTCTCAAATTGCCTTTAATTTACCTAACAACTAAGTGAAAGCTTTCAAGCTTTAATGTATTCTTAGGTGAACATCAAGTGATCAGTTTACATCGCAAAACACAAGCAAGGCTTTACAGATATAATCATGTAAAAAGCAATGCTACAACAACATAAGGAGCAATGAACCAAGCAAAATCTAAATGCACTTGTAAAGAGCATGTATCACATACACTATGACTGAATGTTGTCTAGACCCTACTTTTTACTAGGGTTTTGGTTTCTTGTGAACTCTATTTATATCATTCCGCTTGAAGTGAGGAACTCTACCTAGCACGTCACTCTAATCTCATTGTTTTGTAGTTGTGGGCTTCTTGTCTGTTATGGTTCATGTCAACTGTTTTATCTCCATGAATTTGGCTAAGCTTTATCCACACACACCATTTTTGCGTCTATTTTTTTTTTGCATCAAGAATTTCCACAGTTTGCTGCATAACAAAGAAGTGTTTCCTCCTGTTTTGAGTCCACCTGTGTTTGTCTCATTTTTTGCCACCTAATTCTTCATTTATGAGGGCTGGCAAATACTCACTCCATGGCTGCCACCACGGCACACTTCACAGATTTCTAGCATAACTTCTCCCTCAGGGCATTCTCTTCCAGGCTAAAGAATATTACTCTAAGTAATTGCTTCTTTTATAAATGCTGCTTCACCATCTGGTCCTGGAAATTTATGTTACTGCTAATTTCGTCAACTTGGTCACTAGTCTATACTGACACTCTTACTTGAGGCAAATTTTTTGTAACTCCTGATAAAGAAGAATTGCAATGTAAGAATCTCCTAAAGGTCCTACAAGATGAAAACGGGTTAAAAAATTAAATAGTTTTTCTGCTATGGCTTTCCTTAGAAAAACTCTGTTGCATCTTGTTCATCTGCAATCATTGCAGACTTTGGGCAGCATTTCTGTGTTTTGATAGATTTGGAAAAAATTTTCTAGTTTTTTAGACTTT
The DNA here is from genome assembly GCA_013400135.1 of Rhinoptilus africanus. Lineage (NCBI taxonomy): Eukaryota > Metazoa > Chordata > Aves > Charadriiformes > Glareolidae > Rhinoptilus > Rhinoptilus africanus. Next base: position 2,846 of record VXBO01007261.1, read on the forward strand.
TGCAAGTCTTTTGCATGCTTTTTGACTTACTTCTAATCACCTCTTTATTCTGCTGTATACAAACCTCTTTTCAGGTTTTTTGGAGATGATCTTTGATAGGACACATGCATTTGTTTAAAAAAAGAAATCATACAATAGGTTTACAGCAGTCTCCATGCTACCTGCAAACACTAACAGCCATTTGTTTTGGCTTTCCATATGGCTATGTAAAATACAGATGACTGCTGTCCATAGACTAAATTACCAGCATCTATAGCAGTAATTAATTTGAAAAGCAGAATTCTTGATCTAGAGCAACATATAAAAATTAAAAAAAAAGAGTCTGAAAATACAAACTTTTCAGCTGAACCTCAATATAGTTTCAAGAAGCTGTTACCTTAACTACTGTAGTGAAGACTGAAATATTACCTTGAGCCACTGGCAGTCACCTTTGTAAACATTCATTTCATTTTAAGAAGTCACATGATGACAAACATACACAGAAGCCTGATCAAATCTAAACCATGCTATGTGCATGAAATTGCTCATGTGTTTGCAGGGTGAGGACACAAATCAAGAACAGGTTTATTACACTTCCATGCCATTTTCAGGCTCCCCTAATCACAAAATTCAGCACCCCAACACAAATGAATAGCACACCAACTGACTCCTCCCCTGCAGGACAGTAGAAGTATGATTATGACAGGTAAGGAAAAATATCACAATAAAACTGCTGGAGACCTCAGAGGTTAGGTAGCAAAAGTTAAGACACATTTATCTCTAAAGCTTCTGGAACACTTTTTTTTTTTTTTTAAACTCCCTTTGAAATGGAGTTTCATGTGTCACAGCTCCCTTATGATTTATCAGCCATTAACCTCCTTACTTTTAAGTTACCTGCCATAGGTAATTCATTTATAACTTAATTAAACTAACACAATTTATTCCCTGTAGGCACAAAAAAAATTAAACCTGGGAAACAGTGATATGCACGCTGAGCAGACTAGCTCTGTCTTCTCTCAACTGTATAAGATTTTTTTCATTGTGTGGCAAATATGATGTTATTTATAATTACTGAAGTGGGTTTTTTTTTAATTCATTTTTTAAAATAGTACATTATTTTTATCCTAAACTTAAGAGAAGGTGCCTACTGGTAAAGTCTGTCCCTTTGAGCCGAGTAATGCATTCACACAGTCCTGTGTTTGGGGATGCTTACTCCACATTTTGGAGCTAAAGAACTGAAGTGCAACACTTCCAGTTAAGAACACCGGGCCAATAAACTCAACTAGCATCCCAGTTCCTTTACTATGACATGAATCAATGACATCAGGACTCCAATACGTAAAACATTTGTTGCTGTACAGTAACCAGCTCACTCTTCTTGAAGTAATAATCTATGTAGATTGTTTTCTAATTTTTTTCCTATAAGGAACATATATATGCAAATGCAAACAGCTGGCCAAAGCTGGCCAAAGACTTCTGAACTTGGCCCACTGCATAATATCTTGTTAAGACTACATTCGAAACACCAGTTTTCACAGAACAGCTGTAGGTGACTGAAATAGCAAATAAGCAGGTAGTTCTCATTGTATGTATCAGGAATGTAAACAGAGGGGGGTAAACAGGAAGGATTTGGGTTCCCTCCCTACCCCTGCAGCAGGATGGCTGGGGCTAGTTTAGATTTGAATTTTTTTGTTTGATTGTTTCATAGGGGGATGACTGCGGCAGAAGAAAATTTTGCTCCTTTTTCTATATTCAGGCATAGAACTTAAGTATAATGTGATAGGACTTGAACTACATAGCCCAGAAAAAACAAAAAAAGTCTGCAAGCAAAGTGTAACATACATATTTCATTCCCATTCTTCTTGAAAAATGGATTAGATCAGCATCCCTAAGTAAAAAGGCAACACCTGTTGCCATTACAATTGAGAGAAAGAAGGTGGGTTTTTTTGATTGTGTTTTTTCTTTTTTTTTTTTTTTTAAAAAAAAACCAAACCCAACAACCTTAGGGAAAGGACTCAAAAGATCAGGAATCCTTGAGTATGTATATAGTAACAGGCTTATACCAGTTTGGTGTGCATCAAACACAGCATAACCAGTTGGTCAAAAGAGGTGATTATCCTGCTATATTCAGCATTGGTACAGCCTCACCTCAAGTACTATGTGCAATTCTGGGCCTTAAAATTTAAGAAGGATGTGAGGGTCCTCGAATTCACCCAGAGGATGGCAACAAAGCTGGTGAAAGGGCTGGAAGGAATGTTCTATGAGGAGCAGCTAAGAACTTTGCGCTTGTCTAGCTTGGAGAAAAGGAGGCTAAGGGGCAACCTCATTGTTCTCTACAGCTTCCCAAGGAGCGAAAGGGGAGAGGGAGGTGCTGAGCTCTTTTCCCTGGTGTCCAGTGATAGGACACATGGGGATGGTTCAAAGCTGCACCAGGGAAGGTTTAGACTGGACATTAGGAAGCATTTCTTTAGTGAGGGTGGTCAAATACTGCAACAGCCTTCCTAGTGAGGTGGTCAATGCCCCAAGCCTGTCAGTGTTTAAGAGGCATTTGGACAATGCCCTTAACAACATGCTTTAACTTTTCATCAGCCCTGGATTGGTCAGGCAGTTGTACTAGATGATCACTGTAGATCCCTTCCAACTGAAGTAGTCTATTTAACTCTAAAACCTGCTCCAGTGGTCATCTAAGAAAGCTTAAGTCATTTGCAATTCATTTCCCAGGAGATGTGATCCTTAGCTTCAAAAGCCCGTTCTCAGTGTTCTTTGAAGGTTTTTTGAAATGCTGTAACTAAGGAGAATGATGTGTGAGTGACTACCATTTTGTCATAATCCTGAAGGCTCTGTTGACTAAATCTCAAGCAACCTAACAAGATAACTCTATGATCATCTAATTCACAGTGGAAACAGGACTAGTCTCAAAAGCTTTATCTGGAGATTAGGCAGTTGTTCATTCTGCCATCTACTTTTAAATCAATCAGTTCCTGAACCTTTCAAAAATAAGGTGGCATTTATGAATGTTCTCATACACTGGTGAAATGGCTCTGTTTTCAGATCATGCAGTAAAAATGAATTTTTAGCCCTTGTTCCAGGGAGTATAAAGTCTCCAGATCCAGTCTAGCAATGGTCATGGATCTTTTAGTAACCTGAACATTCATGTAAACAGACAAAATTAATGAATGAGAAATCTTTGGTATGAAGTAATGGCAAGGAATAATTTTGCTGGAGGTCTTCATGTTGCCTTTAAGGGCTCAGGGGTACATTTCAAAATAATTTTTGAACATTCTAAAGAGTAAGTGATGGAAATAAGTGAAGAATGCAATAGAAAACTAAGTTCTGCCAATATGATGATGGGTTCACCAAAGAAATGAGTTTGAAGGAGTAGTATCTGAAACTGACAGTTCTACTAGGACTAAGGAAGACAACTTTATCCATAGCTGAGAAAGTATCAGTACTGATCACAGAGTTCATGTGGAAAAGGCTAGAGATCAAGAACTGATCCAAAACATTTGTACATCTTTAATATTAAGGAACCTAGAGCTTTATGACACTGCACAGGAGACAACAATCCGTCCTCTTTTCCATAGATTTTTGCTCATGATGGGAACTATCTGCAACTTTATCCAGCACAGCTCCTCAGGCTTCTAAAAGAGTAAACTTTAACTACCACAAGAAGCAACTGTTTTAAAACAGAACATTGAGTTTTCTTTTTGCTCCCAATCTTTCCCTCACAAAACCAAGAATCCTCAAATAAGCCGATTTGAAAAATGCTTTTGTACATCAGAGCATAATCTTCCTCAATCTTAAGGAAAATATATATCTTAGTTTTAATAATGTCTTCTTATAGGAACCTAATAGCCAAGTAAGGAAGAAACCTAAAATACTACATATTTTCATTGAGCAGGTTATCTGTACAGTCAGTCCTTTCTCTTCTGAGGACATTTTTCTGCCTAAGAGAGACTATTCCTGATAAAAACAGAAATCAGCCTGTGAAAAGTTGTGTTTCAGATTTAGAGGCAAAACTGCAAAAATACTGGCAATATGCCCAAAAAGCCATCTAGAAAAGACCAATACAACAACTTTGCAGGCCCAATTTCAGAACTAAGCAACAAGTTGTAGGTTTTTGAAGTAATCAAATTATAAACTTTGGGATATTCTATACATTAGAAAAAGAACAAAAAAAAAAAAAGACTACTGTAAAAAAAACCCCAAACCGTTGCCCTCATATTCTTCCTTTCGTTAGCTCTTTGTGTAAAGCAAATAAAGAGTAATAATTGTTCAGTACTGATTTCTGAATGGAACCTCAATTGGGGCAATGATGTAAAAGCAAGAGCAGGAGGATTCCATTTCCTCTTCTATAGCACAGTAGAGGCATAGGTAACCAAATAAAAGTAATTTATTTTTGTCACTGAAGAAAAAGACAGGTTTAAATAACACTCAGAAGATAGAATGGTTTAGACTACACAAGGAGATAAGTTACCATTTGCTGATGACAAGCCTTGCTGCTGTTAGACAGAATTAGTCTCAAGAGGAGACTACATGAAATTAAGGGAAACAGAGCTCAAGAAAAAAGGCACTAGGTGTTTCAAAAGACTTATTTCCCCCATCAGATAAAAACAAAACCAAAACCTCTCTAGGAGAGCATGTAAAAAGTTTTCTTTTTTCCTCCTGCACCAAGAGCTAAAGAAAGAATAGAACAGTAGAGAGAATCTCACAGCATTCAAAGCTACTGCTTTAAAAGACCAGGGAAGTGGCAAAGGCAAGACTTCCTTTATACCTTCTGCTGTTTTGATTTAAGAGAAAGATGAAGGCTTTCATATTTAGAGAAGGACCAACAGCTGAGACATGAGCTCTAGCTCAGTAATGATCAGCTATTGAGAAATACTGCAGCAACCAACTGTCAGCTCAGTTTTCAGCGCAGTTTTCAGCTCAGCAGGACCAACATATATATATACACATATATATATACCCTGAACCTCTATTTCTTTAACAGTAGGTTTCATTTGGCATTTCAACCCATGCATTTATATGCATATAAAATATTTGTATGTATATGTTATATATCAATCCAACTGCCTTGTCACATTTCATAGGAATAAGCCATATGAATCTTAACAAGTTTTCAAAAAAAATCCATTGTCTATTTGAGCTTGTCTTTGCCATTGGCACACAGGTAAACCACTTTGTGTAGAATTGTTTACTTTTAAGGTTGTTGAAACACTTGGGTTTCTTTTTTTTTTTTTGAAATATAATATATATCAACTATAACCCACTGAGAACTGTAACTCGACAGCTGCCACACTCTAGCAAAGGGACAGGCACTGTCCAGCCTTTTCTGGTTCTGATTCTCTCCCAGGTGAGAGATCAGCATACCTTACTCCTGCCAGCAAAAAGCAAGAACAAGTTCTAGATGAGAAAACAGAGAGAACATGAACGTCACTTTCTTCCCATTCTCTTTCCCATATTTCCCCCTTCTCTTCAAGGTAGTATTCAATTCTCTATCACTTCTTCAGTTCTTTTATTTTTGAAAGGTTTTAATCCTGCTAACATACTGAGGATTCTGAACTACTGCATTTTATTGCCTCTATATAATGGAAGTCATTAAGCAGAAGCATTATCCAGTTTGCTTTAGATATAAAAAAAAAAAAGGCAGACAAGACTGAAAAGTCACTGATTTCTGTTACAGAGGTTCACTAGAACAAGCAAAATTGAATAACCACATTATTACAAGATTATAAATGGAAGTTCACACATGGCAGACATTGGTCCTTCATCTCACTGAAAGCTCATATCTTAGAAATGTGGGGTTCTACATCAATGAACCTCTGTGTCGGACTCAATGGCAGTTTTGTGATTCAGACAAATAGCTATTTGAAACTGGTTTGCGACAGCCAATGTTTTTAACCTGAGGCAGACTTGTATTGTAGTGATAGAAAAAAGGCTATTAATGAACTCACCAATATTTAACCATTCCTGTTGGGCCTCCCACTGGTCAAATTTCACAAGTCTAACACTGTACTGTCCAGGGCAAGAAAATTAAATAGGAATAATTTTCATTAGGAAAAGGTTAAAGCTCTTTCTATTCAGAGGAGGGAATCAGAACTCAGTATTATTTTATATTGAAGAGGAACTGTTTGATAAGCCCAGTATATATAGTCAACTAGACAAATTTTAAAAGAAGCCTCAAATATGCAGTTTTGCATCTCAGTCTCTTAAATGTTTTTCTAGACAAGAAAAGTTCACAGTCTATATGGCTCCCTACAGTAGCATACTAGTAAAACATTAGAAAATTAGAGGATAGTCTTTATACTCGAGATATTTCTGACTTCTAGCTCAAGATTCAATGAGAACAAAAAAAAGTGGTCAGTGCTTGCTATAGCAAATACAGACACACCTTCCAGCTTAGAGGAGAAACAGAAGATGAGATCTTTCTTTCAAAGGAGGCAAGTAAAAACTTCAGAAAGCTTCTACTGAGCACAGCAACATCACATGCCTGCATATGCATTAAGAATAAAAGTGAAAATGATAATAAGTGTACTGTATAGAAATTCATCTTTAGAGTTACAGTATGAATCATAACTCTAAAGTTTCTCTCCTGTTTCCCTCTCTCTCTTTCCAGCACCGATCATTAACAGTGTAGTTACTAGGGCAAAATGGTAATAGAAGTCTGTAAGGAGATAGCAAATTTAGAGGAAAAAAAATTAACGTGAACAGATACTCAGGAGATTCTCTGTTTTAGTTCAACGCTGTCCTAGAGATCAGTGGCAACTGCTTGGCTGCCTTTTTTGCCCTTGCACTGTGACAATGCTTACACCAGGAAGAGAAGGACATAACGGAGCTACCCAATTAAATGCTGCTCCAACCACTTAGCGACACAGTTATTTAAAGGTCTCCTGAGACCCTCAGAAACTGCATTCCTTCCCCTAACCCCGCAGGTTGGAACTGTGGCAGCGCTAAAGAAGTCACCAGTTGGAAAGCTCAGCCACCCTTCACTGTTGGCACCAGAAGCCTCTTCTCACAGACACTTCCTTCTTAACATCTTTCTCTCTAAAAAGTCTATTCTACACCCAACACTGAAGCTGACAACTCCCTGAAGGGCTAGTTTTTACCTTCCTACTCTCAACAGTAACTGAAGTTGGTGTTGCTATTCCCACTTTACAAATGGAGAGCAGGTCAGGAAACAAGGCATAAGTCTGAAACAAACCACATGAAACCAATTACTTTTCAGTCCTGTGCACTGTCATTTAGATGAAGCTTTAGATCTCTTACTATTTGAAATTCCAACTAGAAACTGAATTTTTCTGTAGTGTCGTTTCAGACACCAGGACAGTAATGCATTTCAATTTGTTTCCTGTGTCTATTACCCTTGTGTGCTTGTGAGTGCCAGCTAAGTTTAGTAACTAATTAGACTGGAGTCACAAGTCCATTAGAGGTCTGGATCAGTAATTCACCAAGCAGGAAACAAAACATCTCTTGTTGAAGTAACTGTAGCTTTATTTGAGGGATTTTTTTTAAAAAAAGAGTTTAAAGAGGAAGAAATCATACAGTAGCTACACAAACCTCGTTGTATGCTTCCATTTTAGAAGCCACAAAACAGTTCACGCTCAAATCAAGAAAAACCTCTGGCTGACATAAGTATTTTAAATCAGCTGAGCTTTGACACTGGAGTAACAGCTATCAAAGATCATCCTGAACATAATTTGTAGTTTCAATACTATTTTTTTTTCTTATATTGAAATTGGATAGTTTAAATACAAACAATACTTTCCATTGTTTTCAGGAAAGTATACTAAGCAGCTGCAAAAACACTCCTTCAACAAAGAACAACTGAGTAAGGTCATTACCAAGGCAGGCGCAAGCAGTAACACAAAAGATTTCATGCCTCTGTAAATGGAGCAGCTTATTGCCATAATACAAAGAATCTTATAATACTAAGAAAGCACAAGGGCCAAGGGTTTCCTCAGAGAAATGTATATAAATCAGTGCTATTCTGCTATTGCATAATAGAAGGTCACTCCCCCCACTAGGAAGGGATAGACAAAAGTATCGATATCTTTGAAAAAGTGAAGAACTTGAAGTATTAGCACCAAGAAGGAAATGGCTAGCTTGGAAAGATTACAATATTATAAAACCCTTGTAACAAGTACGTAACTGTTGGTCTTAGAAACTGCAAAAGCAAGCTAAGGTCAGCATAGAATCCCTGGTAGTATTTGATCTGGTAGTAAAGAACTTAAAATTCAACCAAACTCTACAAGCAGTAAGAGGTAAAGCTTTGAAAGTTCCATGAATACTCAGAATCCCATAGCTGTCTGACAAAATGCACATAAATCCCAGAGTAAAACAATACACCTCCACCTAAATGAAGGTTCTGATAGCTTTTCAGCCTTGTGCATTGCCCTAGGATGCTCAAGAGGAAAGAGCTGAAGGAACAGGACACTGTTGTAGCACTGCTGTCCCTGCTTTGCAAGGCTCCTCAACATGCTAGATAAAGAAATAGGAGCAATGGACAGAAGTCAGTGTAGCCAGCCCTTACCCTACTTCACAACAGACAAAGCAGAGCATGTTGACTGCCACACAAATATGTACCTTCATGTATCGTCATTCATCTTTGCAAAAAAAAAAAAAAAAGTAAAAGTGTCAATGTTCAGAGCCACTCCTGACCCAACAGCTTTCACTGACTGTGTAATTGTTGTTTGTGCCATGCTTGGTATTAGGACTCACTGGGGCTTAACAGGCTTGTAAGTACCGATGAAAGAGAAGAGTTAAATAATAAACCTGTACACAGATGAGTTCTACCCAAGAGGGATACAATTGCCTTCTATATCAGACATAACTGAAATTTCAGGTCACTTAGTATTCCCATGGTCTTCCCAAATCCTCATTTCACCTTGTCCCATCCCTTTGGTCTTTGAACATCTTTCAGTGTATTTATTTGCTATATGTATAAGAGTTCAGCAACTCCTAGAGGAGGAGAAAGTATTGGGGGGGAACGCAAGTTTGCCAGAGGAGCAAATAATTCCACAGAATTAGAAGTGTTTCTGTGTCAAGTCTTGGAGGCTTCTTAAGGGGGAAAGGATGGAGAACATATTTATGTAAAATATTAAGCCCAGCTTCAGAAGCACAACCAAAAGAGAAACAAAAACCAGTCACCTTTGGGTGACTTCGGGACTTGCTTTCCTCAACCATATCTGAATATAAACACTACTACAGTTGCCAAGTTTACATGCAGCACTGGTCACCTCCTAACCAAAGACTCCCAAAAATACTAGCCTGGGTGTGTGTGTGAGCACAATCACTAAAGTTCTGCTGGCCTATATGTCTACATTAACAAAGCACAGCAACAGGGAGAAATGTTGCATCTTTGACCTTCAAAGACTGTACTACTTAATATTCCATAAGACTACCCTTCCTGTCTCATCATTCTCATCTTTCGTGTGGTACTACACACTTCCAAGGTTCACTTGTCCTTCTTCCCCTTCCTCCCCGCAAGAAATGTACAGAACTATAAACATGACTATGAAGGCTGCAACTACAAAATCAAAAGGTTATTTGTATTGAACTATAGAGAAACAGAATATTTGTTTTAATACCTTGAACAGAACATGTTGCTAATTAAAGTATTTGAATTATCTAAGAATACATGCCAGAAAAAACACTGTATTAAAAAAAAGGATATTAAGCAAGCAGGCACTCCTGCAGCATGAAATGAGATGGTTGACTTGGGAGGCTAATGAATTAGTATAAACAATTTAAATCTAATTTAATTTAACAATGTAGAGCATTTGTGCATTGCAAAGCAACAGACAGTCATTTGTTTCTTCATTAAATCAAAGATAAAATTGCTGATTACTCTTCCATGAATTATTTTATTGAAGAGGATGGCAAACAAATTTTATATTTACTCATAAAAGTTCATGGCTAGTCCCCAAACAAGCAAGTGTAACCAGTGAAGGATATCAGTGAACATAATATAGATCACCTGTTGTTTAGGGCAACACATTATTCAACCAAAATAGATTCTCAAATTTTAACAGTTAGTGAACAAATGTTTATACAGAAGGTTAATATAGCACTTTAAGTTTACTTTTTATTTTCACAAAACGGATCTAAGCAGGACAATTTACAATTAAAAATCTTTAAATTTGTTAAAATTATACATTGAGAATGCTGAGCATTTGGTACTGCCAGAAGTACTAAAATTATTAACCCTCCTCTCTATTTTACAGATAAATATATGAACTTGCCTCAAAAGTGTTACCGGTGATATCGAATTCTGGTGGAACAAAGGCACCCTCTGGATCATCTTTGAAAGCAAAAGGAAACATGTCAGATTAGAAATTAGAAGTCTTGCTTGTTGAAAAAACAAACCGATGTAATGATACACTCATATCTGATATGAAAGAAACTATGTATATAGCAGCATTTTGGTTCACTCATATCTGATGTACAAGAAGATACTATACTTTTCCTACTAAGAAAAAAAACAGTTAAACACTCCCAAAGAAATATATTTACCATGCCTAACCACTTCTTGCCTTCAGACATTTATGCTTGGACCAAGCTATCACCTAAGCTGGTGTAGCTGAGCTATGGCTTGCAAGTTGGATTTGACTGATGGGACATTTCCATTTAATATTTTCCACTGCAGACCTAAGGGATAAGGGTTCAAGCAGCAAAACAAACCTGAACAGCTAATTGCCTCTTCATCTACAGGCTAGCTTAGAACTTTGACCTTTCTGCTTAGTTTGTTGTAATTATGATAAAGGAGTTGAGGAAGCACATTCCCCAGCTGTGTCCTGCTTAACGGAGAACTGAGCTACTGCAGCAGCCACTTCCAAGTGAGGAGCTGGAAGGAAAAAAGGAACACCTTAAGAGATACCGATGTTGCTGCTGCATCCAAGCATACATGTACTATCACACTGTACTGAAGTCATGTGAATCCAGTAAAGAACACCAGGGGATTAGAAAAGTGCCTGACTAAAAACCTGCTCTTCACATACATACTCAACTCACCAAGTCTATCCTTCTATGGAGCCAACGGATGACTGAGATCATTTACAAGCAAAAACTAAGTTTCCCATTCCAATAGGGAAGGAAAAAAACACTACACTCACAGGCATAGCATACTCATCATAGCTTTTGCTCTAATAGAACTTTTGTGCCTGTATGTTAGAAGTGAAGTACATATCTCCTTTATTGTGAAGATACCACACTCAGCTATATGATAGAGAGGACTTTTTCTACATATTCATATATTGCAGCTACCTGGCATGGCTGATTATCCAGATGCCACTAACTGATTTACAGTTCCTCACTATGTTCTTGATTTTACTTCCCCACTGAAAAAGAGGGGTACAAAACTAATTCTGCATTCCCCACACACCACATTTTTTCCTGATATTTGTGGGGGGGGTGGGGTGATAGGGGGCAAAAGGGTAATGGACAGAAGATGTTTTGTCATCCCCCTCCTCATCCCCAGACTGCTGCTGCTTTTCATCTCCCACTATCTTTTCCCTTTCTTCCCATGGAACACTTTAAAGGCTGTAGAAGCATATAATTTTTTATCACTGGTAAAGCTCACTGCATTCTTTTAGTATAATGTTTACAATGGAAATTTGTTTGATTTGAAGAGACAGGAAGATACCAGAGCCCTTGGCAGAACATCCTATTGAATGTTTGTCACTTTAGCACCACAGAACCTGCAGGAAGCAGAACTCGCTGTTAAAGCAGAGGTGACAGGCTGTTCATTTTGTCTCACTGGCAAGCAAATCCAGAGGTTATAATTTTCTTCTGGAAGAAGAAATCCATAGGCAACAACCATAGGGAAGCAAAAAGGACAACTTCCCCAAGTGCCTATCTAACAAACTATATTTTAATCAAACAGCAAGAAGATCTGAGGGAAAGGGGAAGAGAGGGTCAAAGACACAGTGGAGAACGTGCATGTGGGAAATAGAACAAATACATAACTTCTTGCATTCCCAGGAAAAATGCAACTTTCTTTAAAGAGATCTAATGAAAAGTCTCTTCCTCAGAGACTAACATGACTTCAGGGAACAAAATCTTTGTACATTTGCTTTGCATGGGAATTTATTAACCCACATTTTAAGCACTTGAATATGGCAAATTCCTGGATCAATTGTTTGCCAGCTATTCAATTAGACTAAAACACTTAAGAAGAAATTTTTTTTTTTCCCCAGCTGCAAGCAAAGATTTTAGCTGAGCTGCATTTTTTCATCCACTAGATTTATTTTCTTCAACAAGTCTTTCATATATTCTTACAAATACAAAGCCAACTCCTTTCCTTTTTTTAAAAAAACTCGAGTTATGACAATCTCCACACTTCCCAAGTCTAAAAATCATGACTCAAAAGAAATAAAAAAATAATCCTTTATTCAAGAGAGTGCTTTCCTTTCTAGCAGTGAATACGCACTAGAACTGCTCCATTCTCTATGGACACAATCAGGATACACTGAATATCAGATTTCTCTGAAATAGGACATTATCCATGAAATGAGAAGAACTCGAAGATACCAAGAACGTGCTTTACATTTATAGAGACTTGTGCACACAGATACACAAACGCATAACCTACAGTGTTTAAAATGGACATAAATTGCATTCCTCTAGATTACGTTCTCCTGGATAAGCCTTAAGTAGGAAGAATCTTCTAAGCAAACTCATAAAAGCCTTTGCTCATCAATCACAAAACTCAGCATACGGACCTATACTCACGTCTTCCTAAACAAGCTTTTGTTTTCTCTTTACTTTAATTACAAGTCTTGAGAATAACTTTACTACAGTCTCTCACTATGACTTTCCAAAGTTCTAAAACAAACGGCCTGGAAACACAAATACTTACCACTGAGCTGTTCCATGAAGCATACATTGCCATTGGTGTTAAAAGCCAAAGTGTCAGGAGTGATGCAGAGTGTCTGGAAGATTGCAGAATGGGCAATGCTCTTCAGAGAATGGCAACACTCCAGGCAAATTGCCCAAATATCTTGCTCAGTAAGACAGCTATCCCGCAGTGACAAAATATCAGCAAGGGACACATTCTCCTGCCAAGATATGAATTCATAAATTACCCTGGATTTCATGACACTACTTTGTGTATCATAGATTACATTTGACACAATTGGCTACATGTAACGTTTCCAGCAAGTTCTCAGACTTTCTAGGACACTGATTAAGACCCCAAGAAATACCAAGTGCATGACTTTGCTCTTAACACAGAACCTCTTAAGAAGCACAGCTAACCTGAACAAAGGTATCACAGTATGTTAACATCAAAAAAATACTTACTATGAGAGCTATGCAAGATACATAAACACTGCATCAAAGATGGGGAAACAGACCATTTGAAGGTAAAAGCAGAGAGACTAAGTTAAAATGTTTTGTTTAACCAATGCCTCCCTTAAGCTCTCTCAAGTGCCTTTGGATAAGCTACTTAAAACATTCTCTTCACAGCAGTTTTCCCTACCATCTGTGGTCTGGGAAAAATTACCCTCTAAATTAGCTTGTTTTAAGAATGATGCTGTGGTGAAGTTTAGTGGTGTGGACCATTTGATAAGCACTCAAAAGCCAAACAAGCCATAGAAAAAGCGTTCTTATACTTTGACTTAAACCCAAACCCTTTAGTGGGCCCCCCCATTACATACAAGCTCTTAGTGATCAAAATAGTTTATAGATTTTGTTTCTAAGTTACTGTCCCAAAATAGAAGTCAACTTCCTTTGACCCCATCATTGCAGTAAGGCTATGAAGAGTCCGGTTCCAAAAAATGTGGCTCTAACATGGCTTTTCTGGTTAAGATGTTCAGATACAGTGCTTTGTTCAAAGCAGCTAGACTTTTTATGTACATTTTTTAGAATACAAAACTAATACATTACCCATAGCGATAGAAGTAAAAAGTTTTCATGAACTGAAAGGCATGACAAAAAACCCCATACAAACAAAACATCAATCCCATCTGTAAGGAAAAATAAGCTAACAGAAAAATTTAAGTATCTACAGAAGTTACTTTGTATCAAAGCTGTGCCACTATTACTTGCACATAATTTTGTTTCATATATATGCAGTAATTAAGACAAAAGTCTATACTTTTGAATGATATTACACATACTTTGAACTGAAGATGTACCTGCATATTACTTAGAATATAGAAAAAAGTATCTCATTGTCAGCAAAGCAGAATGTGAGATATTTTAAAGGTCAGAACGGCAGTGGCTTAAACTTTTAATCCCTTGGAAAATACAGTTATAACTATCTTTACATACCTCATTACTGGAGAACATCAATGATATTTGGATTACCATTTACAGAAGGGTTAACAGCTTGTTAACATGTTTTTCAGAATATCCTTCAAACAAGGATTACTTTAGTCTAAAAGTTTATTTTGCTTTTTCTTCTAAAGTAGAGTACTTAATAAATATGAGGATAAAACAGCCAGGAAATAAAGAGCACACACTATTATTTGGGAAACTTAACTTCTATTTTCAGTATTCTCATTTTCATCAGCCTAGAGATGGACTGATTTACTAATGGCAGCATCACTACAGTGCCTTATAGCATTAATCATGGACCGTGGTCTCATTGAGTTCAGTCCTACATAATAACGAACAGCAAAACCCCTTACAGTTGAGGTAGATGAGACAAAAGATCTGATTTTCTCTGTGCTGTGCTCAGCACCATATGCTTAATGCTGCCACCAGATTTTTGAGGGTGGCTGAGGAACTTTTGCACACCTTTACAGGGAACTTCTTCCCGGCATGAAGGGCAGAACAGAGGTTCCTGTATCTCAAAACATAAACATATGACAAGGAGCTGGACCACAAACCATTAGGCTTTGAAACTGAACAAACTGATAAGCAGGATGAGAATAGGCTTGGAAAGACTAACTGCTTATTCTATGTCCAATCAAAAAGAGTTTAAAAAAGAAAAAAAAAGTTTCAATAATAAAGACGCAAAACCATGACCGTTTCATCTGTGCATGTGGACAAGAAAGGCTCAATTTAGAGATTATGTGAAATAAGTAAAAACTGCAACCTTTAAGACAGCCTCAATATCAAATTCCATCACAATCAGGATAGAATTTCTTTTGAGTCAAGCTTTGAGGTTGAGCTCTATAGCAGATATTAATCGTCAGTAGCAATATCTACAGTTTATACCTACAAAACCACCTTTGTCTTGTGGTTATTTGGGGAGTAAGCAAAAGATGATGATGATCCCGTGTCAAACAAATGTATCTTCCTTCCAGGGGAAGGAAATGTTAGGTAATATGGGGGAAAAAAGGAAAAAAGAAAAAAGGCCTGTGAATGTTCAGTGACTTCCATCAGCAATGGATGGCAAGCCTTCCTCTTTCAGGTGCTCCAGGATGTGAAGTTACTTACTTCACAGAAACCATGTATTTCTCAAGTGACCACATTATCTTGACCCTAGTTATCAAAGCTGCTATGGCAGCAAGACAAGGCCTTTCTAAAGAACGAAGCATTGAAAACACCAAGACATACATTTGATTAGTTTGCATCCTCAAAGCAATATGGAAACAAAGTTTCCACTGTGGGGAAAAAAATAAATATCCTTTTAAGACTGTAACACAGACGTTTCCCGCAAGCCATGACTTCAGTACTTTGGACCACTGAAAGCTGGTTCACTTAAGTTACAGAAAAATTCGAATGTGTTACCTAACAGAGATGCTTTCTCTCTTGTCTCATTATCAGTAAAAGACACTTGTAAAAGCAATTACTGTTTAATAACCACAAAAAGTGAACTGGTCAGACAACCACGCTTTAATTATTCACTTTAATTCTCAATTTTCCCATACATTTTCTTCAGAAGATATAAAACAGTTACTCAGTAGCATATGTAACTAAGTAGAGAAAGAGAGCAGGAAGAGGAAACAAATCAATTTGCCACCGACAACTTCTTAAAAAAATTGAAATTAAGTATTAAGGAGTGTGAGATGAAGAAAGTCCTAGTAAAGAAAGGCATTTGAAATACGCCCTCATTATTTCCTACTCAGCTTCTTGCTTCACTTACAGGCTTTTGTAAACCACATACACATCATACACCAACCTCATTCCCTATACTATGTGCAATGATGCACAGGCTCCGCTAAATGACTAAGCAACTGAGAGTTAGGTACATCAGCATTCACAGCTCTCTGGCACCTAAGTCTTTTTGCCAAGATAATTCACACAAACTTCAAAACAATCTATTCCAGAATCATGGGAAATCATTCATTAAATTCACCGCATTTGAATAAAAACAATGGGTTGCCTGAGGAAGCTCACTGAGTACTCTTCAAAGCCACCCTTTTTTATTAACTTCTCTAATCACCAGGTGATAGGTCATGCTGATTCTCTTAATAAGAATGTTGAAAATACTCATGCATCTGGAACGCCTACATAGAAGGGAGTGGTAGGAATCCACAGTTAAAGTGTATATTGAGGAGGTGAGAAAAATGGGCTTGGGTCTTCCTCACACAGAAGAGTTGACCCTCAGCCTTCTCCCATCATAAAGAAATACTCTGAATATTTAAGCTAATGTGTAAAACAGAGGATACTATCACCTTCCTCCTGTATTTTGCATGGGCCAGTCTGAGAAGGCCTACTACACTGAACACTACAGATGATGGGAGAGCCAAACTGCTGAGCCATTAGATAACTTAAGGAAACCTGGAAGGGACTTTTCATTTTCAAGCTCGCTTTTAAATCCTGATTCATCTTAAGTTCTTGACATAGCAAATAAGAAAGCTTGCAAGATCTGGCTTGGGGAAAAAGCGGCTCACATATGGTTCACCAAACTTTTACTTAAAAAAAGAATCAAACCCCATTTTGCCCAAGCATTCCATAGTGGGAAAGGAACACACATTCTGTGTGTTTTCTGTGGAAAGATACAAAGAAAGATGAGCAAGAGCAATAAAAAGTGCAAAACCAAGCACAAACCCAGGCAAACATGATGACAGAACTGGGTTTAGCTACAGGTTATTTGGCAATAACAACTGAACAAACAGATTTAACAGTTTGTGTTGGGTTTTTTTTTAATTTCCCAGTAACAAAGGCCTTTTTACACAGGGCAGCAAGAAGTGCTTGTACAAAGATCTGTTTGGCGGCTCCTGGAAGCACTTTTGCCCATGTAAGAAATTCACCTTTATCAGGTGCGACAAGGACACGTACTTCCCGACTGCAGCATTAATCACGGCTACGGCAGGAGTCCGGCCGCGCTCGAGCACCGTGACTTTGCTGTCGTGTGGAGAAGGCGCACGGGGATGGGCTGAGCCCAACTCGGCAGCTGGGAGCACCGGGCAGGAGACAGCGAGGAATCCGCGGTGGACGCACACGGTTATACCGACACGACCTGGCCGCTCCCGGCGGGGCGAGCGAGCCCCCGGGCGGCGGCCGGCTCCGGGGCCCGGCCCCGCAGCGCGGGCAGGAGGAGGCGCCGGGAGCGGGGGGGCCGCGGGCCGCCCCTTGAGGCTGCCTCACCACAGGTGAGCGCACGGGCGGCGGCGGCGGCTCCGTGCCCGCACCTGCCTCACTCACCTCATCCTCCAGCAGCGTCGGCAGAGGCTCGAAGTCGTAGCAGTTCACCTCCACCTCCTCCTCCTCATAAAACGCGTCCTCTGGGGCGCCAACAGCCTCCATTCCGCCCGGCGAGGGAGCAGAGGCTTCACCTCCGCAGCCTCCCCTACGNGCTGGTGCCGGGCGAGCGGCCGTGGCGGCGTTGTTGCCCGGCACCCGAGGTGCTGACAGTTGGTGCGACCGGAGAGCTGCTCCCGCCGGAGAGCGGTTTCTTCCATGGGGAGCGCTTAAACTCGCCTCCTAGGGCCAGCTTAAAGCCGGCCCTGCCTGCCCGTGTGCCCCGGCCGCCTTCTGCCGCCATCAACGCTCCAAATCGTGGATTTAAATCAGGCAGGTGACCCAAGTTTTTGCGTGACCATGGCCATAACTCCTGACGCAGATTGAACCGTCAAAAGCACAAACAAAACCAAGTTGGTATTACCGACTTTCTTTTCGTCAGCCCTAGCCCTTTTGTGCTATCCACCATGGGGCTTAGGCTGCCTGAAATAACTTCATTAAGACTGGTGAAATTGAAGGTTCAAGACCAAGGATTCCTTCAAAAGTACCACCACGTGTTTTTGTTTCAAGTAAACCCCATTGGAAACCTCAATCTGTTTTGTGCAAACAGGCCGTCGTCGTTCTCCTTTTTTGCCTGGGAAGGGAGATCGGTGTTTGGTAACAGGTTTTAGGTAACTGCACCCGCTGCACTGACCCCTGGGCAGATGTCTCCTAATGTAGCTTTAACTGTGTGCGCAGCCACAGCGAAATCTTCACATCTCCTTCGTAACCAGCATGGTGGATGGAGAGTACAGACTGTTTTCTCCTGTAATTAAATTTCACAGCTTACAGGTACTTGCAAAATAATAGTGCCATTTTCATTACTCTGCTTTCCTGTATTCCTGTAGCTCTATGACAAAATGGAGTATGTTAATGAATTAATCCGTGCACAGTACATCATGCAAGGCAAGAGTTTTATATTCTATTTTGTATGTAGTAGTCTTTCGGAAGATTAATACTCTATTAAAATATACATTAACAAACACTGTGAAGCAAACAAAGATACTTTGATTAACTGCCCCATAAAAGGCATCCTGCAGCAGTTGTAAGATTTCTCCCAATTAAACATTAATTGGATACATTCCATAGATATGGCATGCTACTGAGAAAAAAATAAACCCAGGCAGATGGGAATCTTTCATATGTATGCTGTCGTCTTAGTAACATTTTGAACTAATTTGATGTGAATAAAATGTTTTTCATGATTACAAATGTTTCTAATCTATATATACTTGTCATTTGGTAACTCAGGCATTTAATTGTGAGCAAATATTAAGGCATGGGAAACAGTGAGTGCCTAGTGCTTCTGAAAATAAAGCCCAATGTGACTCCAATAACAGCACTATTTTATTTATGAAATGTTTCTTAAAATGTATTTCACCGGCGTATTTGGCAAATTGTTTTCCTCAGGCAGCACAATCTACCCAAGAAGAACGTTAAGTAATGGACCCTCATGGGTTGGACCCGTAACTGCATTGTAAAGAAAAAGAAAAGAGAAGAATTTCTCTGGTGTGTAAATAGGGTCCAAGACCTACACTCATCCATAAATAAACAGTCTCATCTTAAATAAACAGTCCATTGCAATTGACACTTCAGCATTCATAAACATTTCTGCAATGTTTATGTCAAACCTATGGGTACTGCAAGGAAATTCACATGCTAGTTTTGAAAGGATCAATATTTTTTGTTGTATAAGAGAAATTCACTTGCTAAAAGCATTTAGTAATTGAGTGATAGGGCATTTCCCTGTCAGGTTAGCAGACTCGGGTTCAGACACCTACCCTGAATTATTTGGGCCTTGAACCGAGGCTGGGTAGATTTTGCCAGAGTAAGTGACTGTTTCCAGGTGATTTGGGATGCTTGAGACCTATCTCTCGGTTGCTCTGGTTGACTTCCTAGCTCTACTGAAGAACTACTTATACCAAGTGGAATTTGTACAAAGTGGAAAATGAAATGAACAAAGGATTCCTCTGTAAATGAAAACTTGTTAGTCTTATCCCAAATGCCTTGATAGGCAGGACAGAATGGTCACTGGAACTGATATGGCTTGTTAGATTTTTCCAGAAAAATTGCTATACTAAGCTTCTGTTCTCATCAGTAATTCTGCTGTTTTGCTTTCCTCACTGGTCTCACGGTTGAGGCAACTGTCAGAAAAGGCTTTTTAACTTCTTTGATACATTCATGTAGCAATTCTTACACTAGCGTATTCATTCTTATTAACATCTGCAATTAATCATGGCCCACGGGAATTGTTGGATGACAGGCAGCACTACACAGTTCAGTGTTATAAAAAACCCCACATGTAGACGCTGCTGTCAGTTCCTCTGCAGTCATATTTTCCATTCTTTCTTTTCCACAACATTGCTTAAGAAAGTTAAAGTTCTTAAGAGTTTTTTATAGAGTATTGGTAGGCATCTTTTGAAAGATGTGTTGGTGGATATATGCGTGTCTGTGGAAATTATCTTCTGAGTCTGAGGTAGGCTCAACATACAAATGAATATCATATTAAAACCAGAAATATGTAGAACACCCATCAGATTCTCAAAGGTGAGGGTTCTCAAAAGGCAGAAATAAAAAAACTATTTTGCACTAATAATAATCTATAGCCTGAAAAGAAGTAAGAAATGTTAGCCTAGATTAAAGGAATATAGTGTGACTGAAATTGTTTTGGTAAAGGATATTTGAAACAGATTTCATTATGGAAGTACCAGAGAGAGGTTTCATTTCCCTCTGATAAGATTTTGAATATGAACTGAGATCTCTTTAGTAACAATTACACCAGGAATCATAATTGTTAGAGATTTTGACTCTCAGTTGCAGATTAGCGATGAAAAACTACTAAGCAAAAGTAAACTCCAGGCATAGTGTAGATATACATGAATATATACATTATATACTCCACCAAAATGTCATGGAATCAACACAATGTTTTATGGCTTAGACTTGGTGTATGATCACAGACAGTACAGGGGGACTGGGTCAAATACATCTGATTTCAATTTTCTCACAGTTTTAGCATGCTCCCCTTAAGCTTTACCTAATTTGTAGTAAATGCTGTGGAGTTAGTACAATTTGTAATTTTCACATAAGCAGCATTTGCAGCAAAATAGCAGACTTGATTTCTGTCTCTGACAGCAGTCGGTAGCAGATGTCTAGAGAAGAGCGTAGGAACAAGGTAGTTATGTATTATGTTCTTCCAGTACAGTCTCACAGCCTCCAAAGAGTCACAGTTCAGATATTCCCTAAGGCAGCAGTCGTGTCTTGGTTTGAGACACTGGAATATTTTTTCTTTAATGAAGTTGTTCATTCACTTTTTGAGTCTGAATAGTTTTACTATCCACCATGTCCTATTGCAAAATTCCTCAGCTGACCCGCGCATTGCACAAAGTAAATTCTTTGTTTCATTTTAGACCCCTGATTTCTTGTATTTGAAAAGGTGGCGGATAGATTCCCTATTTGTCATCTTTCTATCATTTGTGATACTATAGAGTCGTCATATCTTGCCTAGTTTCATATTTTCAGGTTGAAAGGTCCTGGTCTAGTTGCTCATTTGCAGAATAGAGATTATTCCATGACTTTGATAATGCTTTAGCACTTCACAGTCCTTTTTCTAATTCTGTCATTATGTAATTAAAAATTGTGAAAGAGAAGGTTGGAATCAGAAAAAAAGAAAAAAAGAAATGAAGAAGGAATTGGTAGACTCTCAAGAGATTTTTGAAAATAGTATATTAATGACCTACAAACTTGGTGGAAGTACTTCTCTTAATGTGATTTACTGATTCAGTTATAAGCCTCATGCCTTTTATTTCCAGATATCTGGATTCATTGGACATTGTAACAAAATAAGTCAGAGAATACATTCATGGGAATTCAGGGTCTATGTCTCTGCAACATAATCTACATACAAGATACAGGAGAAAGGAAATTGTATAGGGTACTACTGTTACGCCACTTTGTGCCACTGGAGATGTCTTTCATGTTCTTTTGTAGGTTTTCCCTTTTCATTATAGCGCTTTGGTTATTCTTTTTAATAGATTATATAAACATAATTGACTATTAAAAATTTGGAGTACCAGCCTTGTAGATGAAAGGTACACATTTGTTACACTATAATTAGATTGTACATTCTCCTTTTAAGAGTTTTCATTTAATGGCAGTTTGCCTGAAGGTTCTCATTTTAATTTAGTTTGGGTGAAACAGAGGGAACTGAAGGATTGCTGTATAAAGAATGGGGGGGTTTGTGTGTATGACTTATATCCTTTTCTATTGTTTGGTTTTTGTTAATCAGGGATCGCTTTAATGCCATGGGCTTTAATACTTTTACAGTCTATGAAACGACTGTTCTTCCTTTAGCAGTTATATATATTTCAAGATAGAGAAAAGCTTTCTGCCAGTTGCCAACTGCTGCTGCCTTTGTGGCAGCAGTGAGAAAGCATTGTAATAAAAAGCAAATTATGTGTTGCTGCTACTGAAAAACCTGAAAGAATTCAAAGGTAAAGATACTGCAATTTTTAAACCAGCCCCATTGCTGCTATGAATCTTATATAAGCATAAATCTGCTTGCCTGAAGCGGCAGGTTAGTTTGTATTCCAACTACTTCAGAATCTTACAAAGGCAATAGGGATGTGTTAGCTTTGCATTTCTGAAGAAGATCAGGAAATTATATGCGTAGATGGCTTACTGGATGGCAAAAACCATATATAAGCATTCTGTTTTCATGGGGTTGAATGGTAGAAGTGTAAACTTCAGAATCATCAAGCACAGCCTTTGGTGACTACAGGCACCTGTCACATCATTCTTTTCATGGAAATATCAAACTCCACCTGTTCTTACATTAGGAATCTTCTGATTTTCCAGCCACTACTTACACTCATTCACGTTTACCCCAACATTATCTTTTAATCTCAGTTCCTGTTTCTTTACAGATTAACATATTACGTGTACATCTGTTCTGTTGCCTTTGAATTTGTTTTCATCCTTTCCAAACAGTGCATTTTTTTAAACCTGAGTTCTAGTTATGTTTGCTTTGCTACTACATTACACTTTTTTTGTCTTTATAATACTGATAAACCCTAAGTTCATCATTTCCTCAGATGGTTAAGAGATCTGATCTTTTCAATAGAATCCTCTTCTATCTGCCCCCTCAGTGTATTTCTTTGTGGAGGTGTATGCCTTTTTTTCACCTTTATAATCTTCTCACATGTCCATTGTCTAAAGACTCTGATTTTATTGCATTTTCTTTGAATAGCAGTTTGATTAGTCCTCATACGAAAGACTATCAAGGGATTCTTCACTCTTCTCCTCAGGACATCTTTCCATTATCTAATGTTTTCTTCTGAATGGCAGCTGGATCTCCAATCCTTTCTACCTCAGCTCTACTAGGTAGCACTCCGGGCATAGAGAGCTCCTATCAGGACTACTTTAGGGTAACGTGCTTTGCATTTAGGCATCTTCACTTTTTTTGCCATTCTTTAAATATCCTATGCTCTTGCACTTGGATGTTACCTTCTTGTACCAGCTGAAATGCAGGGAAAGACAGCAGAAGTAAAGATATAATTTGGCCCCAACTGAAGTCAATAGCAAAACTGTCATGACATAATCTCCGTTGAAGACAACTCATTGAGATGCAGGATCAAAGACCAGAATTGTTTCCATTTGCATACAAGTGGAAAAATAACAAATATACAAACAAATGGCTTTCTTTTTACCACTAGAAAATTAGGACCAGAGGAGAACCAACAAGGAGAGGAGCACTCCTGGACCTAGTATTAACAAACGCAGAGGGACTAGTGGAGGACATTAGGGTTGGGGGCACCCTGGGATGTAGTGATCACGAAAAAATAGAGTTCAGGATCACGGGTGCTGCACACAAAGCAGCAAGTAGGGTCACAACCCTGGACTTCAGGAGGGCTGACTTTGATCTCTTCAGGAAGCTGCTTGGGGAGATCTCGTGGGATAGGGCACTGGAAGGCAAAGGGGCTCACGAGAGCTGGCTGGTGTTCAAAGACNCAAAATCACTCCAGGGTTAAGTCTGGTATTTGGGAATTTCTGAGTCATTATCTCATTAATTCAATTACCTTATTAGGTTTGTCATAGGCAGTATCTATCCAGAAATATATGTGTGTGTTTGTATTCACACATATATACATACAGAGAGACTGATAATGGGATTCTTTCTATTGTTATCACTCTGTAGTGTTACATGACTTCCTTTATCTTAGTGTCTTTGTACATCCCAGGTATTCCCACAATAGGCTTGTATTGCAAGGTGGAGACCGCTTTGCTTATTTCATGCGGTAAAGTGAGGCACCATGAAAGTAAATCACTTCCAACATTACTCAGGAGGCTTATATCAACTGGAAAGTTAAGCCATAAAACTGGAGAGCTAAATTTACACTATAATTGCAAAGCATCCTCCAATTGATTCTAAACTGGTTTAGTTTTGACATTATAACATTGTCTTCATAACACAATATTGTCTTTAGAGTACCTATTAGTCCCCTTGCTCTTTTAATTCATTTTAGTGGTGTTCATTTGTAAACACTAGAAAAAGTTGTGCAGAAGATCATTTTAAAAGATAATGTGCATAATAAAGTCTAATATGACGCCTATCACAATTTCACACTGGAAAATAAGCTGCAAGGTAGTACTAGCCATCCTTCAGCTAAACACCTCATAATAATTAACTAAATCTTAAATTTATATTAAAGAAACATAGAAATTAACTACGTGCAGGCAGAATTCTAAGCCTGAGATTGCCTATATTTCTGACATTTGGCTATTTCCTTAAGCTTTCCTCTGCAGAGACTATGAGCTCACTATGCTTTCCTCTGCTCACTATGAGCTGCTCAGAAACAAAAACACTAAAAAGGCAAAGTATTCTCCCATCCATGGGGCAGTGAATCAAACTGCATTGTTTAAATCCTTCTTGAAGTAATAAATCATCAGGAAAGACCATCCTGAAGACCTAATGTCTCCAAAATAACCCCCTGTTGTCCCCAACAGCTGATATGAAATCCATGATTGTCTTTGTTCTTCTATTTCTTGCCCCAGAGACATGACCATGGTTACCTTAGCAATCTTTCTCAGTAAAACATAAAGACAAACTAGAACATAGATGACACGACCTACTAGCAGCAGAAGTAATATACAATATTTACAATTTAATCTTTTTGATCTACTGTGACTTGTGACTGTCTCCAATGAGGATTTAGCTAATGTGTTTTGTACTTAAGTCATTGCAGTTTTTTCTTCCTGACATTGAATTGGAAAGGCATTCAGAAATTCCACCTGTGCAAAACAAAACAACTCAAATCTCCTGGAAGCATACTAGGTCCTGCTCTCAGTACTCCTTACAGGCCCTCCAAAATAAAAACATTGCTAATCCAGCAACCTGTTCTCCATTCTTAGCCTAGGAAAACAACTGCTCTCCATGGAAGCCCAAGGGCTGCACTACTCCACTGCGAAGATCTCAGTAGCTGAGATCAGGCTGTTCTTGGCAGAGGGCCCTATATTATGTTACTTTGTGCCAGAGCTGATTAGAATGAGTCTGATCACAATCAATTTCAGATCACAATGTTGAGCTCAGTCTTTCTGCCAAGCCCTTCAATCAGTAACAAAGATAGTTGAAAGAACTTTCAAAGGTACAGATCATCCAATGAAGTCACTTGACCTCACAAGAGGTGAGGAGCAGAGGTGTTTTTACTTACAAACTGAGGCAAATCTCATACAGAGTATCAGAAAATGTTTGTTGAAAAACACAGCAGGAGCCATACTGAAGCTATTAAAAATGCAGATTTAATTTCCAAAATAGTTCCAGAGAGATTTGTATTTTTCATATGATAGTCACAACTACAGAGGAAAAGGGCACTTGCTAAGGCTGACCTCTGCTATGAGAGCTTGAAAATGCTGTGAGCAGGCTGCTTTCCTGGCAGATGGAATAAGCAGTCCTTTATGCAGGCAGGCTTTGAGTTTAAACCCTGGTGCCACACACAGGTGAGTGCCCTTTTTGCATTCTGAGAAACCTCCCCAACACTTCTATTTCCAGTCAGCCTGAATGAAGACTTGTTTCCAACTTCTCATTTCAGCCACTGTACCGAAAAAATCAATTATTTGCACTACCCGAGTCTCAATTTTGTAATTGCTGCCTAGATAATTTGCTGATGGATGCATTAGTAATATCTACGTATTGTGCCACTGGGACTCCTTTATACTGGGAAATGCTCCTCTGAGGAGAAGCAGTCAATACCTGGAATCTAGCAATGAAACTTATAAATACAACTGGAAAACGTGGTTGAGACTGAATCTTGTACCCTGTGCATACAGACCAGCAGAAGGAGAGAAAATCTTACCAAAAGAACTCACCAGCAGAAGAGAGAAAATAACCCCTCAGTCTTCCAACAATACAGGGCCTGAAGAACGGAGCTGCAGTCTGGTTACGGGACTGCAGATTTTTAGACTTCCCTGTTTCTTTTAGAACTAACCTGGGGGAAAAGGTAACTGATTTGCAAAGACTCCTAAAGACGTGATCATTAGCTGTATGTTAGTGGAGCTCAAAATAGTGTTTAATGAGCCAGAAAGAGAGATAAATTGCTGAGTTCAGCTCAAAGTCTATAGTAGCTACAGTGAGTATGTGCTTAAAACATTTGTCATTGATTAGGCATCGTCAGTTACCTCCTGGATGAAGCCAGAGCCATCTTGGGCATCATAAAATCCATGAACTGCAGTATATGTCTCCAGAATTTGATAATCCAAATGAAACAACTGGGCAAAACTCTCTTCCAACCTGTTAGAGCTATTGATTCATCTGGATCTATAACATGTTATTAAATTTTCATTCTTAGTAAAGACAGTTGATTTATATTAAGAAAAAAAGAGGAAGGATTGGCTGTAGCGAGCAGTTAGGTACATGAATATCCTATAAAGAAACTCTCATAGCACATAGGGAGAAATAGAAGAGAGTACAAGATAGTGCTAATGCATCCATCCAGTACTGAATAGGATTCTGCTCATTTCTTGAAAGTTCTGAATTGGTGTCCCTATGGGCACACATTTTGAGAGGCAGGGAGGAGTCAGATACTCACATCTCAGAGGCAGTGCCTCCCAATCTTAATCTGCCTCACAAGGATAGGTAAATTATTTCAGTTCAGCTTCTTGAAATAAAACATTATTCTTTATAGAAGCCATAGCCAGGGAAAATGGCTAAAACACAGAAAAAAAGCACCTGCACCCAAGCTTTCACAATTAGACTTCCCTTATCCTGGACATTCCTTACTACTGCATGAAATAAGGGAGAAAACTCTTCCTATCATGACTTCTCTCTGAATAATCCAAATAAGGCTTCTTCCACTTGAGACCTAAAAATGCCAGACCAGATTCACTTACATTGAATACCTCCAGTGGTCCTGCTGCACCCGATGCCTTCTGGATTCCCCAGATGTAAGTACTTCTCTGGGTGGCAAAGGACCAGTGGAATGACTTCTGTTCCTACCTTGTGCAAAAGAGTATCTGCGCATGGCCAGAGGACTTAGCTTCCAGGAACATCCTCCTGAAGCCAGAACCTCCTTGGGACTACTTTGACCAGTGTGAAGCCAAACTGCTGGACATCTGATTGGTATGAAGGATAGCCTTCAGGTGCTAAAGAACCAGCACAGGAACATCTAGCCCATCAAGTATTCATATGGCTTATTCTGTCCTCGGCTTGGGGCAGAAAAGAGTAAATCCTAGCAGCAATCTGGTGTGCGGGTTCCCTGTGGCCGTGCCAGACGTACCTCAGCTACAGCCGACAACCTGGCACTCAGGCTCAATTCATCAAGAGAGGTTATATAACAAGCTGAGAATTTCAGCCAGAAAAATTCAAACGTATCTGCACACAAAACCCTCATTGTCCAGTCCGGTCAGTTCTGTTCTGCACCAGCTGCTTCTGTGAACAATTTTTCAGCTTATCCTCAAACAGTATCCGTCCTTGATCATTTAATCAGTATTTAAAGCTGTGTCTGTGATGTTATTGATCCCTCTTGTGCCTCCAGTGTGTGTTTCAGATGGAAAATCCAGCACAGAGGGAAAGTGCAGAACACTTTCTCAGCATCCACAAGAAGAAAAAGATGCATTTTTCTCCTTTCTTATTTTATGGTTTGTTGTATAATAGCAATAATCTCTATTGCTTTCATATACTTGCAATAAATGACTTTTGAGATCGATGAAATGTCTGAGCTTCACTTTGGCTATTAATCATTCTCAGTAGCCATTTATTGCTTCATATATTACAAATAACAGAAGTCATTCCTTAAACCTACCCAGATAGCTGAGGACTGCAAATTTCAAACCTAACTCTGAGAGACAGGTTCACTGATGGCAACCCCTGTGTTGTCTTTTATAACAGTAAGTAATAATAACAGCCCTGTGCCTTCCACCTGCAGATTTCAAAACCCACTATACAATGCATTAAGGAAAAATGAACCTTGCTTCTGTTGTTGAAGGAGGGGAGAAGGTGAGGATATAGGTAAGAAATATCTGTGAAGATTCCTACCCAGTTTTTTTCTCATTATCTGAGAAAGCAATATTTGTAACCTGACGGAATTTGTAATACCTGCCCTTGGTGCCATCTTGCTAGAAAAGCACCTTGAGAGTCAATCCTTTTGCTGCAGGCAGGGGAACAGGCACCAGCTGCCCTGGGAGAAGCTGTGTTGCTGGTAAGCATCATCAAGACTGGTGTGAAACAAATATTCACTCAGCAAACTTGATCCACCTGTTTCCTAATCTGACTAATCTTCAGTCCCTCTCTTTCCTCCCTACCCTCCTTCTGCCTAGGGCCTAATCATGTTTTTTTGGGTAACCATAAAGTAAAAATGGGCAGTGACACTGAAGGAGAGAAGTTCCCTATAACTTTGGGTTGGGAAAGCATGTCCTAACCCTGAGAATAATAGTGTGGGTCCTTCACAGAGAATGAACTACCGTGAACTTGAACATAGTGTGCTATCTTTTTGTATTAGAAGCTTCTGCTTTGACATATATCTGCCTCTTAGATGCCACTTTGATCATCCATCATCCTTTATTCCAATAAAAATACAGACCTTATTTCTCAGTTCAGTGGAATTCAGTGTTTGTTTACACAGGTGGTGACATCTGTATAATAATTTCTTTGCCTACACATGGGATTTACCAAGACTGGTAAGAAGCCATCGTGACTCTAGTGGCTGTGACCACTTTGAATGTGAGCGGTCATTTGCTAAGGAGCAACCAGGGTGTTCTCAAGCCATGACATAAAACAGCTTATTGTTGCTATAAGCAGCCTAAATTCAGCATGGGGTCATACTGTACATGAATCCTGGCTATCTGGGAATAGGTGTTGTTTGGAGCTCAGAGAAAGAACCCCAGAAAATGTTTTCTTTTCCGTACAAGTTACATTACATCAGGGTAAAGGCAGATGGTCAATAGGTCAGAATGCCAGGTCCACCAGAAACACTGGCAGTAAGCACTATTGTACGCACTGAGGTGTGTGCAATAGTATCAGTTTGACAGCACTGCAAATATATACCTCCTTATCCTAAAGATTTCCAGTCAGATAATATGAAAATGAAACATTCTCTTACCCAGTTTTCTTTTCTGCAAGAATCAGAAAGCCAAAGTGAAGCTGGACTGGGATATCACAAGTTTTCTGTTTGGGCTCAGCAAGCATCAAGAAACAGAGGGGAAAGCAGCTTTAATGGTTGTGACAGCATTTTGATAACAGGCTCAGTGAATGTCTGTTTGGGGTTTGGTTTTGTCTTTTTTTTTTTTTTTAATCAACTAAAGGACAGAATTCACTTTCTTCTCCCAAGTCTAGATGAGGCTCTCTACCCTCCAATGTTAAATTATCTTTAACCTTGCCTCATGGGTTAAAAACTCTATCCAGATTAGCTACCTCAATTCCCAGAGTTTATTTTAATGTTTCAACAATTTTATAATGATCCATCCTGCTGAGTCTACTTCTGCATGTAAAATAGGTCTATACTATTAATGAGAACAATTTTGTGTTGTTGCAGCCCGTAGTTGCAACAGGCACTGTGTGAAAAGAAGAGCTGAAGAAAAGTCTGCATTAAAACTTCCCTGGTTTTCAACAAAGGCTTTGTCATGTTGCATTTGCATTAGGCTTACATAAGACATTGTGCCACCCTGCAAAGTACCGATGTCTTAACTGTGCCTTCTTACTCCATGTATTACTTCCTTTGAATATTAGGAACCATATTTTAATAATGGAAGTAGGGATGATTTTCTCTTTACTCTCTCTAGCTTGACAGAAGAAGATCAGAAGGGGGAGAATTGGTTTCTGTTCTGTATGCATCACTGGCTGAATTGTTTCCACATTTCCAGTCTAATCTAAATTACACTCGTGTAACTCCAGAGGATGACAGAAGAGATGCAGGACTGAAATTGAAAGACCTCTCAGTAACTTGCTCTTGGAAGTTTCAAAAAGTATTACTGACCTCCTCCCCAACTCTCCCTTACTCTGCTACCCTACTTTTCAAAAAGACATTTGTTAGGGATGTCTGAGGTTTTTCATACAGCTCAACAAGGTCTTGACAGGCTTCTTCTGAACTAGGTGAAGAGCAGATCCTCCACATGTCCAATCAATGCATGTCAATCACATTAATCAAACAATATTTTACCTCTAGTTACCTGATAAGGAATATAAGCTCCCTTGCCTAGATGTAAAAATTGATGTACTAAGTCAAACCAGAGATCCGGTTAGTTATTCTGTCTCAGCTACTGGCCAATAACGTATGCTTAAGTAAGAATGTACAGGATGATCCTTCCCCACTTCTAGAAATCAGCATTTTACTGTGATTACAAAAAGACCCTTGTCAACTAGTGAACAGAGCACAGGAGCCTAGAAAGATTTCTCTGAATGACTCTTCTTTTGAATTGCTTTGTGTCCTCAGGCAATTCACAAAGTTTGTGACTCAGTTACCAAGTCAGTATGAAAATATTCGTCAGGCTTTGCAAGTTGGTAAAGATTGGATGCCCTTATAAATCTGTGTGTCACTGCAGCATCACTTGTGACACAATAGTCATAAAATCTGCTACTGCCAAGAAGGGAGAAATGTGCCATGAAAAGTAGCTTACAGATGCTCTCAGATCTTGAAAACCAAACAGACAAATGAGGTTGTAAATTAATGATCAAGGGAAATTTGTACAGAGTAGAAATGGCAAAGACAAGTTACAATTATGTGGTTGTATTAAAGTATTTTTTCTGTTTGCTTATATTTTAATAAAAATAATGAGAGTTAATGAGCAGACAACAATAGCATAAGTTGCAGAGAACAATAGCATAAGCACCTTTCAAAGAAATGTTCAATGAAAATTAGCGCTAACATGATCTTGCAGCCCCAAAACAGAGAACTAAACGAGTTTTGTATTGATTTGAAACACAAAGGTTTTCCTAAGATTTGTTATGTCCGAAATTCTCTACAGCATCTAATGGGAGTATGCTATAAATTCTTTCTTGTTACAAAAATTATAAGATTGATGAGTTTTTCTTTATTTGCAAATTGATTTCAGAAACCTCTAAGGTATTCTACGGTTATATTTTGGAGACATTATTTGTCATGTTTCTATTTTGAAGATGCTATTCTGAATCCATCAGGGTGCTCAGTTGTTTCATAGCTGTCTCCCATAATATTTTCATATCAGTTTTACATAACTATGTCAGTGACCAATTTTCAAAATCAAGAAAATAGAAATACAACTCTACAGAAAAAACCCCTCAACCTCATGTTATGCCTCTTAATTTCTATCAATTCTTCTATCTAATAGAAAAATAAAGAGAAAAATAAAGAAAACTAATTTACTCAGTGAATTGAATATGTAAGTGGAAAAATATGCATGAGCTTCCTCGCTATATCCCAACAAATTGCTTATTATCCATCAATAATATTATCCAGTCATGTGGAATATTAAATAATAGGTTGGCTGCTTTCCATGAATTTCATCGAATATGCCTTTTGTACTTAAAAAGGTCTTCCAACTTCAGTGAGAAAAAGGTCAATCAGAAAAGTCCAATTGTATTCTTCACTGTGTCAGATATAGCAGAGATTTTAGTTGTCTGACATAATAGAATTCTGTCTTGCTTCATTTGATAGGCTGTGCTCTTCTGTATTGGCTGCTACTTGATATATTGATAAATTTTCCTCTAAAACCCCTCCAAGTATCTTCTAGGTTATGAAAAATGTATTTTTTTCTTTACAAAACTATAATTTATCCAGTGACAAATTGTCACATAACCCTTAATACATGCATAGACTAGTATTTTTCTCTTGTTCTTTAGTGTTATGACCAAAGCTTATATCTACTGCATTCAATTTTGCTCAGAAAATGTAAGAATGAAAGATAAAAAATTTATTTTTCAAAAGGTTCCCCTTCAACATCACCTGCCATAAAAAGGTATAAGCAGGGTTTTTTTTTGCAAACTATTGCTTGATCAGCAGCAATGAAATTGCTTCCTATCGAAGTCTGAATATTACTATATGGCAATATTCTCATCAGATGGGCTTGCCTGTAGAGAAAAGCTGACCAGAACAGTTCTTTTTCAAAATATGTTGTTCTAAAAAAGCTATTTTCCGAAGTAATAAGTTTACTTTTTGAGTGCAGGAACGATGTGTCAGAGGGAATGCATTCCACTCAATTTCCTTGCATCAAAATCTCTGCGAAGAACTGGAGATGAAATTCGCTGTTTGCCTCAGTCTTTTAAGAGCAGCACGAAAGCTATTAAATAACATGACTGTGATTACAAGCATTTGTGCTACGTGATCTGCCTCCATCCAGAGTAAATCATCCAGTCATCATATTGCATTGCAAACTCATTCATAACATATACTTCCCAGAATATTCTTTGTCAGATCAATGAACTCATATTGCTTCTGTTATCTATTAGGCACTAGGGCATTCCACCCACAGATCCATTCCTCTAAGTATAGTTTAATTATAATTTACTTTATGCAGGGGAAATAGTGGCAGGCAAGTTAAAGAGAAGGATACTGTATTTTTATGGTTGTCAAGAACATGGTCCAGACCATGAGCAGCCAAACTCAGAAAAGAAGTGTCCTATCAGCCAAATTATTTTCATATGGGACACTAAAAGCCTGAAAGTAAAGAACAACATGTCAGAAGAATGCTCTAACATAACATCAGCAGAACTGGAGAAAATCTAGGAGGATATAACAGGAAGGCACGACATTTTATAACTACATTAGCTCAGAGTGGTTCCCAGCTGTTTCATGGCAAAGTCTAGACTAATGGTTGACTATCAATACTATTCTCTCTCCCTTTTTTTTTTTTTTTTAATCTCAGATTAATTTCTAAAATTTGTATTTCCAGAACTCAAACCTATATTCCCAAAGCTATGAATTTACCCAGAGTAGGAATACACCTAGGCAAACTGGAGAGAGTTTGACAGAGAGAACACCTTTCTAATTTATGATTATGCCAACAACTATCCCTCTTTGTTGCAGCTTGTGGAAAGGGATTAATAACGCATTCTTATCATTCCTACAGTACTCTGAAAGGTACAAAAGCAAAATAAATATTACATTTCATTTTGAATAACATTTGAAAAGTAACTCTCATCCAATTGGGCATCGCTGATCCATCAGGTGACTGTTCTTCCGCACAAGTCTGTACATCTGGGAAGGAAACAGAACATTATGGGCCCTTTGGTTGAATTGTGTCATAAAGTACTATATTATATATTGCATTTCTCCATACCATGGCCAGTGGTCAACAGTATTTAACTGTTGCTTTCGCTGACACCTAATTAAATTAATTGCAGTGGGTCCTATCCTCTGCTGTCATGGGTTGTGCAGTCATACTGTAGTCAGTGAAACTAAGGTGAGTGATTCAGCAGAAAGTCATGGCTACCAACCTCTTTACATACCCCAGCGGAGTACTTGAAGTCGGAGTTGAGCTTAATATCGTTCAGGTGTTTTAAAGAGTGAAATGAATCCGGTAGTGTTTCCATCAGAAAACAGTGTGTGCTGCATATTAACTGTCTCCTTCATCTTTATGGAGCAACAATATCAATAACTGTCACAGAGTTTCTGACATATAACGGACCGTGCTGCCCCTGAAGGCACAAGGTTTTGCCAACATTTTTACTTCTTCAGATAAAATATATTCCCATTAATAGGTAAAATGTTACCTTTAGGTCACATTTCACTGTTACTGAGAACATCACAAGTGAGGAATTGCAGGACAGAATTTGCAAAAAAAAATTTTTTTTCCTAATAAATCCCCTTCAAAAGGAAAAAAAAATAACATTTCATCCCTGATGAAATAGAAGTCCTGGATAGTATCCAGCAGCGAAAGCCGAGCAGAAAAGCTGCAGTTTAATAACTTCACTAAAAGGGAAGGAGTTTTTCAATTCCAGCCTGCCTTCCTCTGAGAGTAACCTACTGCAAGTGCATTATCTCGATTCATGCAGTAGAGGACACTATTTTACACATCATCACCTCCCTGGCCAATGTGCTGTGGTGACACAGACCCCACTGTCATCGAGCCCTGTCTGTTCTCCAGATAGAAATGAGGAGTTGCATTAAGTTGTGGATGAAGCACCATGAATGCCAAGGATGAAACACTATCAAGACATAATTATGTAATATCAACTACTGTAGTAAAAGGATTG
Organism: Rhinoptilus africanus; assembly: GCA_013400135.1. Classification (NCBI taxonomy): domain Eukaryota; kingdom Metazoa; phylum Chordata; class Aves; order Charadriiformes; family Glareolidae; genus Rhinoptilus; species Rhinoptilus africanus. The sequence continues at coordinate 37,095 of VXBO01007261.1, forward strand.
AATAGAATTTGTGTGGTAAAAGTGTGTGAGTGTATTGGTTGACCTGAATTGTGTTGGGCATGAGCACCCTGAAACTCCCATCCTGTTCCTCTTGTTAGCATTTACCTGCCCTCTACAGCTGAAACTGGGAAAATAAGCAAACTGCCACTCACTTCTCATCAAATCTCTCAGTTCAGCCATCTATATGTTCTGAACCCAGAATGCATGGCTGTGCTCTGAATTTCCTGGAACTTAATCAGATGATTCTGAGTAAAAGCAAGACACAGATGCATGAAAATCTAGGTGAAAAATGCATTTATAAAGGTTGTTAAATGATTTATGTCATGCTAGTTGTTTCAATGCTTAGCTTAGTGCATCAAGGGAACTATTTAATTAAATTTTCTTTGAAGGATCCCAACTATTAGCATGTTATAACAGGATTGGGAAATGTAACTATATTCTCAATTGAGGGTTTAATATAAATATGTAATATTGACCTGCCTGCCTCCAAGTAGGAAGCCGAGGAATAGTTACAATTTTCTTTACAAAACATTGTCAGCGTAAAAGTTCTGCAGAACTAGAAATTAAGATAGTTTTTGCGAATTTTTCTCTTGACCCACTTTTGAACCTGTCAGTCATTATATGGAGCCTTCATATAAATTTGATTTGGAAACATTAATCATATTGTACCTTTGGTGCCATCACATTTATTTATTAAGAACAGTCAGAAAGCCATGTTTTCTGGAACAGGATAGTAATTAAATGTCAGAAGACAAAATTTGGGATTTTCCCCTTACAATTAAAAGACACTTTCTGGCAACACCAAAGCTTATCTCTCCTTAGTTTTCTTTAAAGTAGTGCTATATGAGCATTTTCTACTCTGTCTTGGCCTCTTCTATGTTTTCTCTCTGCTTCTCTTCATATTTCACTGTTTCCTTTCGCAGGGTCACTGCTCGACCAAAACAGTAGACAGACCTCATGTTCACAGACAAAACTGCTATGAAATACTGTGGTATTACTTACTTGTACTCTACTTACTTGCACACGTCAGGGTTCTGTTGTGCAAGGAACAGTACAACCACACCAGGAAAAAAATGATGTCTAGTTGCTTAGAGTTGATTGAAATTACATCAACACTGAATTACTTTCTTATGTCATTAACACTTTTTATTAAACGGAAACGAGATTTTTGAATAAAAGTTTCTAGATAATTTTTGTACTGTTATGCAATGGTAAACAGGTGCTGTGGGTATAACTTTTAAGCCAAAGAAGGTGGTCTCTCAATGGTCTATAGTCTTACAGAAGTTTAGGATAAATCCGGTTGGGAGGAACTTCATGAGGTGTCTAATCCGACCTCATGCTCAAATTAGATTCAGAATTGAATTCAGACCAAATGTCCCAAGGTTTTGGGCAATGGTGTCTTGAAATCCTCCAAGAATGGAGATTCCACAGACTCCCCCAACCCCATTCCAATGATTAATTATTGTCACAGAGAACATTTTTACCTAACATCTGTTCAGAACCTTCTATTTCAACTTACAGCCACTGCTTCTCATTTTCTTGTTGTAAAGAGCCTGTCTCCATCTTAGTCTCCATCAACCATTCCAATGATTAATTATTGTCACAGAGAACATTTTTACCTAACATCTGTTCAGAACCTTCTATTTCAACTTACAGCCACTGCTTCTCATTTTCTTGTTGTAAAGAGCCTGTCTCCATCTTGGTAACATCCTTATAGGTACTGGAAGTTTACTGTTTGGGCTTTTTCCCCCCCTCCCTGCTATGCCTTCTTTTCTGCAGTCAGAGCAAGCCCAATTCTTCTTAAATGACATGTTCTTCAGGGGCCTGGACATCGTCATGGCCCTGGGCTAGCTCTTTGTTTCTTTCTGTCTGCCTAATGTTTTGGTCAAGTCCTGCAAGGGAGTCAGGTGTGTCTGCACGTATTCTAAAGGAAAATGCGACACACTTTTATCACTGTCTTACAATTAATTGCCGAGTGAAAAAACATCTTTTATATCACTAACATGAACTGAAACCTCATAAGCCAGTGACCATCTCGAGGCAGAAGTAAAAATCCACTAACTCGACCACAGCCCTTATGAAATCCTCAAGGTTCTGAGTTGGAGAGCACTTACCTAAGGCTTTGGTCAGCGTGACACCAAACTGTCTTCATTGTGTTAACATCCAGGCCGCCTTAGAGAATTCTTCACTACTCATGGTAAATATGACTGTCTTCCCACTCCATTTGGTGAACCTAAAGGAAGAGGCTTTTCCATCCTGAAAGATGGAAAAAAAAAAAAAAAAGAAAAAAAGGAAAAGTCCATGAGGTTGAAAAGAACAAACCAATTCCATTAGAATATATCCCTTATCCCCCTTTGCCTTGCATTCAGCCAATTTATATTATGCATGCAGTGGTTGTCTGTCTGTATTTATATGACTACCTAATTACCAGTAATAAAGAGATATAAATCATCTATTCCTACACATACACAAAGTTATAAACACATATATTGGTAATAGAAGGATTTAAATGGACTAGATTAAACATATTATCCCCCAGCTCAGTTCTATAAAAATTCAAAGACTGAACTTGATTTGTCCATTTCTGATCTAATGGAGAATGTGTGTCACATGCGTGGTTATTTCAGCCCTTGGGAACAATTCCAGTGACGTAGTCACCTGGGGAAGGTAGGATTTACCAGAGGCCTGTTTCTGCATTAGTTCAAAGGTCTATTAGCAAATACATGGAAAAATCACAGCTTTCGAGGCATAATCGTTCTCATTCCAGAGAGACGATAAAGCAGAGGACTATAACGTGCACGTTATTCAAGGCACGCAGCTCCTTGAAGACATGAAATGTTCCCTTTCTAGGTACCATTAGCAGAATTAGAGTAATAAAATGGCTCTATTTTAGAATCTGATCCATCTGGCCCACCTGTGCTAATTAGTAAGAATTCTACTTAATAAATAGAGCCCCCAATTTCCTTAAAGGAAAGCCTTGCTAAGATCTGAAAATTAGGATTTCACAGGTTCTGTTATGGTTAGGACATGTCAGAGAGAAGAGAGTTATACAATGCATCTGAGCCATTAATTACATCTCTGTAGGCCAGAAATGGGATTCAAGTTTCCAGGGATGTGAGGGAAATGTGGGAGGAGCACTCATTAATGGTTTTTGTGTGGCAAATCTAAAACAGCCTTTCTGGGGGAGGGGGGGGAAGAAAAAAAAAACCCCAACCATATTTCCATGAAAAACAATCCCATGGAAATAATTTATTCAGTTCTTTAAGTAACTAACAGAAGTTTCAGGTCATATTTCTTGAATTACTAGAATTCTGGACATTATTTCTTGCTTCTGAAGAGCTTATGCCTTACAGAAATAAGGAAGGATGCCTCCCTGCTTTTACAAAATGCACAGCTGCATGTTTCACAGCAAAGTGCACTAAGGCACAAGAGAAGTATCTTTCCTTTTGTCTTGCAGCATGTCAGGCACACTCTAGGCATGCAACAAATAATAAATAGTGTAAGCGTGGCTGGGATTAGAATACTATTACCGTACTCTGGAGTCTCTGTCGTTCTCTTTCATCTCTTGGCAACCCACTTGCCGGTTCACATCACAGTTGGAGGAAGAGCTGCCAGGGTATCAGCTACACATAACAACAAGAAAACCAGGATATATTTTTTATTATCTTGCTCTCTGCATGTGTATATCTCAACAAGACCTTTGAATATAGCTCGTGAGTACTGGCCAGTAGTACTGGAACTCACCCTGGTGTGGCATCAATGGAGTTAAACAAAGCCCCAGGCGCTGTGATTGCTCCACCTTTATATTTTATCTGACAGTTCTCTTTCTCTCCCTGGATTGTCATGTAGCCCTTTTGCTCTGTCTGTTCACATTACACAGTAGCTCCTCTGGTGTCTCTTTCAATTTTTTCCATACAAATGCATTCCCTGTGATATATTAAAATTCATGCGCAGAAGACTTCCTTAGGCTCACTGTTGCTTTGGCACACTTACCTTTATGCATAAATAATTAATATTAATAATATAGATTAATAAATAAATGCCTGGCCAAAATATTGGGAGCATCTACAAAATTTAATTTTCACAATGTATGTCTTAATAGACTGCCAGCATAAAATTTCCCTTGTGGAGGACTTCCAAATTCTTCCATAGCTTCACTGGCTTCAGTGTTTTTATCAGCAAGTGGAGGAACTTCCAGTAACATAAACTAATGGTGACAAAGGCTTTGATAAGGAAATAGATTCAGATTTGTGAGAAAATACTGTACCTGTCCTCAGGCAGGGGCAGATAAAGAAAACATTACTGTGTAGGGCCCCTAGTGTTACACGTTATATTACTCCACAAATAAGGACTTGGTGCATGCTTTAGTTTCAAAGGAGAATTGGGAGGTAACGTTCGATATGGGGACCTTCAAGTTTTGCAACTGAGAAGTTATCATCTCCCTGAATAACTCTTTAGTGCTCCTCCTCTTTCCCCAGCTGACTTCGGATGTGATTTGAGCTGACACCCACAGTTGTGTGTTTGAGTAGCTCTATTCAGTGCTACGTTACAGTTTACATGTCAACTTCCCCGACCTGAAAAACATGAAACTCTTGATTGTGTTTGTCAGCCCATCCTGAGTTTTTACTTCATTATGAAATATATTGAAAAAGAAACATTGAGCACTTGATTTCCCTCTTACCGAATAATATAAATTCTCCTCAAAGGATTTGTATCTCTCAATAAAATCTTATAAAAATGAAAAGTCTGCCTTAAGAACTTTGCACAACTAAATTCTCTCTTGTTCATATACAGTTTTGGCCTCTTTTATTTTAAAACATATAAATCCAATATAAATGAAAACACATATAAAAAGAATTATATGATCTATATACTTTCCACTGAAAGTTTAAACATTTAAAATGAATGAATCCTGAAAGGAACAGCTTTGAGTGTTATTGACTGAAAAAGCAGATGGTGCAAGGATACATTAGTGTCACAGAGCATTACCTTCATCCTTAGGAGAAGGGATGGCATCTCAATGATGCATTGGGCTTTTTCGTTGCTTTCTAGGTGGTTCAAGTCAGAAACCATAAAAAAACCCTGTTTCTTACTGAAGTTGTGTACTGAAGAAATTATGTATCTCTGATTTACTCTTTGCATATAGATTGCTTCTCTGAGGGGAAAATTCAGCTTATGGCTGATAAGTCATTTAAGTCTCACCTAAGACCTTAACATAGAGTGTAAGTATGACTTCAATTATGCATGAACCTTGAGCTAGCCTTTCAGAAGGATAAACTCAGTGTCTTTAATCCTCACACATTAGACTTAACTTGTTTTCCATTATAAGGAAGATGAAGGCTTGGCATATGAAGACACTTATTTGTCTTTTTCAATTTACTCTCCAGTTTTCCATCACATAACCATGTGAAACATGCCTGTAAAAATAATTCCTGAGTCTTCTAATGACAATATTGTCAATTATCCAAATCCTTTTGTAACGTAATATGGAAATCTGTGCCAGCCCTAGAGTGAATTCTGCCAAGGGTCAGAGTGCCTCGCTCCAGGCTCTGCTATGCTTCCAGGGGATCCCCGAACCAGAGAGCAATAGCCAGGATAAGGCAATGAGGCAGCTGCCTTCTCTCCCACCCAGCCAAGCTTTTTACCAGGAAAAACCATGAAAAACCAATAAAAGGGATTATTAGTCACAGAAATCTATATGATAAAAATAAAATTTTTATTAACCACATCACTTTCAGTTCACTTTCAAACAGTCTTGGAACATTAAGAGGTCACCCTTGCCTCTTACACCATTACACATCTTCTCAAGCACACAGGAACAGACAAGCCTGTTCAGGGTCTCACTGTGCAAGAGGGACAGACCCAGGAAGTGTTCCCACTCCAGCATGACATTTTAATCTCCATTTATTTTCACCTACTTTAAAAGACAAAGTTCAACAGTGAAAGTCTGTGTAAGATTCCCTGGTGTCTTCTGTTCATCCAGACATTGAACGTGTGTCTGGATGACACCTCACGGAGAACAGCTGTATGTGAGCAGGAAGAAGGAGCTAAACAATCTCACAAGCCTTTTGCTGGTCTAGCTGCTGCTTCTTGATCAAAGTTAAGCTAATTTATACTGAACTGCCACCTGAGGCTGGGCCTTGATCCAAGCATGCCCACCAGTCCACAGTATCCTTCTGCTAAAGAAGATGCTGTGAGTGCAGGGACTTGCCCTTGGTATAGAGAAATAGCCCATGCTCCTGGATACCTCTAAATTTCTCATGGCTTTCAGAAGAGAAGGCACGAAAACATGCCTGCGGCAGCACAAGTGCCTTTGGAACTGTGATGCACTTTCTTCAGGAACCCCCTAACCAGACCTCAGAAAAGACAAAAAGTACTGCTGTCTTATAAGCCTAAAGAGGGGAGATTCTGGAGACCTCTGCAGACTGTCCAGCCACACTCTGCCTTGCACCACTTACCTTCCTGTGCTAATTAGGAACCAATCACAGAGGAACTTCCACGAGATGTTAGGGGAGAATCACTTGTTCCTGTGTATCTGTCATACCAGCCTTCTGTATCACAATTGTGGGAACACACACAAGCCAAAGAACAAACTGGGACACTATTTTAAAAAATCATTTACTTGCCTGAGCACCAGGAACATGCTAATCTATAATTAAAAAAAAGAAAAAAGAAAGAAAAATTAGCAGGATTTTTTAATGATGACCCAACTTGAGCAAAATTTATAAGAAGATGTAACACTGAAATTTGCCACCAGAGAGAGCTCATTTGGTTCCAAATCATCAGTGGCTTCATTTACTTTGGCAAAAATACTGAATAACTATGAAACTTTACATATTTCAAACATGCCGTTGTTTATGTATTGCTCTGCATTTACAAGAAGGTGGCACAGAGGATTTATTTGCTTGCCTTTAAAGGTTTAAGTTGATAACACAGAAAAAAATTATCAAATGAGAAAGCATTCCCACAATAACGTAACTCTTCAGACTTGACACAAAGGGTCCACATGACAGTAGAGGACTATAGCAATGCATATGCATAAGGGCATTACAGGCGGCCACTGTGAGCGCATTTGGATACTCTTCTCACTGTTGTTCTAACGAATGGAACCAAACCAATCCCCTTCGAAGCTGCAAACGTGTATGCTTTGAATAATCCATTCAGCCCTAGTCAAACTTGCAGATGAGCTTTTGGAGTCTGTGAACACAGGCTGAAAGAAGATCAGCTTGCTTATTTATTTATTTAATATTGATACGTGAGGACACAAGAAGCAAAAATGAGGTCCCAGATACCCATTTTTAATGTGTCCACTTATGACTCTGAAATAGGGAGTTGCCAGTAAAAGAGTGAAAGGATGGGGAAATGTCTAACTAATGTCTAATGCACTAACCCCAGGTAGGAGCTTCCTGGTTAAAGGCAGGATTTACCTCATCTGTTTTAGCCTTCGGAAAGTTAGACGTATGGCATGAGCCACTTGTGAGACTGTCTTTATAGTCAGTGGAGAGAACGAGGCTCTCAGAGAAGGTGATTAGTCCTGCGTATCAGGAAGGGATGAATTACTGATTGGAAGTGCTTGTCTTTTGCCTATGAGGTCAGCTGTTATCTCTCTGTAGATGATAAACTTGGTTTAGATACCTAAGATTTAAATAGCTATGATTAGTTGAGCTCAATCCTTTCAATGCTCCAACTGCTTAATAAAACACAGGCTCTTCCTCTTCTAAAAGCCAGGTTTGTCAGCAAAAGTACTTGCTACATGTTTCAGCTGGTGCTGAAATAAAGGTGAGCATTGCTCACTACCTGTCCATTGTGAGGCCCAGCTCAGGCACCAGGGGATGCTGAGGTCCAAAATGCTGGCAAATGGTGGCATTCTGAATCCTCCTGTACTGGTCAGTCCTGGAGGTAAGGCTGTGTCGCAAGGAAGACCCATCCTATATATAGTTAAAAAAAACCCAACCAAAAAGCGCATGTCTCATCAAATATTTATAAACATAACATTTCAGGTTTGGCTCTTTTTTCTAGTGACAATTTAGACAAGGGGAAATAGGCTGGTTACTTGAACAGAAATTAAATGAAACAGTGAGAAGTGGCAGGTTTCTTCTTCTGTGTGGGTTAATGAGACGCTGTAGGACAGCAAGAAGGTAGTTTTAACTGTTCTGATTAGCTTGACCTAAAAGCCACTTCATGATTCACCAACAGAAAATGTAATTTAAAATGATCAAATACAGACTAGTTAACAATAGAGATTTTAAAATACCCTCTTCACAGCATCTTCTGCTCCTTCCAACCCCATGCCAGGTTTTATTGAATATAATGTCCTGGGCTGTGAATAACTCCCACCAGAAATCTTGTATGTGTTAACACACGAGATACTTTTTCAGTGCTCTTTCAAGTGACACTAGGTATAAATTCAGGACAACCCTGTCTCAGCCTTTCTTCTCCCTCCTTCCTGACCTCCAAAGAAGTAGTTTCTCTGGGGGTGCCCCGTGCTTCGCTCGCTGCTGCAGTCTATCTGGGAAGAAGCCTGCTGAAAGCCTTTGCTGCGTGGGAGTGCACTGCTGGATGTCTGCTTTGGGGAAGCTGTCCTAGAAACCCGCTGGGAATTCTCTTGTTAGAGATGAACACTGCCCATGCTAGGTTTTTCTCCTATTGCTAGCTATTTTTGTTGGTGGTGCAACTTCATTACTGGCATTTTAATCAGGGGCATCTCATTCTAATCTAACTGCTGGTGAAAAGGACAAAAAGGATATATTTGATCCAACCTTCTAGCAAGGCACAATTCTTCCTATTGAATACTACAGAGACAGAGAGGTAAGACTTCAGATGATTAGAGGGAAGATTTGAAACTCAATTCTACAAACAGTAGTGTGAAACGAAACCTAAGCTGCAGGTTCTGCTGTAATGAGAGCAACAGGTTGGATAAATGACAGAAAGATGCGAGACATATATGTAATGTAAAGTAGCACATTAAGTAATCTTTGTACTTGTAGAGGATTCCTTTATAAGTTTTAGAAACATATTTGGACACAGGAAATCAAACAGGCATAGGAATCAATTCCTTTCCCCCCCCCCCCCCCCCCCCCCCCTCTCTTCCCCCCCCCCCTCCTTCCAGGGGCACCTTCCTGGTGTACAAGGACGGGGACGTCTCCCACCCCTCGGTGC
>VXBO01007261.1:46345-127829 GCA_013400135.1 Rhinoptilus africanus
CCCCCCTTTTTTTTTTTCACTTTTCCATTAGTACATAGCCTGAAGTCTTTTCTAAGCCAGAAAAAATACATCTCCTTAATGTGGTCATTGTCCTATAGCAAATTAGTAGAGATCATCAAATCATTCATTCTAGTGAAGGCCATTTCCAATCTATCTCATTAACACAATGTTCAATCCAGTTAAAGCTGGGTCAAACTAAAGTGAGCAACTAATGGACTGAAACACTGCATTTTTTTATATAAAAATTCTTGAACTCAAAAAGTACAATATCTCAGATACAAGATCAAATGGTAGATTGTAGCATTTTCTTGAGAAGGATTTTAAAAATAGATTATAATATATCCATGCCTGATTTCTTCTGGGAGAAAAAAATGTTATAAAGGGATCATATTGGCAAGATACAACAAAAACCAAGTTAAATCCCCAGTTATAACCTGGAAAAATAAATGGCTTTTTATCTGTGTCTGAATATCATAAATATAGCGATAAAAGGGATAACTCCACCAAATACCAGCCAGGTCCTATTTAAATTTGAAAGCAACAATAAACAGTCTGTAATCTATGCAGATTTTAAAACAATACAGACTCTGGCACACACTCCTATTTGCACGTACAGTGTCAAACTTACCAGCAAATGACTGGAGAGATTTGCAGATATCCACTTGTTAAGATTTGCTCGTCTACGGTATGTTTTATACTTGCATGTGCAGAACAGGCACAGGGTCTCATATTTCAGTCTGGACATGATCCTGACAGTGCTCTTCTGAACTTCTGGCTCCAAATATCTACACCGGTATCACAAACGAGTGATCAGAGTTCTGCAGGGGTCCCAGGACATGTTTAGCACACATCTACACGCTCAGTTACAGGCAGACATTAGGTTGCTCTGCCAAGCCAGTGGGAGGCAAATGAAATCTCTCCAGACAAGCTGGCAATTTGCTTTGCTTGAGGTAATAGACTGTGCAATTCACTCTGTGGACATATGCAGGGTGGACATATGCATGACCATGTAATTTCTCATTTCAGAACGGTTGCTTAACTGAAATAGCTTTCACAAGGGGAAAAAAAAAAAAAAAGACCATGCAGTTCTCCTTAAAATTGTCTTGAAAACTGTCTGAAACTGACTCTATAAATACAAATTAATTAGTGAATAGAAGTGTGAGTGTGTTTTTGATCCAGTAGCAGCAATATAAAAGAGATGAAAACTATCATACAGTCCTAGTGCCCAGCGTAAAAAAATATGTTAAGAAACTGCAAAACCAGGATCACAATAACAATGGTAGAACTGTAGGAAATACCAAACAACTTAGCAAAATAAATTTGCTTAGCTCACCCAAAAGTAAATTAAAAGTTGTTTTGATTTTTACTATGTTTACCTCTAAAAAGCAGAACTGCTACTCACTTAGAACAGTCTTAGCAGGGATCAAAAATAGTCACTGGAAAGGGAAGACAAAATTCACATTGTAAAGACAGCACAGATTTAACATTAACTACTGAAACAAGTAATGCTGAAAAGTGGCAATTTGCTTTCTGGAGGATACAGTTTAATCAGAAATGATTATTGGGCTGTGATGTATTGGTCAGTGTAGGTGGTCACTTGTGGCCTTCAGACTCTGTGAAAATACAAGTTGTAAGTGCCTGGTCTCAGGAACGGATAATTTTAAAACACCAACATTTCACTCTTGGCTAAGAGACGCCAGAGTTTTGAAATGCCACAAATAGCAAGGAGGAGAGATGGCTACGCTCTGACTTTGGCAAATTTGTGCAGATAAATCGTAACCGTAATTTATAGTAATGCTTTCTCTGTTTTCTCAAAAAAATGTGGAGATTATAACTCATGGGTAAGATAAGAAAAGTTGCACCCCATTTTTTTCCATAAAGTATAATTAGAGCTTCACATAATAAAAGGTAGCCAGAGAGCTGGATTTTCAGAGGTAGTTGGCACAACAGAATTGTTTTTAATACACAACTGTAAACTTTATGTATAGCCCTGATATGTCAAAATTGGGGCCTTCCTAAGATCTTCAAAAATATGAAGCCATCAGTATACCTGGGGCTTGATTACGCATTAACTTACTCTTAGTGCAAAAGAACCATCATGTTCACAAAAGCTAATTTTGTTGTCGTAGCTTTCAACCTACAGCTGTAAGAAAACATTTTTGTCCACGAAAAACTTACAATGAAAATTTCCTTCTCAATTTAAGGTGATTTTTCCCACTCATTTATAACAACAGAAATGGAATGTTTTCCAGCTTTCATTTGGGCACATTATTTATTGAAAAAATGTCTATTTTTTTCAAAATCTTGTATTTTGAAAAGGAATCCTGTGAGAAAATAAATCCTTTAAGAAGCAATGTTTGTAGCTAATTTTAGGTTTTTCTGGGGGCCGTGGTGGTGCTTTTGTTTTCTTTTATTTTGAAGGAAAAATATCCTTTGTCTTGAATAATGACCAAGTTGTTTGCCTCCCTGTTCAGCTTATATCATTTGACATTTTGAGGGGGAATGACTTACAGTTCAGAGGCATTAAAGTTATGATCATCACAAGCTTTTATTTTGGTGAAATAAACACATTTCTCTGTTCTCCCTCTCGCCTGCCAGCACTGCTGACGATAGGTATGCTGACAACTGTCAGGACTATTAATGTGTGTTGAGGAAAGACAAGGGAAAGGATATATCAAGGAGCTCTATGCTACTGTTGTTAGAAAATGGCTTAAACCAGAAACAAAATCCAACAGGTGAGAACCCTGATTTTCACAGTTACAGCAATTCTATCATTCAAATCAAATTTGTGCGGCCTGCCTCCATGCTGGCATTTATCAAGATTAAGTGTAAAAAAACCCCAAAACCCCAAAGCTGACAGCATTTAGGAATGAGATTTTCCCTGTGTACAATGGAGTTTCTTGCAGGGGAGTACGAAATTCAAGTAACTTTTTGAATGACCCAGCCTCCTGGTTTCTACACCTGTTCCCATCAGCAAAATCCAAAAAGCCAGTGTGCTGGAACCTCTTGTTCAAATTTCATGCTTCCTTTGTATTGCCATCAATGTGACCTTTCAGTATCTCACAACAGAGTAATTGGCCTTTAGTAGACTAATATTCCAAAATCTGTAGGTTTAACTATGCCTGTGCATTCACGGGCAGCTGCCTTATTCTTTATACACACAAGATGCCCAGTTTCGCCCTTGTTAAGTTTTGCAGCACTGTTCTCTTTAATATTAACAAGTTCCCCCCCTCCATTCCTCCTGTGTTGCCAGGAAAAAAAAAAGGGATGAAAGCAAAAATGCTATTTCCATGCCTGCAAGACAGCCAGCACAGGCAACAAGACACTGTGTTGGTGACAGACTGAAAAAATCTTGGCTGGATAATGCAAGGCACAAAACAAGCCAATATTCATTCCTCACTATCATCAAACAGATATATATGGTATTTTTCCATATTCTACTCATCACATTGCATACCTTGGTGCTTTGTTCTCTATAGCAGTTACCACCAGTGTCAGTAAATTCTGACCTCTGTCATATAACAGGACCACGGGCTTTTGTAATCCTGGAACAGGTCAGGTATCTGGGGGCAGAAAATAAAGGTCAATTGTCTCTTTGCATCATTCCTGTAAACCACAGTATAGTTACAGCGATCTAGGTAGTTTAAACCAACCATAAGGAAAGATTCTGCCAGAACTGCTTCTGCGGTTCTGAATTCACCTCCAGGAGACAAATAAAAACAAACAAATCTGCATGTCAGGGGCAACACACAAAAAAGGATCTCTCACATAATAGCAGCCTATTAAACTAGACATAAGAAAGGAGGGGAATGTGAAGGACAGAAAGAGAAAAAGGAGTTGTATTCATTACTGTGTCTTCTTCGTAACTTTGAGTTTGCATTAACAAAATACAATTGAGCTCATCATTACTAAAAAACCTTTAAAACACTCACATAATTTTCCACTCTCCTGTAGCTTCCATGAAACAGATGCATGTGCACATTAAGTTATATTTTACGATTCACCTGGGGCAACTTAGCTAAGACATATCTTTTTGTTTGCTACGAGAACAGCCTGGGTTGAATTTTTTTGGCAAATAAATTCTTCATGAACGACAGAGTAAGGACTTTAGTTCCCAAAGTTGCAAAATTATTTCTTCTACTGCACTACAAGCCAAAGCAACGTGTAACCAGGTTTTCATAAGCTATTGGAGTACAACCTTAATATCACATGTTCTGATTCTGCTTAATGCATTAACAAAAACCATTCCCATAGTATGCAGCAAAATAGGTTCAGCTGTGGGATGGCAGCTTTAACTGACAGTTTATAGGTGGCTCTTGATGGGTTACGGCTTCTCTCTAGCCCCCAACTCAGTAACTTATTTTTGAAGCCTTCCTAATGTGTTTGAATTCTTCACTTCTGCAAGGTGATGCTGAGAGAGCCCAGACAGTTGTAGCTGATGCATTCAGCCCTGACCTCCAGCAGTAAGGTGAATTGAGAATAAAAGTATAGAGGAGCTTCTGTCATGCTGCTGGGGTGGTGGGCCCCAGCGTGCTGCAAGGTCCTGATCACTCCTCAGTCCTGACCACAGCACAGGGAACACCTGGCATCAACAACGTGAGATTGGTTTTAGTGAAGACAGAGTAAATTAGGTTGTCTTATTTAACAAAGAACTTATATTTAGATAAAGCACAGCCAGCTGAGTGCTGGGAAAGACCTGGCTGGTTACTCTGTCACTCAAGTTGTTTTCCCTGTCTCTAGCGTTAGCTTAAGAGTACTGAAGAGCAGAGATACTCCACTCCATTACATTACATATCTCCAACAAAAAAAGTTCTGCAAGGTCTCCAACAGACAGATCATTAAGGTCAACTGCGATCTAAAAAGGCAATAGGATTATAGACCGTGTTTATAGTGGAATATATTTATTATATTTACTATATTATATAAAACAAATATATAAAATATAAAAATATTTATTATATAAATACACATTCATTATATTTACTATAGTGGAAGTTATTTTTTGTATAGCATCGTTTATGTAATAAGTCCCAGGACGCTTCATTAAACTTCAAGGCTTTTGCACTTGATATTTGAAATACCGTGCATGCAGTCATATGCCTGGTCATTTCATTTGTGGTTTTTGCAGTTTCCCAGATAATTGTGCCAGAGTAGCTCAGCTTTCATTGAAAAGTACTGACTTCTAGGAGCAAAGCTACCTTTAGTAAGACTAACAACATAAGGAATTCAGAGATGTCCACTTGAATCTGCAGACAGAAGCATTGCTTCTAAATACAGCAAGAATCACATCTCTTCATCTCCCATTTATTGAACTTCAAAGGGAAATAACAATTAAGTAATATATTTCTTATACCGTTATTTCCTCAGAAACATTAGAGCAGTAAGTGTATCCATTTAAACTGCCTTTTTTTATATGGCTATGAGAGCATGCATCTATCTAACCAAACGCCTTTTTTGTGCTCTCAATAGCATATTGCATCTCCGTAGTACATCATATAAATAAAAGACCATTTCATTTGGGAAATTCTATTTTTAATCAAATAGTTTTCTATCATTTTCCATTTTTCTTGTAAACACATTCAAAAATATATAAACCCCTCAAATTTGTGCCAGGGCCTTGTTATTGTAAGAGCATACATTTTGGCACAGTCCAAATTACTGACAAGGTATTTAAGATCAGGGAATAATGAAACGAAACCACCTCACATCCAAATTGGAAATACTCTTTTCTGTAAAGTATGCAAAATCTCAGGGTAGAATATCTCAATTGTTAGTCAGTGCCAGGAGTCAAAATCATCTCATCTCTCCTGGATGCCAGGGTCACCTGAAGTGACCATCTCAATTATCAAATCGCAGTTTTACATCTTCACTGTGTTCTTTGCCTTGGTGTGTCTGAGAAATTAAATCTTTCAGTGATTAAGGATCTTTTATCCTTTACTTGTACAAGCATAGGTCCAGTTGGTTTTATGCCAATGTTATCATTTATGCTTCAATAATTCTTTTCTTTCCCGTGTGTTACTACACCCTCCAGCCTTGATTTGTTTTCACTAAACAAGCCAAGATCATTTTTTTATCAAACTTTTTTCTGCCTTCAAATGTTGTTACATATTGTCCATCTGTACTCTTCAGCTCAAATACTTAAAAAAGCTCTATATCAAACTGGTGAGCAGAATACTTTTATTTTTTTTTAATACAAGTAACTAGAACTACTTATTGCATTGTAGATACATTTTAAGCAGTGCCCGATTGGTTTTAACTTGCCTGATATGTGAGTACAGTTTTTACCTTTTCTCTTCCCTGTTACAGTCGTGACTCGCAGATACGCTGTGACTGTCAAGTGTTCAAATGTTTAACCCCAAATGCCTAACTATTGCTTTTCTTCCTAAACGCGTGGCTTTGTTATACCTCCTTTGTTCAGTGAAAAAATCTTTTACTTAGCATGGCAAGATATTCCTACATTCTGCCATTATTAGTAATATTTGTTCTAAAGCCTATTTCTGGAAGGTCAAAATCTCCCATAAAGACAGTAAATCTTCCCTAATGCTAATATTTCTCTTTCTAATAACATTATGGAGATCTTTATCCAGTGCAAATTAAACTCTAGGGGGCTAAAGCAGACATCCAACATTATCCAAACCTTTTTATGATCCTTCCTTAAATTGTTTTTTTCCTCAAACTTATCCATTTTATCATGTTATCGCTTTTTTTTAGCTTAGCATATTATGAATGTATAATAATTTCATAGTCTTTCACTACCCTGCCTTTTATTTCTAGCTTTCCTGAACAATGTGTACTCTTCCTATTTACGTGGCAGCTTATTATTATTATTCTCCCTCAGCTGGGTTACCTTCATTATATCTAGCTTGACACTCTGAGCCATAATTCAGCTTCCTCTCTTTTGTTGTCCAGATGATTTTAATTTCTATACTAATATTTCTATTGCTTCTCAGTAGTCCCATATGATTTCCTAGCTAGACTGGGGATATTTCATTCATGGCATTGCTCACTTCACTACTGCTGCCACCAGCTTTTTCTCCTTCAGATTCCTCAAATGACTCTTTCTTTGCAGTGTCTTCACTGACCTTCTGCCTGTGGCATCCTGAGCAGCCAGGGGTGGAGTAAAACAGCCCAGAAAGCAAATATCCACTCCCTTCCCATATGAGGGGCCCATAGGTGTGAAAGGACCAGCAGAAAGGAGGACAAGAGGAAAACATGTTGAAATTCAAAGTCAGTCATTTTGAATGAGTTTCCGTTGATCGTAAGATAAATCAGATAACTCATGTGAGGAGAGGGCTGGTGTCCGCCTCCCCTCTCTCCCCAGGTAACTCACCGTTTGAGGGTTTCCATGGTCTCTGGAACTGGCCTCCTTTCATCCCCTGCTCAATGGGACCCATGCTGTTAGGATGATGTACATTTGACAGAGCAGTGCCTTTGATGTTAGGAGTGACGGAGACCCAGGTGTTTCCCCAGTTTTTTTTAACACAACAATCAAATATTGATCAGTTAATAAATGTATCTCTGGGATTACCAGGCTTTCAGACATGAAGCCAGTGTCTGTGATGCTGCATAGTTTCATCACAATGTGCTATTTTAAATTGTTGTCAGTAGGCAAAATCTTGCATTGTCAGGAAAATGGCAACATATTCAACAGCTTTTTGCGTCCATATTTCTACATCTTGATTTAAAAAAAATAAAATTCTGTAGAACTGTATGATAAAAATACTTTGAAATTCAAATGAAGCCATAAATTCTAAGAAAATCCAAAGATCTGACACCAAAGTAGAATCCAAGATTTGGGAGAAGAGGGATTTCTTAAAAGACTTGCACCCCAGACAGAAAAAAAGAACTATGGAATCAGATGAAGGCAAATAGAGAAGTCATAGCTGACAGTGAGGATAAAAATAGTAGGATTTATTCTTTGTGCAAACAGTCAAGCAAGAAACATTGTTTTGGTAGGAAATGAATGGGACAAATCTGACCTTCATTATTCCAGCTCCTCTGAACTATTAAATAGGGCAAGTATTGAGATAAGGATTAAGGCTATTTTTGCTGCCACTGGAGCAGCACAAAACAGTCTTAGTGGGGACTGAGATCCAGCCGTAGGACTCTGTTAATTAAAATAGCCACTATTAAGATATTTACTGTCCCTAATAATCAGAGCTATGCAATTTGTACTACTGAGTAAACAAATCATGCTTTAGAAGTTCCCAATTGGCTATTACAGTCTAGTCTGTCAACTGTCATTTAGTTACAAAACCAATTTTCCATGTAGTTTATTTGCATAAACAACATTTTTTCAAAGAGCTTCATGGAAAAAGAAATGACATTAAACAAAATTAAAATTAGGTTAAAGTAATGTTAATAATCTGACAAGCTCCCCAAAGCCAAACTAGTCAACGATTTTTTTTTAAAATTTCATGCTGAGCTTTTTTGATGTGTTCACCTCTCTAGGCAGACTTACGCTGTGTTAAAAGAATGATCATTACTGCTTCTTGAATCCTGTTAATTATGCATGCATGGGCAGAGTTATTTGTAATTGGTGCCTCTCCAGATAGTCTCCCGTCTCTGTCTGTTTTCATGAAAACTTAAAAAATATCCATGCCAACTATCGTTCATTAATATCTCTCTCTCTGTTTATATATTTCAGGTGTCCTATACTGGTGCGTCCCAGACAGCATCCTACTGATTTTCTTTGGATGGACAAGTTGTATCTGCCAACATTGCATTATTGGGTCACCAAGGATTTTAACATATTATAACTGTAGACAAGGCAGTGCTTGCAGATGGAGTGAACTTTTAGTTTAAATACAGAATGCTTTTCATAACTTGCATTTACGGCTTAATATATTAAGCCTAATTGGATAAGGCAGAGACGTCATACAAGGCACCTGAGGACTTTTCACAGAGTAAGAAGCCAATGGGGGTCACACTCTGACAGAGGCCTTCAGAGTGCAAATCGGATGGTTACCCTTCTTCCTTATATCTTATTATAACCCTCAGTCTTCCCCACATCTTCATTAACCCTGTCTATGCGCCTTCACGTCTGGTAACATGTACCTTAGCTCTTTTCAAGGTAGGAGCAATACTTTAGTGTCCTACCTATAAGATTTATTTTGTTTTAAGATGATATAAGCTTTTCCTCCATATATTATCCCAGTATCTTGCATTTCAACCATGTCATTGAAACACTATTGTTTTCACTGAAGAAAATTCTGCCCCTGAGATGTTAATCTGACCAAAGATTGTAGGTTAGGTAATGCTGCAGGGAATCCCGTTGCAGCTGGAGCGGCTAAAACATTGCTTTCCATTGAAAAAGACTGAAGGATGGGTTTGCAAAGTCTGCAGATTTCCATGGAAATCTCTTTTAATGTGCACCAACTGCCCTGCAGGACCTGAAAGAATTGTTAACAAGTAAGTTTTAGATAATATCTGACCGCTTCTATAAAATTTGCATTGCTTTACAGTCCCTAGTGAGCTTTTAGCTTTTACATTTATAGCGTCATATGAGGTATCCTGAAAAAGGAAAATATTGAAGCTGCTGGCTAAATAAATATAGTTATATGCCTGTGCACCTTTCTCCTGATGACACTGATGCAATGAAAATTTGTCAGCGAAGATGGTGGTTGCGGGTATAGCAGAGTTGCAAAGCACAAGTAAGGTCTTAAACTGCCATGAATGGCTTTACCTTTGGGGAAAGAGAGATTCTGGTTTTTATAGGATATTATTTTTTTCACTTGTCATTCAGTATATGCTTATGCAACAGGAACTGGTCTTGTTATTTATATTTCACAATATTTCAGGCCAGCATTTTCTTTCCTTCCCCAGAGCTTTAGCTGAGCTGCTCTTGCTTGACTGCCTCTGAGCCTGCATCTGATTCCTGAGTGAACGCACTTTCATACTGCTCAGATAAAGGGCTTTTGCTGCAGTCGTGACTTGCATGGGGTTGGGTATTATACCTTGCTTACGTCTAGACCTACAGAGATGACGACATGCTGATTCATCTATGAATAATCAAAGTCAACTCTCAGACAATCTCAAAAATAGATTTCTTTGCTCACTTCTGTTAACCCCAAGATGGCTGAATAATACTGAGATGTGGGGGGAAAAAATGTTTCATAATGTGTGCTGTTTAGGGATGTACATACATGTTGCAAATATGGTGAGACTTAAGAATAGGGAGGAGAGTAAGGTTTAACTAAAGACTGCATTCAAAAACTGGAGCTTACAAGTCTTTTCTTAAGGGCACGGCCATTTATGCCTTTCATCTTCCATCTGAACAGATCATCCTTTCATTCTCAGTGCTGCTATTTTGACCCACAACTCACCACTGAATCATATGAATTCAATTTTGTACTATTAATTTCTCATTTAGGCTACTTCACATGCATTAAAAATTTGAGAATATTTTCTTTTTCTCTTAAACTTCTTTATTAAAGTCTACTCTTTTCCTTAAATAAGTGGTTTTTTTTTAAACTGAAATTAGATTCTTGAGCATCTGTCAGTGAGTGGGGGGGCCACTGAGACCTTGCTAGCTTTTGTAGGGTAGTCGCTTATGGCAGGACACAGTAGCTGGGCAACTCTGAAACAGCTACAAATCTATTTTCCCCCCTCAGGCTACTGTCCCAACAGAATGAGGTGAGCTTGAATTGAGACATTTATTTCTATAATGGTTTCATTTCAGCATCAACAACAGGGGATAAACTTTCACAATTTGTCTGGGAGACTGATGCGCTCCTTCTGCCTAAAAATCTGCCTAAAGACTTTTTTTTTTTCCCTCCTGTAACTCCCAAGCAATGTGTCTACAGATTGACGTGCATCCTCAGTTTTATGGAAAAAGTCATATCAGGCAGCATCTGGAATTTACTACTTAATGAATTGGGAGATTTTATCAGAGTTTGAGATAAAAAAAGTATTTAGATCTGGGGGGTGTTATATTACTTTCCTTTTGCTATTGCTGCTCAGATGATTGACTTCATATTCCTCTCATGGTCAGCCAAAATGACTGTTATTTTTTTATTTACCGACAGTTACAACTAGCTTTATAGTTTAGAAAAACATCTTGTGTCCAGTACTCTTTTATATTACATTAAAAATTAGAATTAATGTATTCTAAAGAACTTTGAAAAAAAGAACAGGTCTCTATCTAAACCACATATTTTTGTGAGGCCTTTTGCACTGCTGTTTTTTTGGGGTTTTTTTCTTGGTTTACAGTTTACAGACACTGAAATAAGGTGACCTTCTATCACACAGCCTGCGATGAAGCTTAGGGGTGGCCTTGGGCACTGAAATCAGCTGCACCTCAATTCAGTAATCTTATTGTCTCTCTCAAAATTAGGTCATCTGAGAGCCAAGTCCTAGTTCTTGCCTGGGGGGATATTACATACCATATATTTCTGTACAAAAAAGATTTAAATGGAACTCTTTGCTCAGTGTTTGAAGAAGAGACTCAGATTAACAGAAATCAATTTTTCTACAAATGCCAGGAAAATGCACTATTACTTTTGATGAAATAATACAGTATCTGGCTTATGCTGAGATTCCATGCAGAGTCCTTGTATCCATGGGAAAAATAAGAAGTGAAACGCTGATCCTCACTTTATACATAATAGCCATGTGACATATTCCATGAAAACTAGCATGTGTAAAGGATCACGTTATTCGATACAGCTGTTAAAGACCTAGAAAGCGAACAATGTGCTACTGACATATAAATAATACCTTCTGTGCACGTTAAACATTGGTGCTATTTTTGCCAGATTTAAGCTCTTTTGAGGCCAACTGGAACAGCTGAAATAGAACATTAAAAAAAATGTTTTGATGCTGGGGCACAGATGGCGGTAGCCCAATGTGTCAAAATAAATGTTTCATTTTTGGTCTAATGTGGGAAAAATAGACCTTGTCAATTACTCCAATAATTGCAGGTGCCATAAACGCACTCTGTAGCTAAGAAGAGCTATTTCAGATGGGCATTCAGAGAAATTCTATGTATCCTACTTCCAACAGCCTGAAAAGGTAGATTACCTCAGGTCAGGGACTTACTGCCTTTGAAAGGGCTCTAACAGCTACAATCAAGCCTGAAGCTTTAATCCCTTATTTGGCATCTGAATTTCACAAATTCAGGATTTCTCCTTCTAAGAGACAACCAGAGAAGGTGCTGTAGACTGTGAACTTTTAATTGATGACATCTGTATGTTTAGGAAATGTAGAATGCCTTGAACAGGCTTCAGTGCTTAAATGTTTGCCTAGATTTTTCTAGGTGCCTTTGATGGCAAGCAGAATAAACAGGAGAGTCAATCAAATGTAGGCAAACTGTTTGCACTGCTAACATCTGCCCAGAGCTTATGTGTCATCAGCATTGAATGGCCACATCAAGCTGGGCGCATCCACCAGTCTCTGCAGCAGCTGGTAGCGCCCATGGTTCTTGTGACAGTTGGGTTTGTAACATCTACCCTTTGAAATGGGGCAACTCACCAAATCAGCCCACCCAAATGTTAAAGTGCTCTGAGGAGAAACTTCAGGTAATCCACAGATAACATGGGGCAGGAGAAGATATCAGCTGGTTAAGGGACAACACTTAAAATGGCTTCAGCTGCCGATACTCTGTGCTGCTTGGTTACAACTACAACACGGGGCTTTGTCTGTGAGATGGAGCGAAGTTAAAGTGTGAATGATGACCCTTCTGTTACAGCACAACAGTAAAATGATTCATGTCTCTTACCCAATATTTTACTTCCCATGTGAAATTTAAATCTGCTCCAGCTGGTGCAGAAAGAGTTCTCAGAGTCTGTGTGGCCAGGGAGGGGGGTGGGAGGGAGGAGAGGAAAGGAAGGCAAAGCAAAGCTACTTACAACTGGATGTGGAGGGCACCTCTCATTTTCGCGATGGTGCCCTTCCAGGCAGCTCTACGGCTTGCTGTTGCAGAACTGTGGCTTTGTACTTTGTCATCTGCAGTGAGATTGCTGCATTTCTGCTGAAGAGGCAGGATTGTCGTGCTTCCCTGGGCACTGCAGCACAGAAGACAATGTATAGCTTTTGGCTTTAAGGGACCTGCAAGGATTGAAAAGCCTGCAAAAGCCTGTGAATACTATTGCTGTATTCATTGTCTTAATCTAAACCACCTAAGTTCTTTCATGCCTCTTTTTAAATATGCTTACATTGTTCCACATAACTCAAAACATTATTTATCAGTGGGGTTAATTCTGTTTTCTAGAAAGAAAAAAAAATTTGGATCAAAATCCCTTATTTTTAAATAGCCACTAGGGCTGATTCTCCACTTGAGGATAAAGTGCTCAGTGTGGGTTTTATATGGGTGACCAAGAGAGAGGAGTAAGAAGGGGAATATGGTGTGCACGAGGTAAAGAACAAAATCATGAACCTGACTTTTAGGCTTTTAACATGTTTTTCATGAGCATAAAACCAGGGTGATAACTAAAACTCTGAGCCACAAAGATATTTCAGGGAGAGCTATGGATGTGTAAGAAGGTTTGTGAAGTTTACTGGCTACGTTCAAAGGTCCAGCATGAGGAGGGACTGAAAGCAGTTAAGAGTAGACAACACCCCAACCCCTTACGTTTGTGTGAAGGAGATTCTCCAGAAGGACCACAAATATCAAAGTGCTTCAGCTTCAGGTGTTTGCGATAGCTGGCATGCAACTGCAGCCACAGAATCTATTCTGTCTCCATTCTGCTTTAATTCCAAATGGATAAATTAAGGTCAGCGAGAAATGAAGCGGCAGACAATGACTGGTAAATGACCCAAACAAAGTAGGCCAACAAGAGGATTTCAAAAGAGAAAGATGTTAGAGCCACAAAACTTGCTAGAGGCATAGAGAAGTTGTTGAGCGAGTTAATTGTCAGCATCCCTCAAGTTATTATAGACAATTCTAAAGTTACGGTTGAGCAATTCAACCTCTCTTATGTATGAGAAACACAGCACTTACTTACTCAAGAAAATTACAGCACTTATTCTGAGTACAGAATTCAATTTCCAAGGATTAATAAGTAAACACCTTAATTAATGTATGACTTTAAAATAATTAAAATAAGTCCTTTAAGAGATTTAACATCTTTTTCAGTCTTTTATTTGTCCTGAATGATCTCCAGAATAATAATTATGCAAGCTTTTCATATGTTCAATCTTCTACACCAGCCACAGTCAAAAGAGTGGTTATAATTAAATTAAATTATTAATGATTTCTGCCTCTAAGTGTTATGGCTAGATAGACTGCGGTCTGACTCATTTAACTCCTAACTGGAGAAACTCATCAATATCTTATGGTTTATGGGGGAATTTCCATTTGTAAACTACATGCATCTGAAATAATTTGAATTTGAACCTCGTGACTTCAATTCTTTAGAAATATCACACGGTAGTATTCTTTGCTTATAAATCAAGACATTTCCATGGAAAGAGATTTATTAAAAGGAATTTAAAGTTGCTAATGCATATCAGGAATATAATAAAAGGTCTAATTTTGTCCGTTCTGTGAAAAAAATTGTGTTAAAAATATCACTATCAGGAATCTCATGCTTCTCTCGGAAGCAAGTGGCAGCTTCCCCTACCTCTGGGGAGGTACTTACAATGCAAGTGAAAGAGCAATTACAGCCACTGAAAAAAGCTTCTGAGGTTGTAAATGGTTCGTTCCTTTTATGCAGAGTTGGAATACCTGTAACAATTAGAAAATTGCAGGTTCCATTGGAAACCAGTAGGAAATATTGCAAATACTGGTAATACTTCAGGTTAGAAGACATATTCTGAAAACACAGGCAGTTTGATGAAAACATTGGGAGGCAGCAACAAGCCCTAAGTTGATCTCTCTCTAATGTTCTCCACTGTTCATTTATATGTGTGTGTGTGTATATATATATCTCCACACATACAAATTATATACATGCATACACATGCATACATACTTGTATATATAGTTTAGAGCTATATACCTCCTAAGTGCCAGTGAAAGGACAAATAACCTTTCTGCTTTGAACAGTCTTTTCAGGTCAGCTTTGTCCTCTTGTGAGTGCCAGCAGTGAGGCTTTTCCCAGAAAGGACTCACTTCAGGAAGGGACCATCTGGATGCTGTCTGAGCCACACAGAGTGAAGTGTGAGAGGGAGAATAAAAACCAAGAAATAGCAAGAAGCTTTAGGGGCAAGAAGTGGAAAATGAAGAACTCCGGCAAGCGCCTTAAAAGAGAAATGATGCTTCACGGTAGATTTGCCCAACACTGGTGCTTTTGGGGAACGTCAGCAGAGGACATTCCTAAGCTGGCTGAGGTGCTCAGGTTTCAGTATTCGTAAATAATCAGGTACTAGGCAAATGAAATAATTACTGTGAGAAAGAGCAGAAATCATTCCAATTGCTTTGCCACAGGTCTATAATCAGAGCAACCCTTCCCGCATGTGGATGTTTCACAACAAACACTACAGAAAACCAAGCAGAGCTATGTGCTGCACAGCAGAAGCGTTTTCAGAAAGGAAGAATGAAGACGGCACCCTGGATGCCTGGCACTGATGTTACACGATGTGCCTGAGAAAGGACACGGGCGATCATAGCGCAGGACCCAGCACGCTGCAGCAGGCAGGAGAGATGGAGGGGGTGGGGGGCCTTCAGCTTAATTATCTCCCTGGCTAAATCCACATCTAGGAGGAGATATGAAAGTCAGCAAAGTGCATTTCAGATCACAGCCATGACACCACCCTGTCAGCACAAGACCTGGGGCTGTCAGGTAAGCTGAGGTCAGCACTGAACTGCTGCTTTTCCAGAAGGACATGGAAAAGTGAGTGGAGTAACAGCAACGTGACTGAGTGCACAAACCAAAGTCAGATAATGAAAAACAGGGGCATAAGAGAAGAAACACTGTGCATGAGGCTGGAAAGAGAAAAAATAAAAGAAAAAGAAGGTCTCCCAGCACAGCCCAGGAATAGTTTCATCCTGTTCATCAGAGTTTGAGGTGGGCAGGTACAAATGCTGGGACTATGCATAAATTCTGATCAAAGCTGGGGCTATCTCTGCCTAGCAAGTGCCAGTCCCTGTGCCTTATGTTAGGATCCTGACACATGGTTGCTTTATCTTTGCTCCCAACAGACTAAAGGCTCCATCATTCATCCAGATCAAGTAATCACGCCAAATGAGGAAGATGAAACTTTGGACCTAGAAAATGGAGTGAGGTTTTGGGAAACTTTTGAGATCCTCAAATTTTCTACTACTTGCAATGTGAAATCTGGAATTATGTCAGCAATTTTACTAGAAACACAGAAAAATAGAGGATTATAAAGAATGTATTCTAGTATAGGAAACACCCGGAGAAGTTTGCAAGGAAGGCATTCAACTAGAAACATCAAATTCTTAATGCAGCTCAATGCTTGGCCATTAGGTGCTAGAGAGGAGATAGGGAAGGATTTGATTTAATGCAGACTGTTACAGGACATACTGATAACATCTAATTAAGCAACAGCATTGTGGTTTTAGTCAGAGGTTAAGGGAGTTTTTAATTTAAAGCACTAAGAGCTTCATTATGTTGCAGAATATAAAGATTTTCTGTTCAGATATACAGTTTACAAACAACCTGGGATCATAAACATTAAAATGGTACTTAAACTGAACAGTGGCACAAAGGCCAAAATCAGGGGTGTTGGAGTGCAACACAATTTCCTAAATTCTCCACAGGCAAGTTGAGACATTGTCCTTTCTGTTCTACCTCACCTCTCCCATACCTACCTGAAAGTAGGATTTTTCTGACGCTAACTCTACCGAACATCAAATACAATGTAAACTGCCTGGAAAATTTTACCCCGTAGTTCTTATAGCACCAAGGTCAAAAATTTGTGTTTGAAGTGAAATATATTTCTGAAAGATATGCTCTCTTGAGTTAAAAATTTCAACTTACCATATCACTAAGGAACTGCTATGAAATTAATTACTTTTGCAGATTAAAGGGCAAGTCCTACTTTCAGCTCCTAATCACTGGATCTTTTCATACCTTTACTGTTAGATTAAAGAACGTTCTGTATCGTAGTTTCTGCCCATAAAGGTACCTGTGGACAGTGATCAAATCACTCAACTTCCCTGCCCCCCACCCCAGCCCTCCTTCTCCACAACCTGCACACATTACGTGCCTTTAGCTTGAAACATATTTCCAGTCCAAACACACCCAATCTTTTGGCATCCTCCCTGAATGAGCACTGTGACAGGAACAGGCTCACCTGTGCACCCCTCTTAGTCCTGCTCAATACACTCCTTTGCTCATCCAGGGCTTGTGGTCGCTCTCAGGCTCACACCATTTCAGCAGGCGTTTGTGCTCATTCGATTATCCATCACAACACCCTCCTCCCCTTTATGCTCCATTTCTCCTTCATTGCCACCCACTTTTCCTCCAGGTCCTTCCCCCCGTGGATGCGTGCCAGGACTTGCCACCCCATGCGACAACGGAAAGCTCCCATTTAATGAGGTTTGCAGGTTGTCAGTTTTCAGATGAGGTTCTGAACCATACGCTGCGCCTTTTCTGTTCACTGCGTGTTCAACCTCAGACCCATGGAAACCGATGGAAATGTTCCTGCCTGTAATTTCAACTCTACAGCTTATTGCTCTAAAGTGAAAAAAGTTTGACTAAGGACTGCATAAATTTAACATTTCCTTGCATCCAGCAGTGGTTACACAAGGAAGGAAAGCCTGCGCCGAGCTGTTCAAAATGCCGCTTTGTCAGTCTCTTTCATCATTTCACTGATTTAAATTCAAACCTCCTTATATCCTACATAAGATATTTTATTCTTACTTTGTCTACGTAAAAGGACTTCTGCTAAAGATTTTTCATCCTACAGCTCCAGGGCCTTTGAAATCCTATCCTGTATGTTTTGTCTCTATCGGCAGTTTCCCCGCATCTATCTACAATGAACTACGTAAGCCACTTACACCAGAGAGTGTTCGAGTCATTCTGAACTTGATTGGCATATTCTGATCTCCCTGGTTTTGTTAAGCAAGTGGAACCTTAATAACACACTGAGAAGATGAATGTGCTAATGAAGCAGATTGCAGGATCTGGAATCGTTCCCTCACAGCTAAAGTTCTGAGCCACTGACAGCAAGAGGATTTCACCCCCCTCCCCTATTTTCCATGGCTACTTTTTGCTCTCAATGCAGTGCTCCATTAAGCAGCTGTCTGGCTCTGTGTTAGCTACGCACTGAAGAAAAATTGCATCTCAGTGTAATACTGATGATTAGATTTTTGTGTAATTAAAAAAAAAAACAACCACGAAAACAAAACTAACTTTCTCACTTTTTACTTCAATATTACAAAAAAATTTGAAGTGCACGTCCACACTAAATGGATCCGTAGCCTAAAACAGTTCACCAGTGTATCAAAGGATGCAAAAAACATTTCCACAGTACAACTGTGTACAGCTTATTTTTACCCAGGGGAAAAGCATCGTGGGTGAAGTGTAGTTACTTTCAATGTACTCTAGCCCTTGACTGTATGTCACGTTGCTTGTGCTGTGCTGTCAGGTGGAATACAACATCGTTATAATGCTAGAATTAAGGCTTCTGTGCTAACTTGGAATGGCTGGAGGTTTGCTTTGGTTTTTTGCAGCACTTAAACTATTCCCCTTACAATCCCAGAAGAGATTAGCTGGTCATTTAACTCTCTCCTCCCTGCTTTTTTCTCATATACAAACATAGGGAAAGTTTTCATAGGTTTTGCACAAGATGGAGAGGAACCATCCCTCCCTGCTGACGTCGCGTTCCGTGCCATCTTGTCAAGGGGACTGAGGCTTTCCATCTTCTGGCTTGGGCAATGGGTTCAGGGTCAGCAACAAAGTGTGAGTTTTTGAAGGGAAAAGACCTTCCTGGAGCTTACAGTAGAATGACTACATCCTTATAGAGATGGCAACACTTGGAATAATTCTACAGATACTCTAATGCTTTGGAAAAGATCCCCAAATAAGCAGAAGCTCAAAGGAAAGTCTTTCAAGCCACTTCTTCCTTCCTAGCACTCAGCACAGTGAGGGGTAGAAAAACAGGGTCTGTGGTATTAGAAGCCTTCAACCTCAAAACTCTTCTGAGAAGAGTTTCTTTAAATCTTTCAGAAAAAAAAAAAACCATGAAAAAGAGATGGAAAAGAAAGCTTACAGTGAAATGACTGGCTTAACTCTCGATGTACACAATAACACACGTTTAAAGAATACTAAATGCACAGCATCGAAACCAAGGTGTTAGAAAGCAGCATTCATCCAAATAGTTAAAAACAACATCAAAAGACAGACCAAAGGTGTGAATGGAAGTTCCAAAGGCAACCTTAATTCTAACAGATCCTCAATTTGGTGTGTTTGACTCTCTGCTTCGCTAGTACTGTTTGAAATCTGTTGTCCTTTTTGTGATAGTAGATTTTGAAAGAGGACATTAAAAATACAGAAATTCTATCATGTGGCACATGAAATATCTGGTTAATCAACAGCTTTAAGCATCTGTGATTCATTACACAGATCTCTAACGCTTATGTTAATAGCATAGCTGACAGCACTGTCATTTTCTATGAGAACCAACATTATAAGCAAATAGGCATTTTGCTAGTAGATTTTCATGTATTTACTGATGTACACAAAGCTCAGCTTACAGGCCCAACCTGGAAACACCCCCAGACATAACTGTTTCACCCACCCCCCCCAGCCTCTCACCAACTTGTTCCCAGTTTCTTCCCAACCTCCCAGTCCCTCTTTTCAGTTTTGTGATCCTCTTTTCCCTCCCAGCCGGCTTGCTGCAGCTTCCTCCTCATACCAACCTCTCTCCTTCTGAGCAGCTTGTTCCGTTCAATGTGATCCACTGCTAAAAGCTCAGTCTTTTCTTTTTGGTTTCCTCTAGCCCAGCGTTTGCCTCTCCTCATAAAAATCAGGTAGTTCCCTCTTCCATTCCATCATGGCATCTACAAGGGGGAGACGAGCTGGAGAGTTTGGCAGAGACCAGGAGAATCAAAGCTCCCTACTCTCCATCCTAAGCCAAGCTGAGGGCAGCTGAAGTCACTCATTTATAGGGCAGGTCCTGCAGAGCCGCTGTAGCTTGCAGCAGCATGTGCTCAGCGAGTGTAGCCCCAGTCAAGGCACACCCGTCCTCAGAAGAGGGGAGATTTTTCACAGAAGTACATGAGGATATTTTTAGTGGCTAAAATTCGCTTCTTTACTGAGCCATTTACTTTCTAGAAACAGCAAAAAGTGCCCTTATCTTTTCTTAGAAAAGCCATCCTTCCCTGAGTTTTCAAATACTGGGCCTTGAAGATAGAACTATGTAAAAAAATCACCAAAAGGTGTTATTGTGGACAAATATTCTTTCCTCAACCCTCTTTGCTGAAAACATCTTAGCCATTTTGGCTGAACTCTTTAAAATCATCCATCTGAGGGCAGTAACTACTGAGGGTATAAATCAAGATAAATGGTTAACTTTTGGCTACATTCTAATTAGTAGAGAACAAGGTCTTACAATGGAAAGAATCAGGGAATAAGTGACTGTAACTGCTTTCAGCTCAGTAACAAATGGGCTAACAAAAGAAAGTACTGTGAGAAGAATATGAATAATGTGTAAAACCCAATTGTTTTTTTTACCGCTTACAATTCTCCCAGAATTTCCCCCTAACCCCCAAATAAGCTCCTTCTGCTGCCTTCCTCGGGTGTTATTGAGTCCCTGGGAAACAAATAAAGGAATGAATGAAAACACTGGCTCTGCCGGCCAGCCTCGCTCACCAGTGTGCTGCAGGATAAGGGGAACAGCTGGAGCAGGGTGACAGGCTGATGGGAACAGTCAGTCATTTTGTTGTTCAGACTGCAAGGCACTACAGAATTCAAACAGATCAAAATGTAAAGTGACAGTAGCACCTGTAGGGTACACAAACACCATGTTTACAAAAAACGCCTCACCTCTCAGGCATGGCCGGCTGCACAGCCTTGAGGTAGGATGTTTCGTCTGAGGTCGAACTGCTCTAGCGCTTGCAAACCAAATTTCAGCCCTCCTTACAGAGAAGTGAGCCCTATAGTATTGTCCTGAATTCATTGATGCTTTTTTTGGCTCCTGAAAAGCTCAAGTAACAGGCTGATAGGACAAAATGGGGAATCACTTGCACCTTCACAGACCTAGTAACAGGGAACAGAAAAACATGGTTTATATAGACAACGTTATCTGTAGAATAAGTTTTCCTCTTAGTAGTTCAATTGCTAGCTAAAAAATGGCCAACTGGGCAAAGCAAACGAAAACAAATAACCAAACCGAAAGCTCCCTTCTCTGTAGAGTTAACTAAGCAAGTAAAAGCTGCCTAGAGCAGCAACTTACTACTGAAATTGCTTGACTGAAGTCAGCCAGCCAACCTTTAAACCCAGCTGATGGATCCTGATTGATCCAGCTGCCTCCTACAGCTTCTCTCTGAATGGTAGGATGCTGGTACAGGAACTCGAATGTATGTTCTGGTAAGGAAGCTGCTGAGCTGCAAATGCCTTTGTCGGTCTAACATTTTTGTCATAGGCAACAAAATCTCAGTGAGAGTACAGTTGGTCTCCTTTACAGAGAACTAGACCCACCTTCCTTTTCTCTGTGTCCATGAAAAGACGATTCTATGTCAAAAAGGTTACTGGCCGAATTCTGATGACAGCTTTCTTTTTCCCAAATATCCAAATGGACCAGCCTTCTCTGTCAGACAATCTACTAATTGTAAAAAGCCATATAATTTACAGCAGAAGCTACCTCCAAATTTGTGGAGTCACAGTCACGGTCAGCTATTGTATGAGAGCAAGGATGTTTAGACCCATGTTCCCACACATAATGAACCTCGAGCAGCTTTGTGACAGAGCATCCAAAAACGTTTCCTCCAACTTTCTGATCATGGACTCCATTGTGCTGTTTCTCTCACATTTCAGCTAACCAGGAAATTTAGGTAAGCTGACTAATTTTGTCTGGATTTATCTGGATTTGGCAGATGTCTAGAGGCAGCAGACCTACTAGGCGTGTAGTTTAGGCAGAGAGCTGGAGGGAGGAGGAGTTATACTGCTTAAAGCCATTTCCATTACGTTTATCTGCCTTCAGCCCTTAGTGTTGGAGTGAAGGCTGCCCAATTCCCTGTGTTGTCTAACAAAGGTGGCCTTGCATTTGCTTTAAGCACAGACTTTGCTTTTGCTTTAGACAGTGAGAATGCTTTGGAGCTGCAGCGAAGCCTTCCTCGGTGGGTTAACATCTGGATAGGGTGCCCAAAGCGTAGCTGGCAGGCAGCTGTGTGGTGAAGGAGAACATGTGTTTATGGTCACTGACAGCTACTGCTTGCTCATATTAGTGCAGACACAACCAACAGACTTCTGGGGAACAACGCGTACGATTGGGCAGGATGTGCAAAAATGTATGCTTTATTTTAAAACCAAAATTCTTTATATGAGGCTGCATAGGAATTCTTCTGGTAAACAGTCTATGTGACTTAAAATGGAGTCACTTAGATCTGAAATTTGGTCATGAAAACTGGAATTTCTATATGCTGAGAACACCACAGCATATTTTTATCCTGGTAGCACTGTAATAACAACCCTTCAGATTTCTGTTGATTGCATCGTTCTCCAAAAATTAACTTTTTTGGATGAAATTTCTCTTGCTTCATCTCAGACAGAAAGTGAACAGTAAAAATCTGTTCAGTCCTTTTTGTCATCAATGAATCACCAAAACTAATGCTGACTTTGAAGCATGTTACATGTGTATGTCCATGAGGAATTTACTAGGACAATATATCTCTTATATGCCAGTTATTTCATTGACTTTATTTTTATACGAAAGAAAATCAGGTAAAGTAGTAATGGTTCACTGACGATAATTGACCAAAACCCCACAATAAAACAAAGCCAGACTCCCAAAGCGTTGAAATTACTTCATTTATCTTAAGGAAAAAAAAAGTCAAAAGCACAAAAAGCATTTTGGTCAAATTTGATGTTACAAAACATTTTTAATATTTATTTAATATGTTTTCCTACTCTGTAGTTATACTGTATATTTTCTGAAAAAATAATATGCAGATTATTGCATAACACATCTCTTCCAAATTAGCCCAGAAATATTCACTAAATTAATTTTTAACACAATAAGTGTTTTAATATTTTACGTTTAAATTCCAGAGAGTTTTATCACATAAGATATTCTGTGGAAAGCAGCACCTATTTACTTCTTTGTAAGCCATTATGAAGATGGAACTAGCCTCTCCGACAAAATAACAGAGGTGATTAAAACACAAGCTGAAGAAAGAAGCTCACCGAGTGGGTTCTTGCAGAGTGAGTATTTCACTAGGCTGTGTGTGTGGAATATTTTGCATAATGGTCTACAGACCTCCTAGGATTTTGCTGTTACAGAATACACATATACATAGTGCGGAGACACAGAGAAGTGGTATTTCACATTATGTCTATGCTTGTTTAGGGCTCGCTGTCTATGTGGAATGAGTAAAAGTAATACTAAAAGAAAATAATTATTAAACAGAAAATTTTTCATTATGCAAACAAAGAAAAATACTGTATTTTAGTTTAGAGACAGTTCAAGCATATACAGCATATACATAATAAAGCTCAGGCGTTTTTTTTTTTTTCTGTATTAGCTAAAGAAGCAGTCATGAAACTGTTGTATATTGGCTTAAAACGTGACAACCACCTAGTGCACTCTTCTTGCTCACCTTTTAAAAATACACAATCTGAGATGGATACATTGCACTGCTGGATTTTACAATATATATTTCAAATTTACAAAAATACAGAAAAACAAGATTTCTTGCACTCAGATACTGAGCATTAACCCTTTGAGTACTAATTCCCACCTGCAACACTGCAGAACACATTCATCTGACTTACATGTTTTTATAACATTCTAACAATTATAATTGTCATCTTTATGTACACGATTAGGAAATGTATTCCTACATATTAAAAAAAAAAAGGTAGAGGCTAATAAACTGCTAATAACAGAAAAATAATGGGTTGAAGTATGTGAAGGTTTCTGCAACATGTACACAGAAAATCGCAGACTGATGATCTCTCAAGGGAATTTTCTATT
This sequence comes from Rhinoptilus africanus, assembly GCA_013400135.1. Classification (NCBI taxonomy): domain Eukaryota; kingdom Metazoa; phylum Chordata; class Aves; order Charadriiformes; family Glareolidae; genus Rhinoptilus; species Rhinoptilus africanus. Next base: position 70,388 of record VXBO01007261.1, read on the forward strand.
TCCTCTCTGCAGCGATGTAGCAATTACATAAGCCTGCGTTAAGACATGACAGCAAACTTTCTCATGTGGCCATACAGAATTGTGCTTTTTCTCTTATTTATGGATGCACTGCTCACTTTCCACTGTAGACGTTTTTCTCTCTATGCTCCTATTCACTTTCTGCGATCCATTATTATTCTGCACCCTTCCTATTTGAAAAAAAGCAGTTTTATTTCATATAGGGATAATTATGATGCAGTTCGCTACTGTGAGTCGATGCTTTGTGTCCAGATGTTCACGGAAACATGAAAAAATTTCTTGCCAAGAGCCTTGTTAAAAGAGAATGGTATTGACCCTGGAATGCCCTACAATTCAGCAGAAATCATGAACATAAAGAACTTCTCAGAAAGTCAAATTTGCATTAAAGGATGAAGACAATCTGAAATTTGCTAGGGGAGGAAATGAGTTTTCAGAAGGCAAGTGGTGGAATTAATAGATGGACTCTAAGAAGGAGTGTTTTTGGGAAATGACTGAACTTTCTCTTTCCTGACAACCTTGGACTACATTGATCATGTGACTAAATAGACAATATTATATATACAGTGGCTCTGAACTAGAATAAGCTATTTTAAGAAAATAACTGTAGTCCTCAAAGAGTTAATGATAAAACTGCTCTACCTTAACAGATGTGGAAAGGTTATCGTGAAACAGCTTACAGATTTGTTCAAAAGGCATACTTTACAAAGAAGTGTAAAACTTGTTGAGACAACTGCTATTACACCGCACAGTGTCACATACAATGAGTAGTGCATGCTCTGTAAAGACATTAGAGTGGACCCTTATCAAAGCTATCATATAACCTTATACAAAGGATTGTGCCACTTAAACTAGTGCAGAGTGATTTTTTTTCTGTAGATTTATAATGCTCTAGATTAATATCAATAGGGTTTTTCACAGCCTTGTACAACACTTTTTTTTTTGCTCTTTTTTTAACACATGTAACACTAGAAAACAGCAAATGGTATATCCTGACGTCTCATGCAAAATACAACCAATACAGCACCATAGATGTAACAGAGACATTACCTAGCACTTCTCTCCAACAAGAAAAAGGACAGAACAGAGACTGTAAATTACACAACTTTACAGGCCATATGCTACAGAAGATCTTTAGAGGCAGTATCACTTTTGTAGATCTAAAAAGCTGTAATTTTATAAAATCCTGTTTATCATTTCTACCATAGTCACTTCTGATTAAAATCCATGGCACAGTAATAATATTTTGCTACAAAAATAAATAAGTAAAATTTAAGATGCTGATATGTTTATAAAAAGTGTGTGAAGTTACTACAGAACAAAAGTGAAAACAACGAATGAAAACGATGTATTTCTAAAGAAATGTTGTTCTGCATAACAAAAGGATATTGCCTCTCATATTCAATTGTCTAGACTTCATTTTCTAATTATCTTTCAGAATACTTTTATAACTTTCTTTTAAAAATAACTTCAGTTTAAAACTGTCACTATCTCTCTCTTTAGACTCTTCTTAAGAAAATGGAAATAAAGATGAAAAAGCTGTACAATTTACTGATGAGCTACACAAATATGTCATCTTATTTAGTTTGGAATAAAAACAAAGCTAACAATGGTCTAGGGGAAAAACCACATTATGATGGCCCATGAACTACACAGTAGTTTCATTTTTCCAAGGGCCAGTTTTGATATTTCCTGTACTATCTGAGCTGTATATCATGGCTTCATGCACGTTTCCCTTGAGAATTCCGTTGTGATTCGTTGTATTAAATGGCAATGACTGTGTCCGTGGGTGCATTTCAAAATGAGCTGGATGGTGCACAGTGTCACTTTCTGGCATTTTCGCACAACTATATATTACAGTACTTGCGTCGCTACTTTCAGGCTGGTTGACAGTAGGATATGGATCGCTTTTTGAGCAGCAGGCCCGTCTGTGACCTGACTGGCTATCATGCGTACTGTGGGGACTGTCTGTATGCGAGCTGTGGATGCTGCCATCGATACTTGAAGGAATGTGATAGGCGTATTCTCTTTCACCTGCAGACCTATGCCGACTGAAATAACGTGGCTTAGTTCTGCTTTTCAGACATCTATGAATGTGCATGTTGGGTCTGAAGGTTCCCTCGTTGTGGACATGAATGTGAGCTTCATCATCGAGTAGCTGATCACAGTGCATTTTTGCACAACATGGCGTCACCGGCGAAAGGCAGTTAACGTGATTTTGAACTGCTTGTAGGTTAGTGAGTTTGCAGTGGCTAGCCGCTGGATGATTAAACACAGCTGATTTGTTTGGACATGGTGATTCCTGAAGACAAGGTGCATGAACTTGAGTGTCACCATTGACATTAACCTTTGGGCGCACATTAACTTGGACAGAATAGGTGTTTCTTCTAGATGGGCAACAGGACCACCAGCAATGCCACACATCATCTCGCTTTGCACAGTGATGGATCAGGATGAAAAGCCCCAAGGTCACACAGAAGGCTCCATAAAGACAGCTAAATATCATATCCAAGAAATGACCTTGAGATACTGCAAGTGCTCCAAAGGTCCAAGTGGCAGTAAACAGGAACAAAGTGAATGCTGCGGCTCGAAGCTGAGCCTTAAACGAATGCTCATTTTCCAATAAGGAAGAAGAAATCATAGAGCAGGTTGCCTGGGGAACGGACACGGAGTCTGTAATATGACCATGGCCCACCTCAGTACTTGGCATTCTCTGAGGATCTTCCACCTTTTCCTTTAGCTCGTACTTGCGTTCAGGATGGCGCTTCAGTTGCACATACGTGCAGAGAAAGTAAACACAGGTGACTAGCACAATGAATGCTACTGGCCCATAAAAAGCACCGAGACTAGGCTCCCATGCCATCCAGCAACTGAAAACAACAAAAAAGAGAGTCAAGAACATTTTATAGCCCACATTAGATGTACTGGACAACTGACTGATGTGGAACTGGGCTTTCTGACTAACTTGTTTGACCCAACAGTGCCTCAGAATTTCAGATAGGGTCATTGTAGAGAAAGGGAGCATTTCTTAATATCTCTTAATTGATATTAATCAATTAAGCGAGGCATCACTTTCATATTTTTTAATAGAATAAAATGTCTATTATAATTTGCAGGATACTAAAGCTGAAAATTTCCAAGAAACGTAGGTCAGCTTAGAATCTAGAATTGCAGTGAAGTATAAGACCATTTATGCCAACCCTTTTTTCTCCTATTAAAAATGTCAGCGCTAATACTTTGATTAAAAAGTAAATGAGGCATAGTTTATACAATCTGTGTGAGCAATAGAAATGTACAGATTTCAATGGTTTGTATCAGTGAACATTGATACAAACTCTTACAGAATTTTCTTCTTGCCAAAATAGAGGACAGAGTAACAAGAGAAGCTGAAAAAAAGACTTCCAGTTGAACAGTCACTGCTCTCTGCAGTGAGTAAACCCAAAAGATATATGCCATTTCTGAATTCTCCACTGTTTCTGAAATTCCTGGGAGTTAATTTACATCAGTTTGAACGTCCTCAGAAAAATCAAGAGAATTGATGGTGACTTCGTGATACACTGGTGGTATAGTATTATTGTAGCATGGATCATTATTTGCCAGGCTTTAAATAATATAACTGTTTTAGAGCAGCTTAAAGTAGATCACAGGCCAGTATGAGCTGAGTAAGCCTCAGTCAGCTGCATAATTTAGTAGCAGTCTAACAGGACTGTCCTGAGGATGAATGATCTAATCAAATAAACATGGGGGAAGAAAACACTTCTGGCTAATGAAATCCCAGAAGGAAACTGGAAGAACTTGGGTCAAGGGGAGAAGGAGTATTTGCCTAGTTTTTACTCTTCTCTACGATCTGCTTTTAGCTACGGTTACAGACAGGGAACTGAGCTGGTGGTAAAAGCTAGTACAGCTGTTATTAGATTCTTATACTCTAAATATTGCACGGATTTTTGGAAAGAGAAATAAGTTGCTTTCCTTATCTGTTGGACTAGGACAAGAAGTAATGGGCTTACACTACAGCAAGAAAGATTTAAAGTAGATTTTTCAAAAAGTTTCCTAAGTGTGAGGACAATTAGGATAAGCTGTTGGAATAGTGTGGTCTATCCATTATCAGAGCATTTATTAAAGCACCTGAGATAACTGTCAGGAATGGTTTGGATACAGCTAATTTCCCACTGGGTCAAAAAGATAGACCAGGTGATTTGTCATGATCTATTCCAGCTCTAACAGTGACACTGTGTGACACTTTGTACTCATTTAGGCATGCGTGACTGGTTGCAGTCCCTCCAATACAGTGAGGAACCTTCTCTGACATCACATTCTTGCCAAGCCAGGAATCATCTACCACTTCCTATAAGAAGGACAGAAAGAATTTTTCTCCTAGGCTGAGAACCTCTCAGCTAAAAAGAGTCAGTCCCACTGGGTATTTATCACAAGAAACTGCAGAATAACTTCTTTACATTTTTTAAATCTGAACCTTAAACAAAAACATACACACATTTATTAACGAACTTAGAGAAACCCCAAGGAGTATATATTTTGCTGTCTCACATGCACATGAAAAGATTCCCTGAAAGATAACTGTAAAAAGATAGGTAAGTTACCACCTGTATTTAATTGGATAAGCAGAGAGCACAAAGCTACATGAATACTTGAAGTACATTTGAATGCTGCATATTTGATGCGAAGTGGAGAATGGAATGCTCCCCAGTGGAACAGTCTCTTGGGATGCTCTTATTTCAAGTGGAATCTCATTTTGGATCACTTAAAAAATCAGTTCCGTAAAAAAAAATTTCAAGTTTGTGCATCTACATTTACTGTACTAATACTATTAAAAATAAATAAGGCATATAACTGACTATGCTGTTGTTGAATTAGAAACTGTCTTTTTACTCAGTCTTATAACCATCCCTCACCTGTGCCTTGTTTTTTGTACAAACTGTGGTACCAGGTATTGATTGGCTATGATTACCATGATTAAAGAAGTATAACCTCTTTAACTGTGCCAAAATGAAAAATGTCTCACATTTATGAACATAAATAATTGAGTCTTTTAATATACTGTTGATTATAAGTGATTGTCTAATTGGATAAGTTTGAATAAATATATGAATATGAGTTAGGCCCTAGGCAGAGCAAAGAGTTAGCCATGGTACGTACTAATTTATTACCAGAATTTAAATTTCAATTACCTATAAAAATGCCTTTAAGGAGCCAAATGCTCACGTACAAACCTTTCTCCCTTGTTTCCACTTTTTTTTACCTGGAACATAACTAGTTTCAAATGTATTACAATAGATGCTCAAAGCAGTAACTAAGAGTGATGTCCTCCAGAGTACTAGCGCTGGCAGAGTACTAACCTATCCATTATTGTGCCAGTCATTGCCATGCTGATCATTTACACAGAATGTATTTAACTTTGCAGTCTGATTCGTTTTCTGTTACACTTTCATGGAAAAACTTATTGTACTTCATTGATATCTCATGTTTCGTGCCAAGAATGAATAACAATATGATGCCTGGACAGCTTGTGGAGATATATTGAACACTAACACACTAGTACACTAGAGGCTATGTCAGGATTGCAAGACATTGTGACTGGAGCATTACTAGGTGGGGAAAATCCAAAATTGGTTTTTAAGAGCGGGATGGGCATGAAGGAGGGAGAGGAGGGATTTTTATTGGCCTTTTTTCACATAATTATTTGTAAATTACTTTAAATAAGTCACCTGAAGGATATAAATTCAAGGTAGATAACGAATTTAAAGTATTTAATTAATTAGTAGCTCCATTAAATAGGTATCCATTAGGTATTTTTAATGTCCTTTCACTTAGTCAGATATAAATGAGGAGCAATTCTGTAAATGAAAAGTGATTCTATTGACCATAATGGAGTAAAATTAGTAGAGGTGAAGCAGCAAGCTCCAAATTAAGACATTGCTCTTTCATAGCTATTATTTAATAAAATTTCATAATAAATGTCATCCCAAATGGCATGTCTGTACACTTTATGAAGTCAGTTACATTTATCAGCATAAGATAAAGAGTGTATTTTCTTTAAAAGTTTTATGATAATAGTTTATACTTACTATGGTGCATTGCCTTCAATCCCATAATTATTGATATTGGTTGCTGCTGTAATCCCACATATAATAAAAGGGACTCCACCACTGATCAGATAAAATCTGTTGAGAGATAATAACTGATATTTTAATTTGCCTGACTTATAGACAAATACTGCTTTTTAAATAATTGTACCTTCTTGAAGTATCTCCAGCATACAATATTGCTGAAATATTAAACATATCCTTAAAAACAGAAAAGCAAAGAATGAAGTATTGTCACAATAAACATTGTAGTTTTTGCAGCAAACAGATTAATATTTAATATTTATATGAGCCCACTTTTAACAATCTCATGACTTAAGTCTTTAGTAAATGTAGTTACTATTGCAGTCACATGAAGAACAAAACCGTGTCTAATAAAAGAACCTATGTGCCAAATAAAGTTATTCCCCTCACCTAGATATTTCTATTTAATAGTTATTAAATATGTAAGCATTATAAACTAAAGATATTCAGACAAAGCAGCTGTGTTCACTTTAACCTGAAAATGCTCCCAGGGAAATTCACTGAAATCCCAGAAACGCTTTCCTAACTCCTGGATGACAAAAGAAATTGAGTTCAGTTTGGCAAACTAAAAGGGGGAGCCCATAGCGAAATGGTTTTCTTTCTGCACAGAGGAGCAAGCTGGAGAAATTAGGAGGATTAAATATCCCTTTGCATATACCACACTTTTCTTCACTCATTCAATATCCATCCTTGCAAATGCATTAAAATGTGAGAGCCTCGAAGACTTCAGCAAGATCTCATAAATATCCAAGAAGAGTGTCTAGCTAAGTGTTAATCTCTCTGTGAAGACCTGTATTCCAAGACTGAAAGCCTATAGTTTCACACCCCTTTAACCAGTTAGATGCCATCGAACCACTTGTCAGCAGCAGTCATTCCAAACTAGAATCACCAGGCTACATTAAAGTCCTAGGGGACGTCTCACTGAAGTTGGCATTGCATCCTGCATTCCTATGTCCGAATTCAGCAAAATAAACCATCATCACATTTTCCATTTATCTAAGCAAGACACAAAATGATGCAGGAAGCACAGCACTTCCACCGCTGCGGGTCTCTGAGGTGCACAGCACTGGCCCTGTGCATGTGAGGCTACAGCTGGAAGGAAAGCCACTCAGTGACAAAAGGGAAAATGTTCCACCGCACCTAGAAGCTCAGCTGATTCTCTGAACATCCTGACTCATTTCCTGGTTTAACCAATGCTCTTCTGTCAGTAAACAAAATTAGTTTCCTTTCAAGCCACTCCTCTGGTGCAGGAAACAGTATGCAGGGATACAGACACTTCCCAATCACTGCTATTATGTTGTCCATCAGGACTAAGAGGAATCTGATAATGTGCGGGACACATTCTGACCAGAATCTGGCCACTGGTTTTCTATAAGGTGTTATAAATATTGGGAAGTTTCACAACCACTGCAAGGCAGGATTTTTACAGAAAGAGAGTTATAGTAAGATTAAACAAATCAGCATCTAAATCAAACCCAAAATTAGCGTAAGAATTTCTTAACCTCTTCACCTCTTCCTTCTGAAGCAGAATTAGAGGCCAGGCCTCAGAAAATTTCATGTTAACATTTACAGTCAATCTTTGTCCTAATGGTCTAAGCTGTAAACAGAGTAGAGGAAATGATCCTCCACATTCATAAAAAAGCCCTTCAGATTTTATAACTTCAAAGTCATTAAGTATATATTTTTTTCTTCTAAGTTGGCTTATTCTGTAGAGCTCAACAAATTCCAATGAACAAGCTGCCTCCTTACAAAATCCCTTCATTCACTGCAGTTTAATGATTGCACATATCTTTTGACTTGAGCATGTTGAATAAGCTAGCTTAATAGCTTATTATTATTTATAACAAAGACATGTTCAATGACATTTTTGAAATTCAGGAAATGACTAGGGTAAGCAATGAGGCATAGAAAAGTTAATCCCATTATTATCTAAGAAATAGTAAGGAGCAGAAAAATAGGAATACAGAGCAAGTATAGCAAACTGCACTTCAAACTCATCTGCAGTGATTACACCATAGAATTTACCTACAATGCAACCTATAATTTCATTTTTTGCAGTGTTGCCACTTTTTAGAGATTGGATACATACATTTAAATCATTCCTTATCTAAAGTCTCAGACAAGCCAGTATGTGGGTAATCTAAGTCATATCTCACACTTTCACCAGGCTGCTGAACACTACAACAGTAGCATCAGATGTTCTGGAAGCACTTAGCTACACAGTGCTTCAGAAACGTGGCAAAATCTAGCCAAACTCCAACCCTGGCTCATAGCTAAGAGAAAGAGAATACATTCTAGAAAAGACATAAGGTGAAGTAAAATGGTTTCCGTGTACCTGAGGTGCACTGTACTGATATCCAGCACAGCACTCTGCCTGCCTTGTCTCATTGAAAAAAAGAGAAAAAAAGTAAAATAGCAAATAGAAAAGACAGTGTATACAAATAATTGGCCATTGGTGGATTCAGGATTCTTGAAGGGCGAAGGGAAAAAAAGTCTGCCAAATAGAAGAAAGGTCAGCAAGAGAGGAATGGGAATAAAATAGAATGGACAGAAAATATAATCAAAGAAATTTAAGCTAAATTGTAAGAGCAGGAATGCACACTCTTGTCCATTTGTGTGAGCTCATAGATACCTTAAACAATATATAAAGAAGAAAAGACCACACTAGAAAGTCACCAAAGAGAAGAAGCATTGTTCAAGAAGATTCATACACGTTAGCTGTGAGGTAGTACACTTAAAATTAAGAAATCTAGACCAGTTTCTATGCAACCATTAGTTTTTATCAATTTCTGCTTTTTCACCCTGATGAGGTGATTAGGACAAAAAATTTTGAAGAAAAAGCTGAAGTAGAGTTGAGAGGGCATGAATAAAAAGTGAAAAAATGCAGATAATAAGCAGCTATGCTTCATACTTCTAAAAAACCTTTTATGTAAGAGAATCAAAGTGCTTTATAACATTAATTAATTTAGCTTTACAGCCCCCTGTGTGGTCGATAAACATTATTATCCCTGTTGTACAGATGAGAAAACAAGCAAGGATAGATTAAGTGCTCAAGGTCACACAGAAAATCTATTTCAGTACAAGACTTCTTAATTCCCATCCTATGTTTAAACAAAAGGCACCTCTCTGTTACAGTAAATGAAGGGACTCGGCAAATCATGGAATCCAGGACTTTGTCTCGAAGCTCAAGAAACACGATTGCCTCTCTGTGAGTTTAAGCAGGAGCAAGACAACTATAATCTTACCTAAAGGATCCTCTGGTTAGGATGGTTCCCTGCCAGTATTCACTAGGCCTTGCCAAAGACTGTCTGCCTGTTGGCCCTTACAAAGCCTGACTTGTGGAGGAGGAGCCCGTGTGTGCTATTCCCTGTGCCGCCCTGATACTAACACCCACTGTATTTCATATAGCACTGCCTGGGCATGTACGCAGAGCAGATTCCCCAGACCAGCTAAAGGGGTCCAAGTGCTGTAACTGGAGAGATGCTGGGTTCTGCTGCTTTTGCTGCTGCAGCCAACTTTTGGTGCCTTTCAGCCATACAAGAGCAAAAGTAAGAGTGATGCTCCTGTCCAGTAACCATCATTCACAGAACAACATAATAAAGCAGTTCCGGAAGAATGAACCTTGCAGACTGAGCAAGGACTTGCTTTTCAACCACCGCCCCCTCCCCCTTTCCTCTGCCGCCACCTCCCATGTATATTTTCTTATTTTGAAAAAAATTATCAATCTTTTTCCTACACTGTTAGCCTAACTTACATTTGCTACTTCCTCTCATGACTATCTTTTGGTTTTAAAGATTTAAAGGTCCATATCCTTTGGTTCAGTAAACAGCCTTTGTCTTCCAATTACCTTTTCTATTTCTCAGTTATTTTTCCATTTTTTCTCATTAAGCCAGTGGGCTGTCTCCTCTTCTCAAAAGAACATGCAGTAACTCAGGATCCAGAGCTGATTTCATCTACTTGTGTTACTCCCCTACCCTTCAAGAACACAAACAGTGGCACTCAGGCTATGAGCAACAAGAGTCTGTAGGCAGCAGAGAGAAGACAGAAGAACCCTGATCTGAGATGTGCCTGTTATGAAGAATCCAGCTACCACAGAGGGTTTGGCTGGAGACAGGATAGCCATGCATGCAAATCTTTAAACACTGGGAAGCCAGAGGGAAGAAATTAAAACTTTTTTCCAGCTAAAATTTGATCTTGACAAGCAGTTAATTTATATAATGTTTTAAAATTGTTTTACAGGGAAAACTGTAAACTGTCTGTGGGGTGATTTGGGGCTTTGAAGCAATTGCCAAGCTGTTGCTTCAATAGCCCTTGGGAAGAGTTTTTAAAATTTGTACATTGTTGTTGCTGGCCACCCAGGGATGTCCTGATGATTCCTAGCAGGCTTTCACATCATAATACATTAATTTACTGAAGCTCATTCTATCACATCTTCACTAATATCGTTATCCAAGCTAATCAGACTAAAGCTAGCCTGGTAGGCCTCAGCATGCTGCACTTGCACCTCTTAGCTTCAGCGTAGGCAACACCTACAGCCTGAAAACCAGGCTATGCAGACACGCTCAAATGATGTGCAGTCATTTGTGGGGGGAGGAATCGTACTTCTTGAACATTAGAGGGAATCCCTGAGTTCCTGCTGCAGCTGCCTGAGACCAGTAAGTACGATATTTTTTACTACATGCACTGACATAAACACAAAAAACCCCCAACAGAGCAGCAGACACTGCTTGAGGTGATGTCCCTCTGTTGACATCACGGCTTACTGTTTTCCAGCTTCCTTTCAGCAAGAACTCCTCTTGTAAGGCAAACCCTACCACAAAATACTGGGAGCTACATAGCCAATCTGATAGAAACAGGATAATGTCATCAAGAATGACTGCAATAGCCTGCAGGCAGCATCCATTCTGCTAACTTAACATACAGTATATTCTTCTAAGTTTATTTCCATAAATATTACTCAATAAGTCAGCAAGTAAAAGGAGAATTCTACTCAGTGATGAATTATTTTTCTTGAGTGTCTGGCTATTCCCTAGCCCAAAATTGTTTCCAGATTAAGAACCTTGACTCTGGAATGAATTCTTCCAAAAAGGAGCAGACCTTGGCTTTGTGGGTGTAATGCAAGACTGATTTTAAGTTTTTTTTTTCTCCAGAGGTTGGCAGAATGGCAATGTATCAGGAAGTGATTTAATAGCTGCAAACAGTCTTTATTGCAGACATTACTAGATTAAAATGTATGCAGACTTAAAAGTATTCCTCTCTGCATGCACATGTCTAGAAAGGTACATGTTAGATATATAAAGATATCAGTGAAACATCAATCTTTTTCCTTTTCCTCAGTATAAAAAGAGATTCATCTATTTTGCTCTACTTATTTCTAGGGTGCAGTTCATATAGGAAGAGATGTCAATCTATTAGCCACTTGCAAAATAAACATAAATAAAACTTTAAAAAAAACCATAATAAACAATAAAAATTAAACATAAATAACACTTTAAAATAAACATAATAACACTTGCAAAATAAACATAATAAAAGAAAAGACACAGCAAAATGACTTTCCCCTTTATTTTTCCTTAAACTGGGATTTGATTTTAACATCTTTGTGAAAATAATCCATACAGAAAATGGTCATTAACTTCTGAGCTAACCAGATGCCACAGTTCAAGTACCCGGCAGGCAGGCAGACAGATAAGTAGCTGCTCTGTGGAAAGCTGAATTTATGAGCCTGATTTTCAAATTATTCTTCCTGAATTTTTCATGCATCACATCATTTCATGGTTCTTTTTTCCCAGGAATTTTGATAAAATAAAAAGAAGACTGTAGAAATGATGGGATTTTGAAAATACACTTTTCATTAAAAAAAAAAGTAATTTTGAATCCTTTTCCCAGATAGTCTTGACTTATGAACATATTTACGAATACTGTGTTAGTTTTGCTTCATGGCCTTGCTGAAGAGAAATAGCCTGTATTTCTTAAGTGCTTTTTCCCTGTCTGCAAAGCAGAATACATTTAAAAAAAAAAAAAAGAAAATAAAAACAATCTACTAATAATGCTAAAATAAACTTTCATATTGCAAGTCAACCTCTAAAAGGTTCTAATAGCAGAATTAAGAGTTGTGTGAAAACTCTATTTAGTACCTTTATGTGGCAACATTGTTGCTATTTTAAACTGCCTGTTCACAGTCCTTTTGTGCTTTTTTTTGTTTGTTTGTTTTCCGTAAGACATTTTAGTCATTCAGCACAAAAGGAACAAAGATCACTGGAAAGGTAATTATTAATTTTTATATATATCCCTTCTATCTAGATTTTATTGCGGATTAAGAGCTTCAGAAACATTAATTAATTAGTCTTCATAACATTCTTGTGAGAATATGTATAACCTTGCCATTCAGAGGCAGAGACTAAAACACAGAGAGATGGAAGACATAACCATTAAGAAAAGTCTCTGCAGATTTGTTTGCTCAACTTAAGATGTCTAGGCCTCCATTTAAGAAAACTAGTTTCTAATTTTTTACTGGAATTGGCCATGAGATAGGAGTTTAAATACTTTGCTGGACCTACCATTAGATACGTAACTCGGGGACCTGGACAATAAAGCAGGAGGACGTTAGTTGGTGTCAGAAGATATGAAACCTCACCTATCAAGTGGCTTCAAAACCACTTGCCTCTCATGTGAGCCCACTGCCCTAGATACTCATACTGAGCTGCTCTTCCTTTCTGACCATGTCAAATGACATCTCGTGCACTGCCAGTTAGGTGGCATGAGAATTTAGGCCCTGCTAGTTTGAGGAAGCCAAGAGGATGTGCTGAAGCTATTTCTGTTCCACTTCCTTGGTTAACACCCTTCATGGCTAGTGTAGCCATGATGTCCACTTCGGTATTTTGCAGATGAAAAGGAATTTACAGGCTGGCAGTACAGTTGCAGTTTGGTTTACCATGATCCTGTAAAACAGCCTGAATCAGCAGAAAGGATGGAGAAACAAAAATGCATATACCAAAAAAATAAAAAAAAAATTCAATAACTCAAAAAAATTTAAGGAGCATTCAGAAGAAAGAGAAGGAAGTTTCTTTTATATCGAGGTAACTGTATTGTCTCTTGGTGAGCTAGACCAACTTGAAGAGCCATTGTATCTAAGAAGCAAGAGAGACATTGCCTTTTTTACTTCTTTCTGTTTTATTGCGGAATGCCTTGGGGGTGGTTGGAAATCAAGGAGAGAGAAGATTCTTACAGTGCGTTCCATCCTGCAGTTTGGCTCTATTGACTTCTACTCTTGCTCGGGCATAATGAAAATATGACAGGATAAGGAGGTATTCATGCTTAATGTACTTCTGAAGGAAAGAAGTAAGTAAAATATTAAGCAGCATGTTGATGAGAAAGAAAATATATTTATTAGTATTTCTTAAAGAACCTATCTATATTTTAAAGAGTTTAAAAAGAGCATGGAGCTCATAGAGAGAAAACTCTTTATGTTAATGTCTGAGGCGAAATAATAGGAGGACAAACAATACTCATATGTTGAGTATTTTCTATTTGCACAGTCATTTTATCCCTAGGGAACACAACAGGCCTTTCAATTCTGTTTCCATAGTTAATTTCTAGTAGTAAAATAGCTGATACTCTTGTTTGGAGCAATTCATTGCTACCTCATTTTTCCAGGCATTTGACTACTCTGGCATAGAGCTGTTAGCTGAAATTATTCTGCAGTTCCAGCCTACTGAATCAAACACAACTGCTTCACCGAGCTTTGCAGTACACCTTTAGAAAGTCAATTACCATCAGGATGTCCTTCTGCCTTTCAAAGGGGAGAAAAGAACCATTAACCTATCAACCCTCATCAAGACAAGAAATTCTGATAACAGCATATATATGACAATGCCATTTTATATAATATGAAAGTGAAATGAAAAGTAAAGCATGCAAAGATAGTGATAATACGTGCTGTACCCTTATATTGTCACATATTTAATACTCGATTCACATTATATTAGTATCAATGTTTTACGACTGTCAGTAGAATCACCTTGAATTTTAAATAGAAAATATGTATTTCTTTGGTTTTACTTGATGTTATATTTCATTAAGTCTGCCAAGGAACCAAATAAAACTACTAGAAGGAGGAAATATATTTTAATTTGGATCAACTGTGAAAGTCACTGACGGGGGTTCTGGTCTATGTTCTCCTGTGACTAAATTTTGAAATCATACTTTTAAAAAGAAATGTATGTCAACCTCATATTTTATTATGGCAGCTACCAACACAACTCCCTGAATCCCCCTGTGTTTCATGCATTTTTGAGTTTCACAGTTACTTGCTTTGTAGGCAACATTTTTTTCATCAAGAAGAATGAAATTTTAAAAAATTACTGCAGAAGAAAAAGCAAATGAACCAATCAAGTACTTGTTTTGTAATTTTAACGTCAACTGAAAATACACTATTTTCAGCTTTCACAGGAGGAGAAACTTTGGAGAGTTTATTCAGGGTTATTTATTCACTACTTAGTATATTTTTGGTTTTAGATACGAAATGTATTTGTTGTATTAAAAAGATATTTGGAGACCTTATTTTTTTATTATGAGCTGTATTGCCAAGATAGAGCTGAATAACTTTGATTACATGAGTTTCACAGATAATATGTGACACTGTCCATTTTGTAGAGAGTAATACTCTTAGTTTTATTTTCTGTTAAGTTCTTTGGCTGTCTATGCACAGGATGATTCAGAAGATATTCATGACCAAGCAATCATGAAGATAGAGACTTCACTGGTAGACCCAAGTTGCTTGTTCTTAGATTTGCTCAGCTGAGCATTCAAGGCAGATGTGTGCAAACACACAATGAAAAGGGAATACAGGAACTCCTGAGAAATATCTCTAGGGAGGACACATTAATTCTCTTCTGCTAAATTCATATCTTCTTTTCCTTTTCCTCTTATATAAATTGATGACCTTATAGGAAGGGCAAGATTTTTGCCTGTCTCCTCAGTGACAGAGGGAGATGAAATTGTTTAGAAGAAAGAAAAAAATACAATAAATTCTCAGAGATGTGAATTTCCACAAAAACTGCATTATTAATTTGCACTCTTTTTTTTTTTTTGCAAGCCTTGTATCCTTTGATGCAATATTAAGCCCCTGTTCCATAGGACAGATGATAAAGAATCTCATCTTTCTCTACTGAACTTGTATGCGGGCACAGAAACAACTGAAATCGGATTTCCTACAGATTTTGTCTTATGATTGTGTCTGGTGTCTAAAAAGGTACAGGGTCCTCTTGAGATCTTTTCCATAGTTATGCCATCTCTCTATCCTTTCAGCCATCCCTTCTGTTGAGATATTTATCTTTGTTATTCACATGCCCATCTAGTCATGTGAAACTTACAGGAGCTTAATGATCTCTACCCATCTTAGGTTGACTAGCCAAGTTATTACACAGGGAAAATCTCAACAACACTCACATACTTAAACAAACTGTTTCTTTAAGGAAATCATAATATAAATAAGAACAAATTTCCATTTTTCCATCACAGATAATTATAGAAAATGTGTAAAATGTGAACTTTAATGGTTCAAAACCTAGCAGACAAACAGGAATATTAAATTCACTCTTTTCAAAGAATATCCTGGTTTTTTACACTAATACACAATTTTTACTTTAGTTTACCGAATCCTGAATGATAAATGTTGGCGTTACTACTTACAGAGTGAAAACAGTAGGAAGAAAGAACAGCTCCAACAAGCTAGAAAGCATTTTTATCTCTTCTGCTGGCCCTGAAACATTTCAAGCATCTTATAAAGCCTGTTTGATTGATACAGGCCATTAAAATAATGTGTTTAGGAAATTTAACGTTGCCCCATGAAATCTGCCATTACTGCCAAGAAAAAAATTGCCTTTCTTCAAGGAAAATGAACGTTACAGCTTCACAAATAATTGTATGCAAAACTGCTGAATGCATCAGCTGGTTTCTGTCACATAACAGTGATTGGGTGGGTACAGTTACACAGAGGACTCTCAGAAATACTTCAAAATTATACATGTTATGGCCACCATGTCACATACGTATTTTTAATAGATTCATATATAATATATTCATATGTCCTTTTAAAGTGCTTTCTTATTAAGTTTACATAACAATGGTAAATTCCATCTCCTTATCTAGATTTGTTTCACATATCCTACCCATATTCTTAAATGGCACCCCCACACAATACAGAAGACATATTTATACTGTCTGTGTAAAGATAATACATGGAGGTAGCTCTATTGGCTTTTAAATATTAAAACATTAAGGTATTAAAGCATTCTTACTGCTTCTGAGGATTTTCCCAATAAGCTAATAAACTGCCCATCTTTAAAACATTAAGGATTAGGTGTTACAGTCCCAAAATTAGACAGAGTTAGTGTTCCAGGCTTCTGCATCTCTGGTTTTACAATTATGTGCTAATCACAATTTACTTCTACCTTCCACCTACTTAGGTAATTGGGTTTGTTTTCAACTGCATGTATCTAAAATCTAATCACACAGCTAGAGCACGATGTATCCTCAGGCGAAGTGAGAGAACAGTCTTGTTTAAGACATGAAGAAACCACACACTAAATAAAAATAATATCATTTTGATTATTAAATCTTCTTGGTCTACGAGAAGTATTCAGTCACAAACCCAGAGGGCCATTTAAAATCGAAAAGCATTTACACACAAGATCCATGGAAACCACAAAACTCATTCTGTTGCATCTTACGAGTTACCAAGCTTTTGTCATTGACAAATCCAACCCACATTTTTACAGAAAAGATGAAACAGTTTCCTGAAAGGAACTGTTCCTGATGTGAAAGCATACAAGCAGGTTTTGAATTCCTCTAAAGCCCATATTCAGTGCACAGGAAAGGAAGGGACTCTGTGCTTTATTTTGGTTCATTTAAAACAAATTTGTGATTAATTTTTTTAATAGTTCTAAAATTTTTAGTGTTTGCCACAGCTCATGAGTTAAGGAGGAGGGCATTCATTCACACAGAATACTGCCTTCAATCATAAATAAAACCATACAGAAACACTTTCAGGTCAAGTCAGTGCAAGATACAGATGTTAACATCCTAAGGTACAGCCTAAGTGACTTGACATATCAGTTCTGAAGGCACTACATTTTTGATTTATTTACCAAGAATGCACAATGAAAAATCTAAAAAAAATAAAGATGTGTAAGGTGTGTGTTAAACATGGATCTTTTT
This sequence comes from Rhinoptilus africanus, assembly GCA_013400135.1. Lineage (NCBI taxonomy): Eukaryota > Metazoa > Chordata > Aves > Charadriiformes > Glareolidae > Rhinoptilus > Rhinoptilus africanus. The sequence goes on from VXBO01007261.1 coordinate 87,748, forward strand.
CTATTTTTGTATTTCCACCCTCACATTGTCTTTGTTCACAAATACTTACTGAGGAAAAATATCTCAGTATTTATCTGAAGCAGGTGAACAGAATAGAGTGCCTGCTTCAAGAATTAACTTGTACTCCACAATGACTAGAGTTACTTAAAATTTATGCACCAGAAATTTAAAATGGGAAGCTGCAAAATACAGCTCAGGTAAAAACCCCAAACTATTAAGATGAAACATTTTCATTTTTTTCCAACCAGAAATTTTTCTGAATATCTGTTACATAATCACTTCTACATATTGACTTTAATTTCATTTTCAGAATAAGAAGACATATCAAAAATGTTAGCATCTCCCATGAATGATAATTCAGTTTTACAGCAGGCCACATTTGGACCATGTAACTATAGTACATGCAACCACTACTTATAACTAAATGGACTCATATAGAAAGAAAAAATTAGAAATCTGAAGCCTAATAATCTGATTACTTGTGAATAACTACTCTGGTAATTTGATGGTATTCCAACATTTTTTAAAGCCCATTTTATTACTTCCTGTCATTTTTCACTTAGAAATCCTTAGTAACAACAGCTTAATTTTCATAGAATCATAGAGTAGTTGTGGTTGGAAGGGACCTTTTGTCATCTAGTCCAACCCCCCTGCAATGAGCAGAGACATCTTAATCTAGATCAGGTTGCTGAATGACCTTGACCTGGTCTTGAATGTTTCCAGGGATGGAGCATCTACCAGCTCTCTGTGCAACCAGTTCCAGTGCTTCACCACCCTCACTGTAAAAAATTTCTTCCTTATATCTAGTCTGAATCTACCCTCTTTTAGTTTAAAGCTATTACCCCTTGTCCTGTTGCTACAGGCCCTGCTAAAAAGTTTGTCTCCATCTTTCCTGTAAGCCCCTTTAAGTACTGAAATGCCACAATAAGGTCTCCCTGCAGCCTTTTCTTCTCCAGGCTGAATAATCCCAACTCTCTCAGTTGTCCTCATAGGAGAGGTTCTCCAGCCCTCTGATCACTTTTGTGGCCCTCCTCTGGACCTCCTCCAACAGGTCCATGTATTTCCTGTGCTGAGGGCTCCTGAGCTGAAAAGAGTACTCCAGGTGGGGTCTTACAAGAGCAGAGTAGAGGGACAGAATCACCTCCCTCGACCTGCTGGCCATGCTGCTTTGGATGCACGCCCAGGATACGGTTGGCCTTCTGGGCTGCAAGCACACAGTTCCTGTCAGCTTTTTATCTACCAATAGCCCCAAGTCCTTCTCTGCAGGAGAATAACCAACAATAACCAATAGCCTTCACATCATTGACTACACCACATTTTTGTCAGGGCATAATAAAGTTCCCTGCCTTCTTAATCCTACACACATTGACTGGCCAGTGTACCCTGACCAAGCAAAAAACTACTATTCATAACAACATGCTCTGAGGCAAGAAACAATTTAGTCTACTTTGGTACAGTGAACTATTATACCAAGTGAGCTTGCTCCTGTAAGTGATAGTAGGAGAAACCCACCTGTGAATAGTCAAAAATCAGGTGTCTGGACTCTCTTCTGTGATGGGGAAGATAGATTCTCTTTCCTTGAATTAGATGATTAAGGGTCAGCTATCACACTTGAGTGTTGTGAGCGCTGGATATTCAGTATTCTGCTATTAGCACAAATGGTGCTAATTTCCTTATAAGGCAAGAATACTTTCAATTTACAGGGATGGAAAATCACTTCTGTCACAACTCTACTTTATTCTTATTTCTGCAATGTTTTTAGAAATTTGTTTAACTTCTGCAAAGGCTGAAAGAGTTGGGATGAATGAATCACAATTGTCGTGGACTGTCGCAGAATGAGGTGGCGACCATATGATCAGTTTCTTTTGCTATCCCTTATATTCTCTAATCAATAGTTTAGATAGACTACGTGCAACTTGATGAGAATTACCTTTTTTTATAAACATGATATTTATATATTTTACATTATGCAGCCATGAATTGTAATTTTACATTATGTACCTGTGAATTTTAATCATCTGCTAAACTCGCGGGGGTTTTTTCATGGGATTAAGAATTATTTTTTGTGCTTTTTTCAGACTAGGTTACAGTCCATACATTTCAGGTTTGTGGTCTATTCAAGATGAAAGCTAAAAAGAAAAAGAACTATGCTGGGAGGAAGAAATAAAGTCCTTGGAGATTTTCAAAACTTGACTGGATGAGGCCATGAGCTAACTTTTAAGTTGGAGCTGCTTTGAGTAGAGAGTTAAACTAGATGACTTACAGATGTTTCCTCCAAACATATTATTTTTATGATTCTGTGATTAACTTATTATTCATTGTTATCTTTTCAGTCTTACAAAGGTCCATGCATACCAGTTGTCAATCCTGAGAGAAGGGATCTTTAGACCTACCACTCTTCTAGTTTCTGTAACTCTGTAAACTGAAACATATGCACTAGTTAGAGTAGACTGGTTCACAGGTGAGTGAGCATAGCTTGAAAATTCCTATAATTAGAAGGCCATGTGCCTAGAGCCAGACAGAATTCTTCAGAAGAGTACAGTGCATTATTAAAACGTAACTGAGATAGGACAGGATTGAGGTCAGAAAAAGACCCCACTTCACATCCCATCATCAATGCCTACAGCTTACTGTAGCCATGAATAGTTGCAACAAAAGAAAAATTTATGCTATGTGTAAAATCTATTATTGTATCAGATAACTTGTGCATCCATTGCTTACATGAGTGTTCCCACTGACTTTGGTCAAGCTCCATATGAGTGAGATGCAGACTTGCATGATTTTGTACACAATTGCATTATTCTTTTGCAGAAACGAATCTACCCACTAAAGAATGTTAGCGTAGTTTCATCCTTACAGTTTGCAAAAAGGAAAAAGCTTACTTTTCCATGTCTGTTTTCATGAAGAAAATATTATAGTAGGATTTATGTAATGTTATCCACTTCTACAACTTCCAATTTATCACCTTGACAGATATCCAGGTAGCCAAGAACTTAAAATCTTACCGAGTAGGTGTTATTAAATGTAACAAGCAGCAGTGAAGCATTAAAGCATTATGGAAATAACTTTCCTTCATGGATTTAGAATTTTGGCTTCTTTCTGGAACACCTTCTCTTTCATATTCTGTAGGATGTAATTCAATCTGCTAATCTAGAGGCAGCAAAAAGCACTCCCTTTCAACGCTATACCTAAAGAATGATTATGGACTACCCTGCTATGAAATCATAGACAATCTGTAGTCAATTAATGAATTGACTCCACAAAACCAGGGAAATTTAAGTTTATGGGTAAAAATTCAGGTTGACATTTTGTCCTTAATTCACCCTGTTGAAAAGCAAGAAATGAAGGTACAGTTGCATGAGTTCATGAGTGTCAACCCCAATTTTTAGCTTTAATGTTGAGGTTTTTTGCTGTTGTCGGTTTTAGTCTTATTAAGTTGAGCTACGGGAAATATTATATATATGATGATGGCATGAACATTTGCTTTTTCCTGTTGTTTAAAAACTGACATACACAGAAATCTATTTTTGGTGATCCCTATCCCAGATTTTAACCAGAAGCAAAAACAAAGCTTTTCCATCATATACAAAAAGGTCAAAGGGTAAGTTTCTAAAAAATATCGGAGCTTCTTGGAGCACTCAGCCAGAAGTGATCATGAAACTTTGAAAGAAAAGAACGAGCAGAGATAAAGGAGAGTTATCTTTATAAATAAATAATAATTGAGAAATATTAATTAAAAGCTAGAAATGACATGTAATTTCCAGAATTTTACTGTGTTAGTAATGTGGAAAAAGATCTGAAAAGGAATGAACAGCAGTCATTCCCATCTTCACAAAATTATAGCAGCATCGTGATGCTCAGCTTTCCAGGTTAAAAGGCTGCCTAGCTTTGCTAGGTACAATAATTTTTATCGGATTTGGCAATGGCAGATCCTCAGAAGTAAAGAGTTCTCTCTAGTGGAATACACTCTCTTAAATGCATGAAGAGGGAATATTGCTAATTGGTTGCTTCTTCAATATCACTAATGGAAGACTAAGAGTCTATATAAGCAGACAAGTTTAATGTCATTCTTATACGAGACAATAACAAGAGTATGATATGCCACATTAAATAGTCCAAAATGCCTTACATATGAATTATAGCCAGCATGGGGTACTTATTCTGAAAATAACAGCAGCAGTAATTTGCTTATGATTCCTGTTCCTAATCTTTTTGATTTATGAGAAGTTTTACTGACATCAGTAATCACAGAAACCAAGTTCCAAAGTGGTATGCATAAGTATTTATTGGAAATTAACTCTGTATAGGTATTTTTTTCTGGAGATGTCTGTAAAATCATCTAATATGAAGAAGCAGCAAGGTCCTATAACTGACCCCTAATGAATCATATAGTTAGCAAATGCCACAAATCCAGGGACCCTCTATAATGAAGCTATAAAACAAATGATTGCCAAAGTAAAAGACTGGAAGATAAATTAAAGCAACAATTATATTTGAAAAAAACGTTATCTGCTCTGAGATTTATGTGCATAAATTTGTAGAAAATGTTCTTGGTGAATTACCTGTAATAAGCATAGCTACCGCTAAAGGCATGTTGGAACAGGAAACTACTTCTTACATTTCATGTATTTTCCACAAAAATAATATAGACTATTTGAAGGTAAATCTCCAAAATCTCTGATTTCTTGGTGTTGCTTATAAATATTGAGAAGCAAATACAAATGATCTTCAGTAATCATAGTTCTCCTACCTCCTAATCAATAGATAAAACAACAACGAGGTACTTCTCATAATCAATAGATAAATATGTCAGGAATCTCATGGGCTTGGGATTTCATTCACAGAAAACCCAGGCCAATATTCACTTTCAGATAAACTGTTAAAATCTTGAATGATTCCCTGAGTACCAAATGTGAGCATAGTAATGGCATTACCCTTTTATGTGAGTGAGTACTCAATCAATATAGGCATAAAGTTTAATCTGGACATTCTATTTTGTTAAGGTATATTAAATATTTGAATTCCTTAAATCTGTATCATTAAAATTCCAGAGAATTTACTGAATTTTGTTTGTAGGTAGCAATAACCAATAATTTCCATCTATGAACCAAAATGTTCCTGTGATTATATAGGTGTAAATCCCAGTGATTCAGTGAAAACCCGTTGGAGGTATGGACATTTCAGAGCAGAAGCTGGCCTAATTTTTTGTTATGTTTTATATAGTAACGTGGTACCTGAATAAAAATACCTCGAGGATCAGCAGCCAGTTTCTACAAGACTCATAACATTTCAAAATACTGAAGGCATATTTGGAACACATTAGTTTCAAAGTCTCTTCTGTTAGAATTTGCTTGCATAATGAAACACAAAAGTTCTTATGAGACCAACAAGGTTGTAGGAATTCAGCAGTAAATAAAGGTTTGAAGAATGAGAATAGTTAGGAAAAATGCTTGTTTTAAGAATAACAGGAATGAATGTCAAGAGGTCATCTAGTCCACTCAAAAGCACTGAAGCAGGGTCACATTAAATATCTGTCATGACTGGCTTGGGTTTATCTAATCTATGTTAACAAATTGCTTATGACAGAGTTTCCACAGCCTCCCAGGTAACCTGTTTTAATTATCATCTATTCTCATAGTTTGAAATCTTTCTCTAATACCAATCTATTTACCCCTTACTGCAACTTAAGCTTATTTATTTCCCTATCTTCAATAATTTCAGAGATTTTTCTTATTAATATGTTTTAAACCTCTTATCAATGTTGTTATTAAGACTCACAACTATCACTGAGGGTCCAAAACTTTCAAGTAATTAGAGTTCATGTATTCCTTCTTTATTCATGTTAACAACTCTCATTCAAATAAGGAGTTAGAAGCTTTCTTCAAAAAGTTTAGGATGAGGGTTTCAAACAAAATCACGAGTCCAGAAAGTCAAGCTTTAAACGGAATGTGAAATATCAAATTTTTTCTGATGGTACTGCACAGATATTCTCTTTTTCCTTTCCTGCCCTTTCACAGAATCACGGAATCACAGAATCTTCAGAGTTGGACGGGACCTCTAGAGATCATCTAGTCCAACTCCCCTGCCAAAGCAGGATTGCCCAGAGCACATTACTCACATATATTTTTATTTCCTTGAACTTTCCCATTCATTAAGAAAGGAAAATATTCTGAAATGTTAAAATCACACATTTAAAACTATCATTGCTAAAAACATTTTTATGTGCATAAAAAGATATATTTGATATATTTGGTTTTTATTGCTAGTTTATTTTAAGGTAATCTACATACTTTACTGTTAGCATTTGGTCCTGGAATCTAATCATATCTTTAAGTCAAAATTACTTCATCAAATAGTGACCATGTATTGGTAAATGCAATAACTAAGACCTATGCCATACCATAATTCAAATGCATAGTAATTTTACTGTGCTGCAGTTATTACAGACTATTGAATAATTCCATATTATACTAGTTGCTTGCCTGCAGTGTTCTAGTTTCTGTGACATTGCAGTTCATCAGCCTGCACAACATACTTCACAATGCTTCATGTCTTTTCTTGCAGCATCACTGTTTTCATTACAGTTAAGCTGGATTTATAGAGACACTCACTTTAAAGAGAGTTGTCCTGTACAAAGCTTTAAGTTCCATCGTTCTCAAATAACAATTTTCATAAGAAAGAATTTGTATCTAATGTGACTCTGGCTTTATTTAAATAAAAGGAATTATTAATTTTCAAATTTTCTTAATAATAAATGAGTACAATCAACCACAATTAAAAGTCAGATAGATTTTTCTATAACTGTGGTGAATATTATTTCATGCAGATGGCGATGCTTAGTTCTTTGTCCATACTATGGCAATCCACACATTTGAAATTATGTTATGCATTTCTCTTTACAGCTTTTTGCATAATCAAGTTTAATCTATATGACACCAGAGAATCATCTGAGAAAATATTTAGCACTTTCAAATCTGATAAAGTTTTCTACAAAGCCCCCATTGGAGTTTGAATATATTATCTTCAAGGATTTTTAGAACTTGCAAAATTTCCAATCATCGTTTTACATTTTGCCTGGAGCAGGATATCAAAGCACGGAGCTTTTTATCAAGCTTACCCTTCCCTCTAACTTATCCTGTACAATTATGTATATGACTAGCTTGAATTCTAGAAAGTGTTGAGGCAAGGAATAGTGTGACAAGAATTCTGAATTTCCAGGAAATACCTAGATGTGAACTCCTGATAAAAGCAGACAAAAATTCAACCTAATACAGTTCTGCAGATCGGCATGTTGCAGTTACAGCCTTTCAAATCTGAAAATGTCATAGGAATCATTATAAGTCTCCCTGAAGCTCACAACTTTGCAAGCTTGCGAATGCCATAATTCATGTTGTCCTAAACCCATAATTTCCTCATTAAATGACAAGGTATCACTCAGATGTTGTAATTTTCTTTTTTTGGGGCTATGTTTATCAATAGCTTTACATGTTGGGACAGTTTCAGTTGAAAGCCTTGATACATAACTTGCTATGCTGTTTAATAGCTTGTTTACAAGTAATAAGTATACTTTTCATTGCAATAATCATAAACCATTTCTTTTAATCTATATTGAGTAGCTCAGACACTGGTCTTTAAACAAAGAAGATAAAACTTCATCTTCTATGTCAGCACCTCTTAAAGATTTGGTATGGTTGGATTTCTACTCTGGAAAGCGTCAACATCATGCGTATCTGACCTGTAACTTAGCTAACAAAGTTATGGCTGTAACAAAATTATTTTTATATTTTGATTGTAACACACGCTTGCATTAAGGCAAAATCAAAGAGGAACCTCTGTTCCAGGCATCATTTACTTAAAGCATTCAGTGCATTCAGGTCAGATTTGAAGAATAATTTTGCCAACTAGAAAATGAGAACAAACTTTTGAAATACTTCCAGTTGAGGCTTGATTCACAAGCCAGATGAAGTGAAACTAGAAGTGAAGCAGGTGGCTCTGTTACCATTTTGCTGTTAATAACCCAGTAATTCAGTCACTTGCCTTGAAGGTGGAGAAGCAAACTTCTAATCGTTTCTCTCCTTTGATTCAGAGCAGGCAGGAAAATTTCTCCACACTATGACACCATACATTGGCAATCCAATGCCATCTGCAATGAATATTTACATGGCCTATGCCAAGTGCAACTGGTACCACTGACAATATATTGCTACTGTGAATCTCCTGAATATTTTAGTATTTTGTTTTTTACTGACAATGTTCTTGTGTGCACCAATTAATTTAAAGCTGAATTAAACATTTTCTTTGACCTAAGGTAATCTTCCCCCCTATGATGGAAATGCATTTAGCTTCAGGCTGAAATTGAATAAGAAGAATTCATGAAAATGTTTCCCTTGTCACTATTTTATACCCTTTTACACCGCAGATCTTTCAGTTACATTGCCAGCTAGCAATAAAATGACTCTGGCTATAATCCATGACTCCATCTGACCATACATCAGCCTTGTAAGAGCGATCGTATTAAATAGCTTGTAATATCAACAGCTTTTATATCTCAGGTGGCAGAATCTTTCTGGTCATTCTGGCTAAGGTCCCAGCATTACAATTCTTTTTGTTTGTTTATTTTTTTGAGACCTTGGCTAAATTGGTGGGCTGATAGGACACAGTACAGCCTGACTGATAAGATCAGCATTCCTGGTGTTACTATTGTATCATTAGCTGTGTAATCATGTTTGAATGTCAGAGTTATTAAAATTGTCTTCAGAATTGTTCAAAAGATTAGCTCTATAATTTAACCATACTAAAATATTGAAATGTCTCTTATCCCTAGATTATTTAAATATCCAATATAACAACATACTGCCTAATTTTGATGTTGAATATAACCCTTATTTTGGTGAATAAAACTAAAACAACAGCTGTAAGGAAACATGGCTTCTCTTACATTTAATTTTTATAAAACGCAAAAATTTTTAAAATAGTTTCAGTGACACAGCCTTTTTGCTTCCTGGGAATTATGATAAATATTGAAACAAGAAACATGGGAATAGTGATTTGCAGATAATGTGTATGAAAGCAGCTGTTACACACTATGTTCTTTTTAAGAATGTATGGTATTGAGGCTACAAGTGGCCTTGCGAATACACGAGGATTGCAAAAACTTCCATTATTCAATAATGAATTGAACTAATTATAGCACAATTTGAAAATGGTCTTAAAATATACATTGGAAAAGACAATTTTCTAGTTTTAACTTTCAATAAGTAAAATAAGAAAAGCTGATGATAATATCAGAGACAACAGTTAAATATCCTAACGACTGACTCTACCCACATCAAAATATTCTGTCCTCTAAGCAAAAGATGCAATCAATTATTTAAATTATAGCCAACTTCCTTGAGTATGTTAGAGGAGATTTTCAGTGACACTGTTGGTTTACTGTACCATTGTTCATCCAACTGGTATAAACCTTACTCATAGGGAGACATCACTTTCACTTACTCTCTGATGACCGAACTGTCTCTATGCTAGTAGTAAATAGTGAACTAGAGAGATATCCGCAGGGTTTCCACCAATTCTGCCCTGTGGCATTTTTCATTCATTTCAACATATACAAACTATAGAGAGTTGTTAAAGAAAAGGTAGTTAATCCCTTGGGATAGTCAGGCCTAAATTTAAACTTCAGAGAGGAGATTTAGTATGTTTACTGCAGGGAAGGAAAATGGGCTTCCATGGATGAAGATTATAGAAATTAATATTTAAGGACATACCATAAAGAAGAAAACAATGGACTGTAACTGATGCTTTTCATCTGACCTCCTTCTCTCTCCCTCTCTCTCAATCACTATTTGATAGAAGACAACAGGAATTCATGAGAGTCAGTGCTGATGAAAAATGCACTAGAACTTAACTGCATTTCAGAGCTGCTGGTGTCAAGGGGACAAGTAATGTCTGTGTCTGTCAGAATGTAAATTAAGTCACTTCATATGATTCACACTCAAGATCCAGAAAAGAACATGGCCAAGAAAATGACAGGACATATTTGGCAAAATTAAATTTGTTATCTTGGTCAAATTTTGATCCCCCATTACACTGCTGTTATGCTGCAATAACTTATAGGCAACTCGTTATAACTGATAGGGGAAATTTTCTATACCCTGAGAGTAACAAAGATCATTTTCTAGAGATGCTTTCAACATAAGGAGTACTAGAAACCATTAGTTCTTCTTATTCTACGGTTTTTCTCTGGTAAAAGACATAACCATTCTTTAAAAACTAAATATAAGAAGTCTTTACTCCTTGTTACTGGGGTGTTTTTTGTACCTCCATTATGGTGCAAAAACCTCACGTCCCAATTTTCAATAACATCATGAATATTTGCTGTGTGCAAGTCAAATTCAGGAAAAAGCCTGCTTTATTGGTAACTTAGTTAAAATTGCCACATCATCAATTTGTGATGGAGGTCACAACACTTCCAGCCAGGCTCTCTTGGGACCTGCAGTTCAGCAGATGTAGCAGTACTTAGCAGTAGATCCATGTGTGCCCATGAGTTCATTTCCAGCTTGTCAGAATTCAGATCAAGCATCTAAACGTTCATCGTGAGACAAGCAGGGTTAACATTGTGAGCAAAGCATCAAGCAGATACCATGACCCCTGTGGTAGCATGCAAGTCTGTAAAATCTCTTCACTTTGAGTCAAGAGGCTCATCACAGGATTTATCTACACAAACTGGAGGAGAGACTTTTCCTGCATGTCAAAGTTTAGCATGGTTTCTCCTTTCTTCAGTGAAAGAATTTAACATAATAAAATATCACAAAGATACTTTGCTACTGTTTAAGCGGATACTACTGATTAATGTCTGGGTAACTGAGAGAAATGAAGAGACAGGGAATGACTGCGAAGAGCTGCTGCCAAATTCACAGGAGAGGGGGAGGATGGAAATGGAGCGCTATCGCGTCTTGCACATGCATGTGATCAGGGTGTAGGCTGTTAGTCATTGCTACACTAGAAACATAGCCCACAAGGAAGATCCTTGTTGTTGCTATTTCCAAGACATCACTCGGTACTCTATAACTGTATAGATGATGTGCGGATACTTGCCCATATACAAACTCATACAGAATAGCAGACGCACATACATAGACATACATATGCACGTACACATCCATTAGCAGACACTACAGTTCAACTGAACCACTTAATTTCTCACCTACTATTCCTAGGTCTGCTCTGTGTGCAAGTTAAAGGACAGTTTCCATAAAACAGTTCAGACATTTCAAAATACATGAAATGTGCAAACAGCTTTCTCGTTTTAAAGATGATTCTTTACTTCTAAAATTATTTCTAGTTAAAAACAATAAGAGAGTGGAATTGAAGACAGCTGTATTGACTGCAGGTGCTCTGAGCGTGCTGCTGAAAACTAATTTAATTTGCCTGAGTTATGATCTCCCCAAAATTCTCTATGTTCATTTTTAATAGCCATAGTACTAAGCCTAGAACTTTGAATACAAAATGAAGGATGCACAACCCATTCCTAAATTGCTACTACAGTTAGATACACAATTTATTCTAAGGCACTGGATGAGATACTTTTCCTAGAAGCCCCACAGCTTTCGTAAGAACTTTTAAAAAAGCTTATAAAGATACATCACAAAATAAACAAGATGAAATTCAGCAGAGAGTGTGACATCACCTGTTATTCATTTTGCAGTTGATTCTGCAACCTTCTTTATGCACATTGGATATTTTTTCATGACAGATATAGAATATTGGACTCTCTGTAATCTGAAGTTTGCCAATATTAGTTGCCTTGCAAGATGCTCACTGAATAAAAGAGGATGGAGGAAATCAGGAAATATATTTCTACCTAACCCTGAGATAAAGGTAACTTAATTATCTGTCTCTTTAACATCAGCTTCTGGCGCAGCTGTCAGCTTATTTATTTTTGATTTTAAATGTTTATAGTGCAATTGTACTCAGTAGTTATCTTATTAAAAATAACAGTAGTCTAATTTTTGTATCTGTTTCTGGAAAGGAATAATTTTAACAGAATATCTTTCAGAAATGTTTTCTGCTTGGTCGGTACTCCTGTCTAATCTGTATGTGCACACAGAGTCACATGAAAAATGCATGCACGTATCAGGTATAAAAACTAATACTACCTGTGCCACAGCTTGGGCTGATGGGACGTTTTGTACATTGGAAGTAATAGCTGAATCTTGCATGCCCTTTTGTCTTTGCTGGCAAAATCTGACTGCAGATGAGTCAGAAACCAAAACTCTGCCAGGTTTAACAAATGCCCACAGAGGATGAACAGACAGAATTATTTATTTCTATTAAGAATACCAGAGAGTATACTTTACAGGAAGTAATTTCATTATCTGTTGAAGTGCTAGGTTCAGCATTTCAATACACAAAATTCAATGATGCATTAATTTGATCCACCTCATTAGCATCCAGGCACATTTAGTGAAAAATACCAGAATTGTTACAGTTGGTTTCAGTCATCAAAGTGATAGGTCCTGAGAGCTTTAGCTCTATAATTAACAGATAATATATATATCTCATGTATAGTATATATAATAAAATACATCATGTATAACATATATAATGTATCATATATGATAAAAAGAGGCAATATTCAAAATCATATTGCCATGAAGAACAAGTTTCAGTAAAATTACACTGCAAAAAGATTTCAAGTTTGATCACTGTATCTAGAAATAGAGAAAACTAACAGAGAACTACAATTTCACATAACAGGATACGTCTTGACACAGCTCAAGGAAAACTAGGAGGAAAAGATCAAGTGTACCTCATTTGTCATACTTCTGCAAATGAATATGCAAATAGCAGGCAGTAAAACTGAAGCAACTGTTAGAAGCAGACATCTTTTTCTACTAACAGGTTAGGCCTCCTTTTAGATATTTGGGTATTCATTTCTACTATTTCAGCTACTTTTTAGAGTGGATCAAGTTCCTTAACAAAAATCTGGTAAATTCCATGCCATATATTTATGTATTGATTTTTCACAGTAGTCCCCACTTACTGCCTCACAGAAGATATCCTTATGTTTCATTTAGCAAGTCTCATTATACAAGGAATACAAAAACACTGATATGCGAACTGGAAACTCAGTCTATCATATACATCCCTTACAAGACAGGACCGAAGGAGAAGAGCAATACAGTTCTTGCCAAATACATTCACACATTTCTGTTCAACAAAACCTGAACACAAGTCAAACTAGGTCCACAGACAGGGATTACTGACAAAATACCTCTTCTTTAAAAGTGTCTTGCAGGCCGTATTATATGCTTCCTGGCACTGATGGTCCTTACATATGAAAAAGCTTGACTCAATCTCCATTTGAATAAACTATATTGTTTAGCTATCTACTGGTGTCAAATGGAGACAAAAATAAACACTCCCTCAGCCAATCCCAGATTCGGACAAACTGCAATATTCTCTTTGACGTACTTGAGGCACAATATGCATAAAGGCTGGCATCAGCTTACAGATACAAGAACACTGTCTATTTAAAATGTTTCTTATAAATGACTACACTGAAATACAAACATTTTAAATGGATTTTATGGAAATATTATGATACAGAATAATTCTGATTTTAATTTTATTAAACCCAGGAAATTTAAAAAGCCCATAAAAATGATCATTATCCTTCTAAAAGAGCAACAATTACTAATTATGAGTTTGGCATTTTCTTGCTTAAAGCGATTTTTAATTTTCCATATACTATGCCCATTTTCTACATGAAATGAAATTGATCCTTACTGCTTTGAATCTAGTACTAGCCATTATGAAATCATATTAGACATTTCAGTGCCTGTGTCTCTAGTGCCCTGAGTGAGAAAAATAACTTAGAATCGTTTTACTTAGCTATTAAACAATTATACTCATGTTCTCTTACAGCTAAAAGGAGATTTATCATTTCTATTACTAAACTTCAAATATCTACCATTTATTTTCACTGGGTAAGAACCTCAACATGACTGGTACAACAAAGATTCTAATTAGTGTAATCTTTTCCATAACCTGATTCTGTATTGTTTTCCAACTCAAACAAGATTTGAATTTGAAGAACTATGCTGGGCCTGTGTAACCCATAACAATTTTCTACCTTAATAGCCACACTGCAGTGTTTGAAAATTGTCTATTACTCATTTTGCCGTGAGCTCGTAACTGAAAGAGCGAAATTCTCATCTGTAAAGAATGGTATAGTAAATCACAGATTAGCAAAGTCAAGCACTCTCAGTGAAAGTATGTCCTCTTGCTTACACCTAAAAAAGCTAATGTTCAATATGGCTTTTCTTCTCTTCAGTATACAAATTTTATGTGAACTTTAATCAATTTCATTTCTAGAAAGAAAATGTTTTAAAAAGCAGAAATCTAATCATGCTAATAAAGATTTCACTCAGCAGAGTCCAACAGCAAAACACACTTCATCTACCTATAGAATTTTAGCAAGTTGTGACAGTCTCACACAGCCATCTATAAATGCTACTTAATAAACATTTTGTATTCAAAATAAAATAGGCTAAAACTGTTTGAAAGAATACACTAATCTGTATTTTTCACAGCAAAGACATAAAAAGGAGAACTTGTATTTCCTGTCCTCCACTATAAACCCAAGGTCTTTAGCTTAAACTGATGTTTTAAACTGACATGGAGCATCTCCCTTATGAGGAAAGGCTGAGAGAGCTGGGACTCTTTAGCCTGGAGAAGAGAAGGCTAAGGGGAGATCTTATTAATGTTTACAAGTATCTAAAGGGTGGGTTTAAGGAGGGTGGAGCCAGGCTCTTTTCAGTAACAGGATGAGGGATAATGGGCACAAGCTGGAACACAGGAAGTTCCAATCAAATATAAGAAAAAACATCTTTACGGTGAGGGTGCCAGAGCACTGGAAGAGGCTGCCCAGGGAGGTTGTGGAGTCCCCTCTCTGGAGACTTTCAAGACCCGCCTGGATGCAGTCCCGAGTAATGTGCTCTAGGCAATCCTGCTTTGGCAGGGGAGTTGGACTAGCTGATCTCTAGAGGTTGCTTACAACTCTATAATTCCGTGATTCCTTGATTCAGGTTTTTCCATGATTTGTGGTGAAAGAGAGGCACCTCCATAAGACAATTCATCCTGTCCCCACACAAACATCCCAGACAGATGGGAGGAAATGTTCTCTGGAAGTTCCTCTCCATCTCAGTCTCCCTCCAAAATCTGTACAGGGACACTAGATAACTTTTGGCTAATACCTAAAGTTTTAATAGCAAAAGTCAAAAATGATGAATCCATCTTCTCATGCCTTTGGTAGAAAGTCAGTTTGTGGTAATTTGTGAGGTTTTTTTCCTATGTAGACTAACTATTTGGGCTTGAAGTTTCATCATCTCATAGGCATCTGGTTAAAATTCTGACTGCATTACACCTGCCATGCTGTCAGAGACACGCTAGTCTGCTCCATCTAGAAAGCTGATAGGGAGTCCAGACTTTCCGTCGCTCCTGTAATAGCATTAGATCTGTGATGCGGAATGAGGAAGGTTGCTATCAGGCTACTAGGCAATCAATACAAGCATGGGCAAGATTTACAGCAAAATAGATAAGGGTAAAGGGAGAGCCATTATAGCATAGTTTCTGATGATTAAATAATGCCTTAACCCGGAAACAAGCCAGGTTTTTTCCTCCATAAGAAACCAACAGAAAGATTTGAATTATTCCTGATCGGATAAAGGTATCCCACCCTAGCCAATACCAGTTCTGCATATTTCCACCTCCTGAGTAGAGCTAACTATTAGCATACAAAAAATATTCCAACTTTTATATACACCTAAGTGACTCAGTTCTTTATGGATTCTGTTTATACTCTGTAAAAAGTAAAGAATACAGAAATAAAATATTTTTTAAAATTTATATGATTTAAGAATACATTAAAACAAGAAAAAGTATAGCTCAATATTCCATACCTGAGTAGTGGTTGCTTTGGATAAGAAGGTTGGTCACTGTTTTGGCATGGCTGAGGTTTTTTTGTGACTTGTTTATAAATATTCCTGGCAGTTACTCCAATCCATAGCATAGTAGACAGTGTAGAATAATGTAGTACTATGCCAACCTAAAAAAAGAGGGACGTGAACAGTTAAACAAGTCAGTCAATGGATCAGTAAAACAAGAGTTTTAGAAAAATCTTACTGCATAAGTGTACAAGCAAACAAATTTTTTAAACTGAATTTGTAAATGCATAATTTTTTTCTTTCTCTCTGGTTATTTTAATCAGGGAAAATATTTTTAAAAAGCAGATGGAATTTGTTATTTAATCTATCATAGATAATATCTGTGGTACCAGATGGTATGTTATGAAACCAAGACCGTAAAGACATTTGTTTTCTAAGAACCTGATTAACGACAACTTTTTACACCTGGATTTAAGGTGATGTGAAACTTAGTTTGTGTTGCAAGCTTTATTAGCTTATCATAACAACACAATTTAAAAATTAATGAGAGGTCAGCATTTTTGCTTGCTATTATGCTACTATTTCCTGTCATTTTTCAGGAATATACTGCTGTAGTTCCCCTCTCAGCTACATGTAGCCAAGGTTGACTTCTTCTAATGGGATCAGTGGTATTTGCCTAAAACCAGATTATTTTCAGACATATTTTGAGGGACTTATAAACTTGTCCATACAATTTCTAAAATTAAATGACAGATCTTGGCATCCTCCCTTAAAAGGAAATAGAAACTCTCAATAGCGTTCTTATAATTTTGTCTCCAAGAAAATGGTGTGTTTATCATTGAAGGTAAAATAAAGTACAAACACCTATAAAATACTAATATCTTTGTTATGTTAGTAATTGTTATTCATTACTATGGAAACAGTAATTAGAATTTTATCCAATCTCCAGTGCTTTATTACATCAGCCAAGTCTCCGCCTGATTATATAAAATGAGGTTACCTTTGAAGCCATAACCTGACCTTTTGCAGTGACATGTAAAATATTGCTATAATTGGAAAGCACATAAATGTTTAAGGAATATAGAGAATTGCTGAATACAGCTAACACAAATCTATTATACTGATTTATTTGAACCAGTGTTCCTTCTTGTTCAACTTAAAACAAAATAATTGATTGGTAAAGAAAAAAAAATCCATGAATTTTGTTTCTATTTAGTAATACAGCACCAAACTTGAAGATAGCAGCAAACACCAACAGAAAATCCTTTGTAATTTTCTCTGGGACTTGTCTGACACATTAGACAAGAGAGTGTAAAGCCTTCATTGTGGTTGTTGCTTGAGGTAAAAGAAGCAGAAATAAGAGAATGAGACAACTTTGTACCATCAGCTGGCAGACATTGCCAGTTCAGTGGCTAGTGCTGTCTGGACTTAGTTCATATGCAGCTTGCAGCATTTCTGTAGGGATGCAGCGAATATGACTATGAGCTGGGGGGGGAGGGTGAAAGACTAAGGCAGGAGGGAGAAGAAGGGGAGGAGAAAAGGGGAGAAAAAGGAGGGAGAAGGGGAGGAGAAAAGGGAGAAAAAGGAACCATGAGAAAGAACTGGAAAAAATCATCTGGAGATTTGGTTCATAATCTCCTTCTCATTTCAGCATAGTACGGCAACTATATATTCAGTATGCCAAAGAGTCCATAAGAATATGAACAGCGGGGATGAATTTCATGTGACAAGCCACCTACATGTGAAATTTTAACAAGCTATATGGCCACGTATGCAGAAATGATCAGCCACTTAAGCGAATGAGATTACTAAAAATAGTACAATAAAAAAAATTTTATTGAACTTTGAAGGAGGCATCTGAACCGAAGTCATCATTGGTATGCCACACCTTAGTCATATTACTTTTCTTCACAGTATGGTGTATTTTCACAATTTAGTGGGAAAATGGGACAAACACGGACAAAAGACAGAAATGTTATCATATTCTGTACAAACACTTTAATAATATGCCTCTTTCTGTTTCTCAAAAAAATCCATTTACATTTCTTGCTTAAAGGAAAAGAGAATATATCCTGATGATACAGGACCTCCTCATGACTGACAGTTTTGAAGGACAATAGTGGCAATCTGGAGATAAAACACACATGACACAAGAGAAATGTGGAATTTGAAAGGGTGTGCTGATCTGTTATACTATATTCCAAAGGAAAGGGCACCATTTTCCCTGTGTGGTGATGAATTTGTTTTCTACTTCCCATCACAAAATATGCTTTATGGACTAGAATTTTTGCTCTTATTCATCCACTAATAATAATTAGCAAAGAAGTGCTTGTCACACCTCACCTTGGAAATTCAGTGTTTCAAAGCAGTGGGCTTTGCTCTCTGCCTCTCCCTTCCCCCTCATATCTCTGTACTGACATCAGTCATGCCACAGAGATGCATTTTCTTCACTGGTGCATTTAGGGGCTGTGGCTGCATGCTATTTTAGCACCTCCAGCAGCACCACCTCTTTCTAGCTCTCTTAAGCTAGGAAGACATCTGAGCCCTATGCTAGAAATACACAAGATAACAGCTCATGACATGGAAGGGGAAGATAAGGCTCAACAGAAAGGGGAACAAGACAAAGATAGTTTTGTTCAGTAAACTCTCACTTAACTCTGTTAATAAATGTAAACCTTAGCTTCATGCACTAAAGGTCCAAGGTACAAATTTACCTGTGTGTATCTTGTTACTAGATTTGTGCCTCTGTAAAGCTTAAGAGGCCAATAAATAGATACAAATTAAATACCAAGGTGTTGACTTAAAACTATTTTCACTGTAAGTGGAATTTTTGTATTTCACATGAAATTGTGTGGGAAGGGTCAAGTTTTCCGCACAGAACAAAGGATTATGATTGAATATATTAAAGCAATGACCCTTGTTCATAAGAAGGTTTTCCACTGACAGGCCAAATGGGACAGAAAGAACTTGTCAGGACATATGCACTGAAGCCAGCATTGCCCCTAAAGCTATTTAATAACTGCAGTTATATGGTGAAAATCGTCTTGTTTCCTTGGACTAATTTTTTCCATCTCCTGTGCTCTTAGAACTCTTATCATTGGGAATAAGCACTAGCCTACTGAATAGATTACGCTTCTCTGCTGTAGGAAGATGTTGCCTGTACAGGCTCCTTCAATAAATTTCAGTACCTTAGAGGTAAATTAAGTTCCACACTATGGAGTTACCATGGAAATGCCCAGAATACACATTTATGCAAAGTAGTTTTGGAAAAGCAGCTCTCTTGATCAGCTTTAAATTGTACACAAATTTCTTAATTTTCCTTTATTTTTTTATTTCTTTTTTTAAAATTGTAATCATATATATAAGTTTCCAGACACCTGAAGTCTTTCTTGTGCATAATGACTAGCTCTGTTCTTGTCCCTGCAGAGCTGAACAATGCAGCACCTTTCTCACAAAAGACCACTCGAGCTCTAACCGGCAAACTTGATCACAGTACATTAATTTTACACCCATTCTTTAAAAAACTAATACAGCTAGAGCAGAAAGAACTGCTCTCTTCCCCCTCTTTCTGTAATATTTTTGTTTCTACAGCTCCTGCCTGAGCTGTGGCACATAGCTCTAGGACCTCCTTAGTTTAACAGGATTCAAATCCAAATTTCAGACTTCCAAGGGTAGCACTCTAACTTCTGGACTACTGGCTAGTATGGAACAAGCTTCACCTTTCTTGCTGAAGATTTACTGCCCTACAGAAAGGAATTCACAAGCAGCTTCACATATGACAGTCATCAGGGAGGAGAAAGATCTGAGCCTTGCCCAATTTTATGTGGAAGCTTTTATTTGATAAACCATATAGGACGTTCTTGGAGATGTGATAGAAGTGATCGTGTCATTCAGTGACTGACCACTAGGATAAAAAATTACTACTCTGTCTCACTCCCTAATTTTTCTGCCTCCTGAATCTTGTGCCCCTAAGCCTGTTCTTCATGCTTCAAGATGTTGAACTGACGATTGCATCCCCTAGCATCCATAGCCTCATGGCTATCATGCTCTCCTGGAAAGTAGGGGCCATGAGACTGAAATCTTTCAGACTGTGGGAAGAGAATCAGAGCCTCCCACACATGGGGAGTGATCCAGCTACAGTTGTGTCTCCTACGAAAAGAATAAACCTCCTTCTGCCTTTTGAAGGAAAATAATCTGAGACCTTAATTCTGGGAAGAGGCTGACTACATCAGCACTGGCTGGCTGAAGCACGCTTCTGGCTAGTGTACGGGCTCTCATTAATCCCATTCTGCCGTTCCTAACACAACCTTTGCCTTGTATGAAAGATTTTGCCATAAACTCAAGACTCTGGATTCTACATAAACAGACAGCGTTAGTGACACCCCAAATCAGATTTGTGGGTAATGTAAGCAGTCTGTAGACATAACCTCATTCACACAGGAAATCTGTGAAGAAGTAATCAACTCTTCCAGACCAGCACTCTAACATCAGTATTCTTTATAGAATCATAAAGACTGCATAGCACATACACAAGTGAGACTGTCAATACAAAATCCTCTCTGAAATAGGTATGCGGGTTTAAAAGGGAGTTTTAGATTTTTAGATTCCAGATAAAAATAAATATCTTGCTATCTCTGAAAACACATTTTTTCATGTAATTACTTTGCCTTCAAGGGGATATGAAGGTTCTTCCTGCTATCTATCACAGAAAATGGGTCCATTTCCATAGCATTAATTCCTGCCACTTAAAATTAGCCTGGGACACTTCATTTAGAGGGAGAAGGTGATACAACTGAAGTTATTTTAAAACCACCCTTTTTTTGTTAATTATGATGCACAAAAATTTACTCAGTCTATAATTTCACTTGGGTAAGGATGTTGCAGTGAAATCTGTGTGAAAGTTTTAGGGATAATTACAATAAGAAAGGTGAAGGTTCACTGGCTTTTACACCACATTTCAGTTATTAGAACAGAAAATGCCTGCACTTGGAATCTTCCCCTACACACTCAGGAAACAAAAAGTGCAAATCACATTGCTGTAGGGTGAAGCTGTGTTTTGAATTGGAACAGATGGAAAGATACCTGTGCTATAGCAATACTGATGGTGTTACATATGGACTATAACTAATATTTTAGTGCTGCTTGAAGCAGTAATATTTTCACAAATATATTTTTAAAGCCTAATATAACCTTTATTCCAAAATTAAAAAAAAAGGAGAAAAAAAAAAAAGGAGAAAGAGGCAAAATTTAGACTTGAGGGACACAGAAGCCCATAACAGCTATATAAATATAACTTCCATTAGGCTGAGTGATTTAAAGAATTGCTATATTCCATACACAGGAGACAAGGAGTGCTCTGCACCTCACCACCACTTACACAAGCTATGGGAAATGTTCAAATACAGGAATTTCTTGGGAAAACACTAGTAGGTCTGACCTCCCTACCACCTAGCTTTGGCTCCCTGAATATTAATTCACAGAGTAATCCTCTCAGGGCTGTCTCAGGGAAGAGAGGCACTGGGACTCAAATATGTTTGAAAAATGTTGCTGTCAGTAGGCAAGAAAGGCTTTGTGGTGGGGTACAATGTTCTGAGAGTGAACATTTGCTTAGTCTGTGTTACCAGCTATAGGAGTTTTGTTGTAGATTGTTTGGACTCTTGCATCCATTATCCCTACCTAATTACATCAGACAATTTCCACTGGGAACCAAAGGACTGTGTGTGACTTGTGTGTCCTGTATCTTTCATATATTTTAACTGTGGATGATATTGTCTGTTGGTAGAGCATGGTGTTAGGTAAATAAAGAACTCTATGAAACTCATTACAAGGCAAATGTGAATGGATCCGTTCAGTTTCTCTAAGTATGCAGGTTTTATAGCAGCTCAGGATCTGGCCCTATACCAAAGCAAGAAACAGCTGTCACTGATAATGCATTTTATGAAGATACCCTTGTAGTTTATGTATTACTCATAACAGATTATTAATAACTCATTTATCTCAATCAATTTTTCATTATCGCTGTTAATACTGCATTGTTACCATGCAATCTGCAAAGTAAATAACCAGACAATGATTGTAACAACAGATGGTCATTTGTGATCATGTAATTACATGGCCATGGCTGCCCTAGAAACTAATCTGCTACCCTCACTTGCAAATGGCAGATAAAGACAATGGTAAATGATATTCCAATTTGCTAGAACTCACAAAATACACTATCTGTTTTGAGATATTTATGTCAGAATAATCAGGTAGAATCATAGAATCATAGAATCATAGAATCATAGGGTTGGAAGGGACCTCGAAAGATCATCTAGTCCAACCCCCCTGCCAGAGCAGGGTCACCTAGAGCACATCACCCAGGAACGCGTCCAGGCGGGTTTTGAATGTCTCCAGTGAAGGAGACTCCACAACCTCTCTGGGCAGCCTGTTCCAGTGCTCTGTCACTCTCACAGGTAGACAATTGTCATTTAAATGAGTACCATGTGATGTACATAGGTAGACTTTGCACGTAGAACTTTACAGGTGCTTAGGCACAAATCCATACAAAAGGTCCTTACAGGCACAAATCTATACAAAAGGCTTCCAAAGCACCTCACTGAAAATTAGAGTGGTAACTCTTACACTAGTCATGCAAGTTTTGCGGTGACTCTGCTGTTGGCTGGTGACTCTTGCTGTTTATACCCATTCAAGCCAATCAGAAGAACCAGATTAGTGACTGGAAAAATATCTGGGACAATGCTGGCTTAATAAAGTGCTTTACTACTGGTAAATACCAACAACATTTATGAGATCTGGAGCAATTTTACAAAATCTGAGAGGAAGAAATATTTAAGACAAATTGCAACAAGTCCTCATCAGATGTTATGGAAGATGACTGAAATGACTCTCTTTAAAGACTTTACAGACTCAGCCTCTATATTCAGAGCAGGTGAAGCCATGCCCTCTCTGCATTTCACAGCACTATATCCCTGGAAAGAACGGAGCAAGAGACAGAGGTCCAGCAGTGCAAACAGGGGTCCATAAATTGCAAGAGTACTGGTCTGCTTTGTCTCCGTAGCTTGAGTTGTAAGTATAAGACATACTATAAGCATTAAGATGACCAAGTATATATTAGGGATCATGCAGTGAAGCCAGGGCCACCCTCAGGCAAATGGTATATATATTACAAAAGAGCAGTAGTACCTTTAGCTGCACACATTCAATCTAAAAATCAGAAAATATATTGGAAATATTTGGGAAACACCGTTTTCAACTATAGTGCAGAACAGACAAATATTATAATTTTCAAGGACTTTTTTTTAAAAAAAGGAAATATGAGCTGCAGAGAAGTTAATGCATCTTTCACAGAAACTCAGGCAACAATCAAATACCAAACACTCCCAGTTCTGGCCTGTAAAAGACATGCTTACAATGATGACTTATTCTGAAGAACTTAAGATCCAGGAACAAAATATGAAAAGAAAGAGAATTATCAATACTACGGCAAAAGATAGAGTTTTAAGTTTTCATTCTATTATTAAGAATTACTAAGGCAGATACTTACAGCTTGACATATAATTGGATATTTAATGCGATTGATTCCACCAGCAAAAACAGCAAAAGTAAGAGCAGTATGGAAACAAAAGTTGAGAAGCATGTGCCATCCTTTTCTACTTATTCGGATTGTGCTGTTGAAAAATCACATTTTTAAATTAAAAACCAGCAGATCTATTATGAAAATTACACTTCTGAAAAAAATGTGTAACATGATAGAATTAAATCCTCTTATTCTTGAATTCGTCCATAGCAATATTCCTATAGGACACAGTCTGATTTATACAGCATTGAAATCAATGGGAAAAGGTAAAATAAATGGTAAAAATTATAAAGAGCCTACTGACTTAGTTTCCTCCATCAAATCAAGCATTGAAAGTAGAGTAATACAAGAAAAAAAGCTTATTGCATAGCTTCAGATATGCATAACATTAACAAGACATCTCTAAAGGATTAAATGGAAGCTGAAGATCAGAAGTCACTGCATTAAGTTCACTTAATTAATATTTAGCAGCTTCTACAGTACAATACATTCCTAATCTTTTAAATTGCTAATGGTTCTTCAACAGAAATACGTAGTTAAAATAGCATTTATATAAATCTTTCATATAAAGGAAAACACAAGTTTTCTAAACCCAAGAAGATATGGAAGTCAAAGAAAGTTTCTTTCATCCAGTGATGAAAGACGACCTATCCTTTCACCCAAACTTGCTCCTAGAAGCCAGTACCACCAGTACAGCTGCCCAAAGTGCTGCTCTTTAACTGGAATTTGCCAGACAGAATTTGATATTGCATGTGGTTTTATATTGAATTGTCAACTTAGAAATCTTAGAAACAGCTTGTAGACCATTTATACATATGCCTAAGGAAAGATACAGCTTGGGAACAGGCTCAGAGAGGTTGACATAACCTTTTTTTCATTTCTCTGGTGTAAATCACATTGCTGATATTATCAACAGTAATTCGGATCATTTAGATTTATTTTTTCAGTGAGAGCTGGAAAAATTGTAGTACCTCAGCATAATTCTGACCATTTAATAAAAGTTCTTAAAATTGAATTCTTACCTGTGATGGACAATGTAGGTGATAATGGAAGCAAACAGGCACAACAACATAACTGCAGTACATGCGTATACCACAGGGTGCAGAAACTCCCCTGGGTACTGGGGGAAAGACAGCACTGTCTTAAAATCCTATGGAGAAAGCAAAATGATTTAACATTGTTAGGCATGTGTGAAAGTCTGAGACTTCATTTCAATATGTCCTGTCATTTCTAGCCGTTCCTTCTCAAGAGCAGGAAAATAAGAGATGATGAACTTTTAATGTAGATATAGTTCACTAATTTACAGTAACATCAGACTACTCTTTCCTCATCTGCATACACTTTGCAAGACAGAAATTAACCTTTTTCATATGAGCAGACATATCCCAATTAAAAAAAAAAAATCTGAAAAAATACACAGGATATTACATCTTCCAGGCATTAACAATATCTGTTCCTTCTGATAACATAAACTTCATGTGTGTATTTTACGAAGATATAAAGTACAAAATAACAAATTGCCATAAAGGTCTCTAAATTGCAAATACATGGCTGCAGAAGAACCACTCAAAGAAACAAAAGCCATGAGAATATACACAAAATATCAACTGACTTGCTCCTATATTCAAATATAATTCACAGTTGATATACTTCTGACCCAATGACCTTCATGCGTAGTTGGAAATACTCTGCTACCTGTATCAATTCAAAAGCAGCTTGACAGCTATACTAACAGCATGGTAAAGATCCGTGCATTCCTTTTGGAACTGCTAGTGTGTACTGACACAATTCTTCATGAAAAACATAATGAAAAACCATTAATATATTTGTAAAATTAACCATATCAAATTTCCATTCTAAATTACAGGATCTCGCAAGCAAGAAATAACAGGAGAGCTAAATCGGCAGGTGTGGTGAATGGAAAGGAAAAGGAGCCTGTTACAGAAAATAGCGTCTTCAGACTATCTGAATTAATCCAAACATCAGAGCTTCACTCTGATATGTTAAGCCACATCTGCTTGTGGCACTACATTTCTGCAAACAAGTACTATAAATTAGACACAGAAACTACCACCTGAGTGCAAACAAAGTGTCACCTACATGCCAGTTTCCATGTGCAGTGGCACTAACCATGCACACAAAACCAAACATGCATCCCAACACAGAAAAAGCTTAAATCTGAAAAAGTAGTGAATATGACAATACAGCAAACTCTAACACTGTAAATATTGGAATACATTTAAAAGACTTTTTTCTTATTTGTCAGTTATAGGTTCCCCTGGAAGAAGCTTCAATACATTATTTTCCTGAGGTGAAATCTCCCCTTTGGAGACCAGGACTGTAATGCTAATACATTTTTTTATAAATCACATTTGCATACAGAGAGCTGATTTCCAGCACCATTATTTATGTATATGAACTTGTCCATGTACAAACAGCAAATGTTCATGAGTATACCCAATTATTAAATCAGGGGGAAAGGTACTGTTCCATTTACCTTCCAGAAAGGTCCTTAGAAGTAACAGATGCCCTAGTAGTCATTACTTTTCTTCATACTCACTTTAAAGTTCCTAAGATTGATTGTACCAGTTTTGCCAGATGCATATTAATGTCAGTTCTAAACCAGAGCATCTTACAACATATATAAAAAAGACCATCAAAATGAACAAATATGAACAAGATGGCAAATATGTGTCATCACATCCCATTTCTCCTCAAGTACTTCCTCAGCTTGCATAGGTACCTCAGTTAAATCTGCTCAGTCACCGCTTGTCCCACACACAAGTCCTTTCAGTCCTGCTCGGTTCACCAAGACTCAAAGTCAGAGGTGGAATCACTTGCCACAGAGGTATTCTTATGCTGTCTCCTAACACACCTTGCTACTCTTCCCTCAACCACAAGTGGAATAGAAGAGGAAAAGAACTCTCTTTTGACCTGGTAGCTTTTTAGTGTCACGGACCTACGCTCTTGAGGCCTTCTCTTGATTTTTTTTTTTAGTGTTCATGAATATATATTCAGGATATAATGACTTCACAAATTTAAAATAATTCTTTAAAAGTTTATTAGCTCATAACTGCCACTGAATCTCCATTCAAACACCCTTTTTTGGACCATCTTTTCTCCCACGTTTTTATTTGTGTCATCTCTCCATTAATTCTTTTACAGATTGAATTTCCTTATGTATACTATTATTTACCAGAAATGTTCAGTACAATTTTGGCTCACAGTACTGGAGTAGTAATGTAAATACTGAACAAGTTAAATAGGAATACTCTGCTGAAAACGAGAAAGTATTTATTTCTAGCTCTTACTGATATAATCAGATTTTGGTATTCCAATCGTACACTTTCTCATAATTTTATGCTTGCTTCAGTTCTGTGCATTAAAACTGTTACTGTAACTAATACAGTAGTAACAGTGCAGTTATTTAAAGAAATAAATATCTTGGGTATTTCTGAAAAATATCTGAAAAGATAACGAAATTGTGAAAAAGGAATCACAGCGAAGGTACACATTTACGTAGTAACATATGAAAACAATTTTACTTGAGGTGGCATCATTCAGTGTACTAAAGAACTAGTTTTTAATAGTGTAAATGCAAGAATCAACTGATCACTATGTTTGAACATCAGTATAAAAGCAAATGCCATATGTCCTACAGGAATACATACATTTTGCCTGCAGGAGAATCAAGAACAATCAGCATATTAAAGCTAATTCCATTTTAAAATATTGGGGTTTTTGTTATTATCTCTTTTCTAATCTTGTACAGGAAGTAAGTGGTAAAACTTTTGAGTATCATAATACATTATTGCCAATGTAGAATATCCTTTTTAAGAGTTTTGTATATTGAAAACTGATTTAATTATAGATATATAATAAATTTATCTTTTCTGCTTTTTGATGATAATTAAACCTTATTGATCTGTCAACCTCCCCAGAGTAATCCTCTGGGGAAGACAGCATGCAGAAAACAAAGTTTTTTTTTTCATGCTGTATGCAAAGCAGCATAATTGTATGTTACATTTTAAAAGGTAGGTTTGATTTTATTTCCTAGAGGGGATTCAAATGATGATGATATTGAAAAATGACAGGAATATGTATGGGAAAATGAATGCACACAGGACGTGGACCATTACAAACTGCTGTCTACAAGTACAAGGCCAGTAAAATGTTGTCTAATGAGAAATTGTCATTCATTCACCCTTGTAAGGTGTGAAACCAGCTTCTTTCAGCTGTAAATGCCACCATAGTATATAAGGCACAATAGAAATTAGCGATGGAAATTAGTAACAGAAAAGACTTTTGATCAGCCATTCCACCCAACAATCAGAATTATAAAAATGTCAGAGTGCAAATGAAACTGGTTTTGCTTTTACTTGAGACTTCATTCCAAAAATCGACTGAAACAGACACATCTATACTGATCAGTTAAAACTCAATATGAAAGTATAAAGACGTATAGACAAACTATATACCAAAGACAGCCCTGAGACATCTTATAGCAGCTGCTGAGAAAGCTGAAGAGAAGATACAGTGAACTAATACTAAATATCTGGAACTTTTACAAAATCACAGCTGCTAAAAACAACCTAGTTTGTGATGTAAATTTTTGTAATCCATCTACTTATACTGGAAAAGTAAACATTTATTTTTAATATATTGCTTGTAATCATATGGCTTTAGAAAGTATAGTCTAAATGGTTTCTGTGTTTAAAGCAGGACACGTGAAACTGTGTTCCCCAAGGAATTGGTATCCAAGCACCACAGAGACTTAGAAAACAACTGCATTTGAGCAATCAGTTATGGTAAGATTTAGATTCCTGTTTGGATTTAGATTCCTCCTACTTCAACAAAACCAAACTTAAAAATAAGTTGCCAAATACTGGGATGTTTAGGAGCACCAGAATATGGAAATCATCCATAGAGTTGTGTCTCTATAGAGAGATGAAAACACCGCAGTGCACATTGAGGGGAGCAGTCAATGTGCTGGAAGGCAGGGCTGCCGTTTGGCAAGGTCTCAAAAGGCTCAATGGGCTTAAAGTAACCTCATGAAGTTCAATGGAGAGAAATGAAAAGTTTCCTGTCCCTGGGACAGAATAACCCCAACAGCAGTACAGGCTGAGGGACAACTGGAAAGAAGCTTTGCAGAAAAGGATCAGAGGGTCCTGGTGGACAATAAACTGAAAGCAAGCCAGCGGTCAGCCCTTGTGACACATAAAGTGAACCGCATATTGAACCATATTAGCAAGAGTGCAGGCAGCAGGCTGAGGGAAGCTATTATTCCCTTCTATTCACCACTGGTGAGACCAAATCTTGGCTAGTATGTCCGGCTTGGGGCACTTCACTGCAAGACAGACATTGACAAATTGGAAGGAGTCCAGTAGAAGCCACCAAAACAATAGGAGGGCTCAAGACCTAGATTTTAGGTCTTTAACTTACATCTCCTTTCTCCTAAGAATTGGCTCATTTTACTGAGCTCCTTTATAGTCTGGATCCCTTTGCTCTCTGGTTGACGCTGCACCACCAAGAAGATGCAAGATCCATCAAGCCAACAGAAAGCAAGAGCAAATAGAAAGAAAGAGCTTGAGCCAGAGGCTTGATTTGTTATAAAGTTAGTGCATTTTGAAGGAGACAAACCCAGATTTTCGTCCCCAGTAACAAGCCAGTTTATGCATTTTACAGAGTAAATAACACATGTTATTAAGTGTAATTTAATTAAAAGTAGATGTAATTCAAGGAGAAAGAAATAAAAGCCAGATCTTGCTCTTGGGAGTAGTCAGACTCCAAGGCTTTATGCAAAAGATTGGCACATTCAGGAACATTCTGAAAAAAGCAACCTTTTCTGTGAAGCTGGACTTGATACTGTCCATATGGGCTCAGCATTCTCTGTTAAGTGAGCAGTACATGCCAGCTGAGGACTTAGGTGAAGAGTATGTGTCTCTTTGCCAGGCCTCTGAATGACAGCAGAGCTTAGAAATCTAGCTCTTCAGACTGGGCAGCATCTATGCACATGCAGAGGAAACTAATTCCAGGGAATTTTGCACTACACCAAATATTAATTTTGCAGATAGCAGGTAAAATTTCTGGATCACTTTCGAAATCTCTGGCGCTTAAACTCTGCTAAGGTCTATTCTGTAGGGGTAAAAGTAGGTGTTTAAAGACAAAAAAATTAAAAAGTTCATTCTTAAACCTCTCTTTATAAGCAGCCTGATTTTTCAAAGTACTGAACAGCCTGTTACGAGAAAACTCTGTGTTCTCTATGGGGAAAATGTCAAACACAGTAATTATGACAACCTTCTAAATGACATCTCTGTAATACTTCCCTGACACATGAATTAATTTCTCAAAAGGCTTAGACAGACTGTTTAACTTGGAGAAAACCTGAAACATGGAAGTTTAGAAGGCTGTTTTCAGAACTGAAC
Organism: Rhinoptilus africanus; assembly: GCA_013400135.1. Classification (NCBI taxonomy): domain Eukaryota; kingdom Metazoa; phylum Chordata; class Aves; order Charadriiformes; family Glareolidae; genus Rhinoptilus; species Rhinoptilus africanus. The sequence goes on from VXBO01007261.1 coordinate 117,699, forward strand.
TTAACAAATAGGCCAAAGAAATTCTACCATTGTCTCCAATCACACTGAAAATATTGAAAACATGGCTTTTGTGGTACTATGATCAAACCAATTTGGAAAGACTTAAAAGATTCAGGGAATGCTTGTAAAATAACAGGAGAAAAATCCTGTTAACTCTTAGCATGATGCACTCCTAGTATCTTGACTCTCCTCAATTTCTCATCCACACAGTTTTGCAAGGTTTGCTTCCAGAATAGTTTCAAATTTGCTCTGTTTTTGTCAGCTCGGTCTCCTCAGCCCTAATTATCTCAGATAGCCATCCACTGAACTTCTGCTACTTTTGCAAATGACTCCTTACCCTCACAAAGAAAAAGAAATCCAACAAAAAAGCCACCTATGTTGTTCGGAATAATGAGATACATTGTGGCAACACAGGAAAGGAGTTGTTTATGATTTTATGTTCATTTAACCTATCTTCAGTTTACAATTTAAGATGCTAACAATACTTATTAATCCATTTTATGTTAACTGAGAAGTAGCATAGGTAGATTTAAGAATTTTGCTAGTGTTTATTTGAAGAAATTACTATTGACAAAGCAGTCTGAGGTGGAAAAGGAAACAATGTATACAATTACAGTAATATCCATCATTATTGAATTGCCATTCCGTTCTAAGAAAAATCAAAGGCAGAACAAAGGACAATGTATGTCAAAACATATTCAGCAATTTTTTAAAATCAGTGTAGCTGTTGGATTATTTTGTTATCTCATGAAGAGTTTTACTCAGATATACTATGGCTACAGGGCATTAGATTGGTTATAACATACACAAACATTGTCTTAAAAATTAAAATATTGATATACAGCTCAGTTCATAAAAGAACAGAAATGCATAGTATTTATAGAACAAATAATTAGATACACCAGAATATATAAGTTCATATTTTTACTCTAAAACAGAAAATCATATTGCAGAGGTTCAGAGTTCAAGACCCTAGAGGGCTTTAGCCACCTCCAAAAGAAACTAGAGTGTAACTGTCTCTTCCTCCTACAGATAACAGAAGAAAAGACAAAATAGGAGACTGGTCTAAACACACAGTATATGAAGGGAAAGGTAGGAAGGTAACTCGGGAGTTTAGTTCACAGTATTTTACTCTCACCCCTAGGACACACCATTCAAAAGCTGATCAGAAAAAGATAATGCTGTATTATGTCTGACACTACTATTTTACTTCCATCCACTGGCCGAACCCAGAGCAGAGTGGAAGTGTGAAAGCAGTGCAAGGGAAGGAGCTTCTATCTCCTTTCCAACCCAACCTCCGAACTGTACTCTCTCTCCCATTGACATCACTTGAACAACTGTCACAGAGAGAAATGAAATGGCTTTACATGAATCCTCTCACTTGAAGTATGCTCATGCTTATTAATTATCAATCACAGTTGATAAATCCTTGATTACTGCCTTTCTAAAAAAGGACTCTATGAAACCTTTATTTTAACCCTTTTACATAGGTAGAAACAACTTTTATAAAGCAGTCCAGGGAACTTTGCCTTACTATTTAAAAAGATGACAAATCAGAATATGTGATGTACTAACTATAAAAATGGACAGTTGGATTAACAGAGGCTTCTATTTCATCTTGTTCCATAGCAGGATATACATTATTCTGATATACATTATTCTGATGGTAATGTAAACCTTCATCTCTGTTGCTTTATTGCTGCTTTTCAGTTAACAGATGCTACTTCAGTTTTCTGCTAGTACCCCCAAACATAATAATCAATTATGAATTTTTATGGTTTAATAGATCAGAGAATTATAGATTAATAACAAGGATTACATTATAGCTAATTCCACTGGCTACATAAGCTAGCTATTTTGAATTTGCAGACAGTATTTTAAAATATATTAGGCACTCAGGTGTGAATTAAGAAGATACACAAAGGCACTTTATATTGTTCGTATTATAAATTAATAGCTAAGCGGAACAAGGAAATATTTTTCATTTCTGGTATGAGAATTGAACTGCCCAGAAAAGCGTACTGTCTATCAAATAAAACAATCTCTCACTTTATGCCACAATACACTGATTAAGAAATAACACTTGAATGAAAATTTTTGCACGTAACGAAGCTACAAAAGTTTTCCAATAGCTGTTTAGGAAGACAGCTGTTGGAAGACATATTTGTGTGTGTGCTTATATATATTAAAATGACTTAAGGGCAGGCATCTTTTTTCTTAAAAGTAACTGTGAAACATGACCTAAGGAACACATCACATCATTTGCTACCATATCGATTGCAAAGCAAGGGTGATCCTAAGACTGTATTTTTTTTTGTCTTGCACAGATACAAATGGAAGATTCACACTAAAAAAAAAAAAGAATAGTTGAATTACCATGAAAAAAATAAACACAAGACGTAAACCAGAATTACATACCAGACGCAAAAGCTGCAGTAAAAGGTGCCTCAGTTGCCTTTATGGTTGTAGAAAAACCAATCTGCTACCTCTTATCAGAGATAAATGCGCATTCAGCTACAGAATCCAAAAATTAACTGTAACCCTAGGTCAGTATACAATTTTTGGAAACAAAATGAAACCACAGAACTGGTTGCTTGCAAGTAATTAGTTAACATTTAATAACTACCCAAAGTTTAAGAAGGACAGGATGAACCCAAGCAGCTGAAGGAGTAGGAAGCCATTTTGGGTGTGGCACCTGCAAAGTCAACAGGTGCTTTCTTTAATGAATTTAGAAAAACATCTCAAAGCAAAATTATGTTTCACATTTGCAGAAACAAGTGGCTGGGGCAAAAAAGGGAACTCATAGAAACTGCAGAAAATGCGGTGTATTTGATGTCATCAAATCTTAGGAACAGCTCTTAAATTCTGAAAAATTCTGGAATGGGTAAAGAAAACGTTCAAGTTGTCTGAGGGAAATCAGTTCTTATGAAGTGGACAATAATATCCGCATTTAACTTGTGGGTGCTACAGCCTTGTGCTATGATTGGCTGCCATCTGGGTTCCATCTGACAGCAGCAGATTGGTATTCTCTGCACACGTCCTCCCAATTCCTGTCGCCTATGTTTGCTGTCCCTTACAGATACACACAATACATTGTTTACTCAACTATAAACATTTCTGTATGTACACGAGCAGCATCTACAGCGTAATCATGCACCAGCATTCAGGATCAATCTGGTATTAATAGCACACATCCGTCTAATCTTTTTACAACAGGTTTATAATAAAAATTTTTAATGGTGCATATATTTTTTCACTATATATGTTAGAAAGCTCTAACATTTTGTTTGCTTTCCTTTATTTCATGAATAATAACATGTCATAATCGCATGTATAATCTTCTTGCTTTCACGAAGGTAACTTTCTGTTAAGCAGGATAGTTAAATAACTGCAATGGGAACTGTGTGACTAAGAACAGATCGAAGCAGGCTGATGTGTTAGCACTGCACAGAAATATCTTTCTTCATGAACAGCATTTTTGCAAGAAGGCTATAAGCATTGGTATACAAACTAAAACTCCTACAGGATCAACAAGGACAGCACTGTCCTTACTTAAAAGAGCAGATGTTATTCCTCTCCATTTATTAAATGATTCAACATTGCGGTATGCCTGCAACTAATTAGTATGATCAACACAGAGCAGGGCAGGAACAAAAGCAGACCAGCCTCTGAGATGTGCTGATGTAAAAGCAAACAGGAGTATACATTTTTAAACGCTGTCCTATAATTTATAACCATTACATCCTAATCCTTCCTTGATGGAACTTTCATTTGTAAGAGTGAATTTAATGTCATTTCTGATTAGGCCTGCCTCTGGATATTAAAACTGACCACCAGGTTTATTCACTTGCTAGCAGTTAAATAACTTACTTTCTTTAAGACTGTCTTATACTGAACATTATAGAAAACAGGAGGTCAGTTACTGACAAGTAAGAATGACACAGGTGCACGTAAAAAGAACACATATGCATAGCAAAAGAGAGAGAGAGAAATATAGATATATTTGCTAAGTCATATACTTACCATTAGCACTGCAAAGTTACTGAAGTGTGTACTCTGAATGGTGGTAATATTGCCTGCAGAACTAATTATGTGGCACCCTTCTCCCCACCAGCCTCCATGTCCATCTAGAAGGTCAAAATCCCAGAAGGCTGCAATGGGGTCTGTACCCCGTGCAAAGTGCCTCAACCCTATAGTGAGAGGGCTGGTGAGGTTTCCAAAACTGCACCCATCTGCAAAAGCAACAAACTGAATCAGAGAGACGGAGTGGAAAACCCTTTATTGATGAATGCTGTGTAAAGAGATCTGATAGACTAAACTATGGGGAAAAAAGCAATAGACATATACTCTTAATGATCAAAATCAAAGGTAGTGCTCACATTCAGAAAAGTTTGCGACAGTATAAATAAATGTGAACATTTGAGTCCTATAATATGTCCAAATGATCTAATCATCTTTCACAAAGCAGATTTTTTTTTTGTTTCAGATTCTTCAGTTATGACCAGTGTTACACTATTGTCCATGTAACTGCAGAAACGGCTCAGTTTCATGGTATGATTAATAGCTGAGACAATTCTGCACTTTGAAAGTCACATTTAAACATTTAAAAAATGTTGATAGAAATGAGAGCACTATTCAGCATCAAATAAAATTAGTAAAATTGCCTGGGTGAATAATTAATCAAAATAATGACTCACTAGCACATACAATGTATCATATTTAGACAAAAGCCTATAACAACACCTGTTTTACGTCCATCGTATCAGAAAGTATACCGGTGAGTATTGATACATGCAACAGGGCACTATTCCCACTCCAAAAGCCTTATTTTTTTTAGCGTCTAGGATGTTAACATTGCAATTTTCATTGTAAAGAGTAAAATGAGGTTCTTTGCTATAGCACTGTGCCTTAAGAAACAAGCATCTGTAACAACGCTGTCAAGCAACAGTACTCCAAAATTTGCATTCTAGTCATACAGTAAGTGCATTTCTTAATTTTCAGGATAATTTGAATAAAATCATGCAGACAAGAACAATTGCAAACATTAGTACTAAAGAGAGACTGTTTCCAGCCTCTCAGCACACTGTATACTCTACTCCTCTATTCTATACATATTCAAGTATACTGTAGCTTTTAGATTAAAAGAAATAATGCATAACAACTCCTCACCTATTTTAGCAAAAACAGCTGGTGTGGCAACCGTCCTACGTTTCCCATCATCTGCAAGATTTGATGAGTTTCCTGTGCTAGGAAAGAGTTTTCCATTCCGAAAGACAATAAACTGTAGCTTGCAAGTGGAGTTATCAACAGATTGCCAGGCTGAAGACTGAGAGAAGACAGACTGTGGCAAATGAACTGAAGCTACTGCTACAGCATTCTGTACAATGAGAAAAAAAAAGAAACATTTAAAATGCAAATCACAACAGGGTTGGTTTCATGATGTTTTAAACTCCTGTACAAGAAATGTATGCTGCCTTCCTTTTCCAACAGACTGGAAGCAACCAAAGAAGCACGAGCTGTAACCATGGGAATAGGATTGGTACAGTGCATATTAAAAGGGAAAACGTTTTGATTGAATGTGAGAGTCTATATGGTCAAGCTCCCTGCTGCAGAGGTGAGAATGGTTCTTACCGTGCCTGCTAGAGGGTCCATCAACACTGCAGATCTGATTTAAAGAGACAACCTCTACCAGGTTTTCTCCTTCACTTAAAACAGAATCAGACAACTTACATTAAAACATTTCTCTGAAAGGGTACTTAAAGAGCACAAAAATAATTTTATTAATACAAAAAATAGCATCAGCAGAGATGATGTTTACTGCAAGTGCAGTAAACAGAATCTTCTATGAATACATTTTTCTTGCTTCATATAAGGAAAATCACTTAACTCTCTGTTTTAGTAACGCAGGATTAAAAAAATATTACAAGCAGTAATGTAACAGAAGAAAACAAGACGGCACCAGGAGAAAATGAATGAAGACTGTCAGATCACTATAATGACTTTGAGTTGTGAGTGTGTTATACACCCTTTTACAAGCAGATAATTCCCTTACAGCAGAGCTATAAAATACACCAAACATTATGTTCTGAGGACTTCACTCATCAAGCATTTTTTCCTGCCAAAGTAGCAAACTAATCATTAAAGACTGAGATATTTACAAGAAAAAACAAATGCTGAGCAATGGGGAAATAAACAGGGAGTCTGTCCTGAGCCTTGAAGTGAAAAGTGCATGTATTTAAAAACAAACAAACTACAAAATGTTCTAATTTGCATTTTCCCCAAGGGCAAAGTATAGCTTCTGTGCACATAATTTACATAGATTATCACACAGTTTTCTCATAGCACATGTGCGCTACCTCTTTGAGAAGTAAAACAATAATCTTCATAACCATGTAAACAAACATGACATTAACATATGTCCATGTGCTGGGAGAAATATATGTGAGAGATAAAAGGTACACAGAGATCAGCAAACTAAAACAAGTATGAGAAGCATCTAGTGACCTCATGATAAATATGGGAGAAAAGCATGAGTAGTCTGTGATGTCACTGGGATGCTTAAATAAAGAGATGAAGGCTCCTGTACAATTTTCTCTTTATTACCATGTATAATACAGAAAGGTTTTGTGATTGTAACAATAAAAACACCAAAAATTCCTTTTTGAAGTTAGTATTCAATCTAGGTGATGCCACTTGTTAAAAATACTGAGAAAAAAACAGAGCAAGTAGCAACAGTAGATTTCTAGATTAGATTTTAAAATTACTATGAAGGCTCTAATTGGAATTAACCGAGCTAAACATCAAGCACTTGTCCTTAGATTGTTTCCACTGCCTAGTTCACTAAAGCTGTCATAATTGGCTTTATCTCACGTTTCTGAAAAAGACGTATTTTACTCTATGATGTCCCAAAGTATCTGTATATGCTGAGCCTCTGATGATACCATTTTGGCCATAGAATTGTTACCAATAAGTATGCACAGAAATTTTTAGAAGTGTCATTTTTCAAACCCCAGACTGTTTGAGGACCCCTGCTGTGGAGGACTTATCTGGAGATGTACAGAAGTGTAAGAGAAGTCACACTGTGGTTAACTTTATATTTATACTGGATTTTTATTATTATTCTGTGCTGGAAGAAGCAACAACAATGACATACTAAATAACACTAATTACTAATTATACACAAAAAGAGAAAGCTAGAAGCATCTGAATAAGCTTATGATAATGAAACCAACAGCTAAAGGCACTGGGATAAGCAACAACGTGCTACGACTTGACAAAAGCAGTCCTAGACAAGCCAGAGAAAACAACAGTTTTATAGCACTTTTGCTAAGAGGGGAAATGGTCTGATTCATTGTGTTTCTCCAATTTATTTTCCATTGGGACTTACTCGTACCAGTGGGAAAAAATGTAGACAGAGCTTGGCTGTGAGACTGAGGAGGCGCAGAGAAGAGGCTGCAGACATCTGAAGGACGGAGAGCTGGTGTGCAGGTCTGATGACGGGTTGCACAACGAGGGAGAGACCAAAGTGATGTCCATCCCTCACTGCCTCACCAGCGCCCCGTCTCTGCCCACACAGAGACCATTCCCGGCATAGCATTAGAGAAAGGATCCCGATCACAGTGTGATCCACAGACTACAGCTGTGCCTCACAGGGGCAAAGTCAAACACTGTGAAGAAAAGCTGTGCGCAGCCTACAAATGGATTTAGTGTGGACTGGTTGCCCTCCTTGGGCTGACTGAGCAAATCTCACACGTGCAACACAATATCAAATTACTCATGACAAAAAGACACATTTACTGAAAACGATTTTCTCATTAGGCTTTAGGAGAGTTTTTTCCCCTGTTTGTCTCCTCAAAATGTACCAAGGCTATAAATACCCATAACATTAACTATTTAATAATACTCACTAAATAATGTCTACAGTCACTTCCTGGGATACACTTTAATTGCAAATACTGCCCTATGGATACCTGTTATTTTAAACAATTTCTTTTGAGTGCGGGCAGTCTGGTGGAGTGAAGCGCAAAGGGACAGGGCTGTTTCTTGACTGGACAAACGTACACGTAAAGTCAAAATACTCACTGCACATCAAATATTTACTTTATGTAGAAATTCCTCAAAATTAAACATCAAACTGTCTGCTACAGCAACACGCTTGCCAACAAGCTCCTGTGCTAGGATATTAATGAAAAATGCACACATTGACAGTGCCCACACATCCACAATGCTGTTTAAAAATATGAATAAATATTTGTGAACAGTTTTAACATCTAAGATACGTGACAATCTTCTTTTCGATAGCATTAGTCATTATTCACATGAGAGGGATGATCTGAGCACTCAGGCAATCCTTGTCATTGTGGTGGAGGATGGATGGAGCCTGACTGGAGGCTTAGTCTTGGATTCTGCTAATCTCAAGCGTAGTGATGAATAAATCAGTTTACCATTCTTGCCTCAGTTTCTCTTGCATTTGGTGAAATAAAAACGATGGTATTTCTTTTGCTTTCTAAGGTACTTCTGAGTCCAGAGATGAAACACAACATGGGAACAAATTATTACTAATATCAGTGACAATGACATCAAATTTTGAGTGAATGACTGTGCTTCAGATGTTTCAAAATCCACATAAATCATCTCATTTTTAAATATTTACTTGTACACCATATCACCATGTCCCATAAGAACTGACATCTGAGCGTGATAGCAGCAGCATCTCAGGAAGCTGCTTCCACCTTTAAAAGAGGAGAAAGAGCGCTAGAGACAGAACCACCATCAAATGTCCTGCATGGGAGCTGCAGCTTTGCAATGACACAGGTCAGCACTGGCATCTCATATTTTCGCTGGAAAAGCTTAGAATCTGTGTCAGCAATTTACTAGTCAGGATTTAGACATTCTGTGAGCATTTTCAAAATGGAACATCAATAATCCCTTCATGACTCCATTTCTCTTTTAGTCCTATTAAGTGGATGGTATTGGCATTCAAAAAGGAAATCCTGAACATGTTGTAGATTTTTCTAAGGAATATTTTTCTGCTGGAAAATACCAGTGTTTTAAAATGAAAGCTATCCACCCATTTGTGCATAAATATGATAGAAAAGATGCATATTTCAAAAGCTCCCAGTTATCTTCCATGTCATCTGCCCAGATATTAAAATATCTGCTATGTGACCTGTAGCCAGGTAAAGAGGGCTTATCAGCACTAAACCAGCTCCGAGGATTTTCTGGGAGGGGTCTTAGGACTCCTGGCTCCGAAGACGACTTGGAACCTGGGAAATTTTCCAAAAAGCCAAAAGAAAGGTTGTTTTAAGCACTCTGAATCATAATTTGGAAAGTACAGTTTTGTAAGTACTTCTGAAGTTTCATTTTTTGTTTCCATTTCAGAGATATTTTTTGTGCGTGTAGATTTTTTTTAAAATATCTGATGAACAGAACAGCACAAATAAATCCAACTGGATCCCATAAGTTTTAAATTTGAATGGAAACCTCATTCTAAAGAGGAAATGGTCCTCAGGATATTGAGAGCTACAGAGTCCTGACATTTTTGTAGCTCATGCATGTGTGACCCTTATTAAAAACGTTTTAAGGGAAAAATGAAAGATTTAAAGTGAAGTTTTTCCCCAGGCAGTTTTATTCTGGTCAGCAGTCCATTCCTTATAATCAATGCTAGCATTTACAAGGAGTTTTTAAGTGTTTAGGAAAGACAGACTCTTGCCTTAGGTGCCTTTGTGATATGTTGGCCCTTCTACTTTAACGATTCTTTAAAGAGACCTGCTCCCATTTTGAACATTGCTTCTCCAATATCTTGTTATACTTGTCTAAAATTTAGCATAGTATTGAGAGACCTTACCCATTATCACACAATCATTATCAAGGAAGATACTTGGTAACCACTGTAGAATGACATAAATCAAATTATTTTCCTTAGCTCTTCCTTGTGTATGCTTTGATACTAGATTGATTTTGAGTTCATGCACAGTATTTCTTTTTGAGATAAAATATATTTCATAGGAAAGCATCCAATTTTGAGTCCTCAGAACAGTCATAAGGTATATTTTTCCAGTTGGCAATTTCATTAACTTAAATAACAGCTCCTTAACAAGAGGTCAGAACAAAATGGGAAAAAAAAAAAAA
>VXBO01007262.1:0-15986 GCA_013400135.1 Rhinoptilus africanus
CTATGATTCTATGATTTTCATTCTGCATTATACTCAAGCATAGTTTTGTGGTTTGTGATTTCCCACACTGCAGTATCAGAATATGGACCTTAGAAATAGAGTCTTAGAAGGCTAAGAAATAAGGGCTTTGCGTGGAAGGCAAGGATTTATATCACCTCCCATAAGTCAGACCTTGAGGAAAAACTCGTTATCTGTCACAGTGAAATGTTTGTACTAAGCAGAATCATAGAATCACAGAATGGTCAGAGTTCGAAGAGACCTTAAAGATCATCTAGTTCCAATGCCTCAGTCACAGCCAGGGACAACTCCCACTATCCCAGGAGTCTCAAAACCCCATCCAGCCTGGCCTTGAACACTTCCAGGTATGGGGCCTCAACAACTTTTCTGTAAAACCTGTTCCAGTGTCTCACACATTTTTCATAGTGAAAAATTACTTCCTGATATCTAATCTAAATCTACCCTCTTTCAGTTTGAAGCCATTACCCCTCATCCCATCACTACATGCCCTTGTAAAAAGTCTCTCTCCAGCTTTCTTGTAGGCCCCCTTCAGACACTGGAAGATCTCTATAAGGTCTCCGCAGAGCCTTTTCTTCTCCAGGCTGAAAAACCCTAACTCTCTCAGACTGCATTAATAGGAGAGGTGCTCCAGCCTCTGATCATCTTCATGGCCCTCCCCTGGACCCGCTCCAGCCGGTCCATGTCCTTCTTGTTCTGAGGACTTCAGAGCTAGACACAGTACTCCAGGTAGGCTCTTACCGGAGAAGAGTAGAGGGTAGTAAGAGGCTAGTTAGGAGTATAATGTCTATTATTCATCATGAATTTCATAGAAATGATGCTGTACAACCACTGTGTTTGTTCATCAGACAATTATTTTGAGAATGTTATTAGATTGTTTGGGATTTTTGTAATCAAAGGTAAACAGGAAAATGGTCAATATAAATGCCCTCAAAATCTCTGCCTTTCAATTTAAATGTCTCTATATATTCACAATATCCAGTGGTTCTGAGCTGAGGCAATGTATTTCTTTCCTAAGGAACATAAGTTTATCCTATACTTAATCTTCATTTCCTGATAATAAGACTACCTTTAAACACAACAGTGAAGAATAGCCACTTGATATGCTATGTAGCAGCTTTCCAGATATAGTTCTGTTGAAATCACAACTATCTATTATGGTATGAAACATTGGTTAATATGGAAAAGCAGAGCCTGTCTCCTTTGAATACAGCCTGGAATTCTATAGCCTTATTTTCTGTCTTTTCTTTTACATCTCTCTCTCACAATTGTTTTTAGAGAAAAACAAGCTCATTTGTAGATCTCAGACTTCAGAAGAACTTTGTTCTGTATTATTTTCACTTTTTTTCCAAGTAAAGAGGTGAAATTTAAAGTGTTGAACATCAAGTCGTACAATTAAAAAAAATGCTCTTTAGAACAAGAAAGGATCTTTTAAAAACTGTCACAGAATGGAATTTCAGAAGTGTGACTCTCATTTCCTAGTCATATGGTTCTTTCTTCTCATGTTTTATGTGACACCTCCGTTAAAGAAAAAGAAAATAATGACTTTGTAAACTGATTCTCTTTGCAAGGAAGAAGGATAAGTCAGTCTTTTCCAATGGCAATATATAGTTCTGATGTACTCTGCAGTATTGTTCATCTTTGAAATGTCTTACTAAAAAAACTAGGTTAAAAAACAGCTGCATACACTCTCTCAGGCTGGGTTCCTGAGAACATACATATGTTACAGGGTCAGTTTTCCTGAGATGATGATCATACGTCTTTCTAATTTGTGTTATTTTACAGTAGGAGAAGTATTCTGTTTTATTGGCTCTTTGACTTTTACCCACATGGTTCTAGCATTTGCAACTTGAAACTAAAGACTCCTGTGTACTTAGCTCTTTTGTAAAGGCTGTGAAGTGGAATACCAACCAAACACTTCTATATATCTTTGAAAAGACATTGTAAAATAAAACAGTATGGAAATATTGAAGCAAAATGGGCACCAAACCACATGCTAAGAACTGTGCAGATCCATGTAGAGGAAATATATAATATTTTACAGCTAAACATATGCTGGATATAAGCTCACACACTTCCAAGATATTCAAGGTGGTTTACAATTTTTCTTAACTAGCCAGAAAATTTTCCATAGCAAAGTATCAGTTGGAATGGTAAATATATTTGCACAAGTAGATTTTAGCCAAATAAAAATACTGAAATATATGAAAAAAAATACACATTAGCACTGCAAACATCTCTTGTTTCCGAGATATTTTTGAATACTCACAATTTAAATCCAGTAATACTTTTTAAAATAAAGAATTAAAGTNNNTTTTTAAAATAAAGAATTAAAGTACTTTGTAATAAAACAGATTGTGAAAAAGGACAGAAAGAAACAGGACTGCTACTTAGAGTATTGAGTGGTAATATCCGCAGCACTGCCTCTCTGGGTTGTTTCTGGCTATTTCCTGCACATGCTGCCTTTCTGAAAAGTTAAAGTAATAGCCAAAATTGAGACTGTAACAGCTCATGGGATTTAAATTGATCTGTCTTTGTCTGGGTCACTCTCTCCTACTCCTGCCTGAATATCCTTTCTGCCGCTTCTTTGGAGAGCACTAACTGAGTAGCCGTTACTCATTATTCCTCTCACAGATTACTTAAACTCTTATTTTTATCAATATTTTACAAGTAATTTGACATCATTTTGATCCTTTTCCGTTTCATACAATATAGTCCCTTCAGATATTGAATAATTGCTTAACTTGAACTCCCAATGAATACCTCAGGAGGGTGACTTAATTATTTACATAATTTGTGAAATGTTATGCATAACTGTAATAAAACTAGAAGCAAAAGAGAAAAAGAAATTAAAATAAAAGTCTAAATAAACAAACGAATAAGTAGAATGATTCTTGGTCATTACAAAACAGCATAAATTCCATACCAAAAGGCAGATACCTATTCTTCAGCTGCAAATCCAGTTCCTCACCACAATAAATAATCTGTGGTAAGTGAACTGGTATACTCTTTTAGAAGGCCTTTTGTTTGAAATGATTTAATTAGCAAGATTCCTGTTCAGTTCTTCATACTTGCCACCAGGGAATTCTCATAATCTGTAAATCAATGACATCATTCTATGTTCACATATTAGCTTGTGTATTTATGAGAATATGTTCCCCCAAAGTAAAACTCGTGAACACTAATGAATTCACTGTACTAGAGCACTTGAGTCTTTCCAATCTGCCTTACTGACACACACTTCCACAACACTTCAATATCACAGAACTACAAAGTGGATGAAGCTGGTCAGCAGCATTGGAGATCATTTATTACCACTTCTGCTTGGACCTCGGTTACTTAGGGTCCTACTCAGGCAGGTGTAAATATGTCTAAAGAGTGGAGAGTCTACAACCTCTTGAGGTAACCTGTGACAGTCTTTGACCACCATCACTTAAAACCAAACCAAAACAAACCAAAACAAAATATATCTCAGTTTGTGCCCATTGGTTTTTGTCATTGGGCACCACCAAGAAGCGTCAGCTTCTGTCCTCTTTACTTCCTTCCAATCAGGTATTTTTACACATGGAAAAGATCCATATGACCTTCTTTTCTCCAGGATGAACAGTCACAGCTCTCTCAGACTCTCTTCATGTAGCTGATGTTCCAGTCCAGAAGTCATCTTGGCCCTTCAATGGTCTCTCTGCAGTATGTCTATGTTTTTCTTGTACTGAAGAGCCCAGAATTGGACACAGTACTCTAAAGGTGGCTTCACCTATGTTCAGTAGAGGGTAAAGATCGCCTCTTTCTACCTGATGGCTCATCCTAAGGAAGCACAGGAAAACAGTGCTTCTTTGACACAAGGGCATGTTGCCAGCTCTTGTTCAACTTGGTGTTCATGAGGACCCTCATGTCCTTTTCTGTAAAGCTGTTGGGACACAGCTGTGCTGGTGTGGGAGATTATTCCTCCCCAGGTATGGGATTTTGCACTAACCTTTTTTCAACTGCTCGAGGTTCCTGTCTGGTGTGTCAATATCTCCTCCCTGTTTAGTATAATTTGAAAATTTACTGAGGGTACACTAGATCATCTAGATCATTAATGAAGGTGTTAAATATCATTAGACCTGGTANCTTCAATATCACAGAACTACAAAGTGGATGAAGCTGGTCAGCAGCATTGGAGATCATTTATTACCACTTCTGCTTGGACCTCGGTTACTTAGGGTCCTACTCAGGCAGGTGTAAATATGTCTAAAGAGTGGAGAGTCTACAACCTCTTGAGGTAACCTGTGACAGTCTTTGACCACCATCACTTAAAACCAAACCAAAACAAACCAAAACAAAATATATCTCAGTTTGTGCCCATTGGTTTTTGTCATTGGGCACCACCAAGAAGCGTCAGCTTCTGTCCTCTTTACTTCCTTCCAATCAGGTATTTTTACACATGGAAAAGATCCATATGACCTTCTTTTCTCCAGGATGAACAGTCACAGCTCTCTCAGACTCTCTTCATGTAGCTGATGTTCCAGTCCAGAAGTCATCTTGGCCCTTCAATGGTCTCTCTGCAGTATGTCTATGTTTTTCTTGTACTGAAGAGCCCAGAATTGGACACAGTACTCTAAAGGTGGCTTCACCTATGTTCAGTAGAGGGTAAAGATCGCCTCTTTCTACCTGATGGCTCATCCTAAGGAAGCACAGGAAAACAGTGCTTCTTTGACACAAGGGCATGTTGCCAGCTCTTGTTCAACTTGGTGTTCATGAGGACCCTCATGTCCTTTTCTGTAAAGCTGTTGGGACACAGCTGTGCTGGTGTGGGAGATTATTCCTCCCCAGGTATGGGATTTTGCACTAACCTTTTTTCAACTGCTCGAGGTTCCTGTCTGGTGTGTCAATATCTCCTCCCTGTTTAGTATAATTTGAAAATTTACTGAGGGTACACTAGATCATCTAGATCATTAATGAAGGTGTTAAATATCATTAGACCTGGTATTGACCTCTGAGGTATACATGTCCCCAGCTAGAATGATCACAAATGCCACTGATCACAATACTTTGAACCTGGCTGTTCAGCAACTTTTTAGTCCAACTGACTGTCCACTTAAGTAGCCTATACTTCATCATACATCTATGAGGATATTATGGGATATAATGGGATATAGTGTTGAAACATTATTAAAGTTAATATAAACAACATCCACTGATCTCACTTCATGCATCACACCAGTCACCTCATCATAGAAGGCTGTCAGGTTAGTTAGGAATTATTTTGCCTTCATGAATCACTGCTGCCCACTCCCAAGTACCCTCCTGTTCTCAGTATGTTTGGAAATGATTTCCGGGACTGTTTGCTACATTACCTTCCTAGGCATCAAGGGGAAGCTGACTGGCTTCTAGTTCCCAGAGCCTCCTTCCTGGCCTTCTTGGAGACAGATGTGACATTTGCTTTCTTCCAGTCCTCAGGGACGCCGCCTCATCACCATGTCCTTTCAAAGATAAGCAAGATAGTTTTGCAATGACAGCACCCTCAGCACTCATGGGTCAATTCCCAATGAGTCCTGTATGCTCAGTTTATCTAGATGTTTCCTAACCGGATCTTGCACCAGCAGAGTAGGTCTTCTTTGCTCCAAGCTTGCCCACGTGTGTGAGGGACTCAGGACCAGACCTGAAAGCAGGTCTTACCAGTGAAGAGAGAGATGAAGAAAGCACAGAGTATATTTGCCTTTCCTATGTCCTTTGTCATCAGGGCCCTTGCCCCTATCAGCCACAGGCCTTCATTTCCCTCATCTTCCTTTTGCTTCACATCCTTCACTGGATTCAACCCTACATGTCTTTTGGCTTAGCCCATCTTTGCATGCCTCTGTATTTTCCCTGGGTCTCGTCTCCCTGTGTCCACCTCCTCTGTGCTTCCTTTTTGCTGTTTGAGTTTAGTCAGGAGTTCCATATTCACCCATACAAGCCTCTTCTGCCTTTGCTTGACTTCCTGCTCATCAGGACAGACTACACCTGAGCTTGGAGGCGGTAATCTTTGAATATGAACTAGCTCTCCTCAGGACACCTACTCTTTTCAGGACTGTATCCCATTCGATTCCTCCGGGAGGTCTCTCAGAAGGCCAAAGTTTGCTCTCCTGAAGTCCAAGGCTGTGATCCTGCTCTTAGGCTTGTTCCCTCCTCAGTATACTAAAACGCATCATCTCAGGGTTATCACACCCAAGATTACCCCCAGCCTTTACATCATCAGCCAGTTAATCCTTGTTTGCAAGTATCACGTCCAGCAGAGCACCTCCACTCATTGGATCCTCAATCACCTGTTTCAGGAAATTGCCATCAAAGCACTCTAGAAACCCTCTACATTTCTTGTATACTCCTGCGTTGTCTCACCAACAGGTACCAGGGCATTTCCATACTCCCCATGAGGACAAGGGACTGTGAAGGTAAAGATTTTTCCAGCTCCTGAAGAAGACCTCATTTTCTTATTCTTCTTTAACCAGATGATCCGTAACAGACATCCACCACTGTGTCACCCTCCTTGATCTGCCTGTTAATCTTGGCCTACAAGCCCTCAACTTTCTCATTGTCCATCCCAGGCAGATCTCCATGCATCCCTGCTACTCTCTCACATGAAGAACAAATCTCCCTCCTAACCATCCTAGCTCTTCATAAAAGAGCCTGTACCTGTCCATGACAGCATCCAGTCATGTGTACTGTTCTGCCACATCTCCATAATCTCAGTGAGATCCTAGCCCCACAACTGCACATGAATCTCTAATTAATCCTATGTGCTCCCATGCTGCATTCATTTCCCAACAAATGTGTGAGGTTAACTGATAATTCCATCCTGTCCACATTTCTTTATTTGTGTACATACATTGAGGTGGCCCAACTTCAGCCTTATTTCATAGGTTATAAGGCCTGTCTTACCACACCAGCCTGCATCCTTTGTGTGCAAACCCTGACCACTACCTCCTCAGTTGATCATAGGTCATCAACTCCCTCCCTCATCATTCTTAAACTTTTCCTTAATAGATTGGCCAGCTTGTTGTCAAAGATGTTTTTGTACCACATGGTCAGGTAGATCCTGTTTCTTGCTATGTTTTTCTGAGGTGTTCAGATTCCTTACAGCAGACTTGCCCTTCAAAAGATTGACATCAAAACATGACAAATAGGTTGCTTACAAACAGGAAGAAAGATCACATCTTTACTTTTTATAGTTAGGTGTAATATATTCAAGATTTAACTAGGGTAGAAGATCAATGTACACATGTACAGAGAAATAATCATATCTGGCTTTTGTTTTCCTTTAAATTAAGGCTTCAGTATAGATCAATGAAAAGGAACAATACTTTCCAACCTTTATCAAAAAGTGGCTAAAAGGAATTACTCAGAATTACTTTCCTTTCATATATTACCAATACAAAAATGTATATGAGTTGTTAAACAAAAAACCCAGGAAAACTCTAGATAGTAATAAAAATCACACAACCCTAGACACTGTTATCATTCCATATTGTCTGCACAGGACTGTGTTTCATTGTTCATCATGCTGTAGAAGCACATAGAAAAACGCAGTTGCTCTTCATTTCAGTATATGTCTCAGATGCACTGATATTCACAAATTGTTTAGAAATGGGTTGTTCCTAATGCTGTGCTCTGAAAAAGGTTATCAGAATCACTGTTTCTGCTCCTTAGGAAATGGTATAATTTAACAGCTTAATGGCCAGCTTCCACTGGCTGTCCTGGTCTTGCTGTGGATCTTAAAAACAAAATGCATTTTAGCCACATACTAATCCACATGAGTTTTCAGAATTTTGACAATTTGGGAAGATCAAAGTAGCCAGCCCCTTGAGGTTGATTGGTATGTTTGTTTGTTTGTTTGTTCTTCTCAATCCAATCAGGCAAAACTGGTTTAGTATAATTTTAAAAGAAAAAGAATGCATGTAGAGGCTAAGAAAATTATAATTTGTCTCACACTGTGAGAGATCCTGAATGATATACGAATTGGTGTTAAAACAAACCGACATTAAGCCATTTAAAGTTTGTTTTGCTCAGAGATTTTGGGTTAATCATACTACAAAACAGCAAACTTACCTCACAATCCACATTGACACTAGACATAAAATCACCATGTGGAACAAAGATTTGAATCAGTAGAGAGGAGTACCCATGACAGAATTCATGAGAAAAAGTGTTCTTTCAAGGGCAGAAAAAAAAAAAAAAAGCAAGCATGAGCGTGTAACTTAGCTTAGAAAGACCATTAACATTGACTGTTTCAGTCCCCATGTCAGCAAAACCTCTTAAAATAAAGCTTGAAATCTGTTGCTTTCATTAAGCGTACATAAAAGGTCGTTACATATAATACAGTCCCTTGTACATTACTTCTTTTAGATCTGTGAGCTAGGCATGGCACATTTGAGAATGGCATGGATCACCAAGGTGTGTCCTCAGGAAAGATTGCTAATTCTATAATTATTCACATCTTGAGTTTACCAACAATTATTCAGAAATGTTCAGATTGGTTATTCAGTAACCTCTCTGAAGGTTTACTTGCAAAAGACTGATGATTATACTGATGCCAGATAATAAACAATAAAACAACTTAACAAAAAAAACAAATGAAAAAGATAAGTATCAATATTGTTGTTGTAATGTTATTTCATATATCTTTAACCTCTGATAGTCTGAAACATTCTAAATGAAGATGTAGCGTCCTGCATTTTAGTGCTTGTAAGTCTTACTGCTTCTAAGCTCTTTGTAATTATGTGTTACTTAGCAGGGAGGCTAGATAAGACATAACTACAGATTTTCAATCAAACTGAAAGAAAGCAAGCCTGTATAACTCATAAGATAAAGTGGTTCAGGCATTAGTGAGTTATACTGCTGCTTTATGAGTAGGATTAAAAAAGAACAAAATATAAGTGAAAAACAAGATATTAGTCACTCCCACTGTAAACCATAATATAACAGTTAATAATATACGTATTGCATTTTAATTAAGCTATGAGCTATGGATGTTTTGTTACTGAATTTAAGATATGTTAGAATGGAGTACATCATCTTACAGGAATTTTATGGGAGGATAGAAGCTTTTTTCTTAGCATCGATCCTGATTACATCTGGACTGATTCAAAAATTATTGTATGTTTTCTCTGATCTGAAGTAAAATCTTCTTCATATTGCTGATGTTCACATCTTCCAACCTGTAATTCCAAATATTTCAATTTTTCAACATCAAACAGACAAAAAAATTTCAGTTCAAAATTAACCTGAGAAACACATGTGTATATACATATAAGCATATTAGTATATATATTAATATATATGTGTGCTTGTGTGTATATAATCATAGAATGTAGTACATATATATGCATTTTACATGGTAAACATTATATAGTTGCTGAATGTACATTTCTTTGACTAAACTCTGACAGTTTTTCTGGTTTAAATAAACATTAATAATTCTGACTGCTATGATAGTAAAATATAAAATAATATATCTTTTTAAAATGCTTACATGCTAGCTTGAGTGCTTCCCAGAGAAATTAGTGCTTGCTACATTTTATTTGGCTTATTGAAATTGTTTTTGAGCAAGAAGCATGAGGGTAAGGAAAAAGCTTAAAGAAATATCAATGCAAATGAATGCGTTTATTTCTAGTTCAGAATGACTGAAAAGGCCACATAAAGAGGTGTAAAATGCCCTTTCCTTCTCTATCCAGGTGTTAAATCACACCAATGGATTGGCAGAAGATTTCTTTGAATGGGAGAAATCTTCAGTCACCAGTTGCTCCTTACAAACCACAAACCACAGTGCTAAGCTGCAGAAGATGCAGTCTCTTGCTGGGCAATCTCTGACTCCACTTCTGACTCCTGTAGTTAAAGAAGAATAAAATCTGTGAGGGAGCTGGCATGCAATAGGTGGTGGCTCTGAGGACCCAGCTAAGTTAATGGAAAGTCATGTCAAAGACAGTAATGGAGATTTTCATTTCTGTGGGTACAGGAGGGGCAAGACTGACCATTGTGCTGTTGTAGCCCTGAGTAACGATAAGGCATGCAGAGTTTTCCCAAGAGAGCTGCCAATGGACAGCTGCAGCTGTGTGCTCCTGCTGTGTGCAACACATAACAGCCCAGACTGAAGATTTTTGCAAGAGTTGCTTAGGGTGAGATTCCTTTCTTGCTATCAGCATTTCATACAGTTGAAGCACAGACCTGGCCCTGGGAGTGGGCCACGACTAAGGCTGTCTCAAGTCATGCACACGTCTGTGAGTTGTCAGGATTCAAGGTTGCCTTGAAGACTGCAACACGTGGCACACCCTTTCTGAAAGAGAAGGGTAGCAGCACACATATATCCCTGTACTCGTCTACAGTAAGTTTTGCCATCATGCATTATCTTCTTGTATAAATGATATGAGTCAATGGTCTTTGATATATAACAGTAGATTTATTTAAAATATCATAAGCAAAAACTCAATATGATTGTGATTAATGTATGTGATTAATTTATATGGAAAAATAATATACTGCCTGTATCCTGCAAATACAGTATAATATTAAGAGAAATACCTATAATGATACCTCTCTCCAAAGAGAAAGAACAAGTGTAAGGTGATAATCATAATATAAACTCATGAGATCATGCTGTAAAGATAAAAGAAATTAAAAGATAAAACAAAAAGATGAAAACTGAGAAAAGAAAGCTCAGTTGAATTTCATTAAGACTGTCTGAGAACCTCAATGTGAAAAATCAAAAGACACATAAAAGTCAGCCTTTGCACATTTTTATCATAATTATATACAGGTTAGATAAGCTATAACCTGAAATCTGCCTGACTTAAATTAATCACATTAAAGAATTATTGTTTCCAAGATTTGAAGTGACTAATAGCACATTTTATATAATCTTTTCCTTGTAGTTATTTATATATTATTGAAGAAGATCTATGACAACCCTTCTGGTTGAAACCAAGGACTGTTTCATTAGCTCTGGAACTGGTAGAAGTGATGAACTTCCTTGGGAGGAAAATAAAAGTTATAGACAGAGTCTATTTCTCAGCAGAGTTTTTAGTATTTCAGAAATATGGTTCATGTCATTGTCTTTCCTACAGTGATGACCTAAACTAAGGTGTTAATTTTCAAGGCAACTTCTGTAATACAGATTTTTATCCACTGGAAGCTAGACTAAAACTAGTAACTTATTTTAGGTAAACTAATGACGAAAAGAATATCTATGACCTTTGCTTACTCCTGCTTTGCTTTCTCCTGCTTTGCTTACTTCACTTACTTTGCTAATTAAGACTTGAAAAGACACCAGTTTTTAAAAATACAGTTGTACAGCTCATCCAGTCAACAACAAAATGGATTCAAAATAACATTTTTCTCTCTTTTGACTTCCACACTAACAAAAAATACACAGTACGAAAGAACGTTCCTATTTTTCCAGTGTTTTGAGTTCACTGAGACTGCTTGGAAAAAATACAGGAATAATGGCATGGTAGCTGGGAAACCCAGGCACTAAACTTGTTATCCTGTTATCTCTGTATTTTCCTGCTTTTTGATGAAGTGGCCTCATGAAAATGAATTGCTGCATTTTCTCTATCTATGTATTAATCTCTAAATGATACATTATAATTAAGAGCTGTCAGTGCTTCTTATTAGAGACTGTTTGTCACATGCTATTTAAAATCAAGATATTATTAGTCCTAGGGACATTACAAATCTAAATATCTTAATTGACAGGTTTGAGGGTTTATGAGTGCATATTTTCCACATTAAATTTAAATCCTTTTACAAGGTGCAAGTGTTTCATGAAAAGATGTATGCTCTCTTTAATATATGAAGTACAATATCCTTGGAGAGGAAGAAAGTAAAGATTACAGTTTACGATTCACGGATTTTATTATGTCTTTGTATATGTTTCTTGTTATCACACATCAAATTTTATGATAATGAATAAGTAACAGCTTGTGTGTGAACTCTGGTTTTCGGTTTAAACACATTGAAAGGGACACTAATCACATCTATAATAATCAGTTGCTAAAGTAGAAAGTCTCTACATGAGTAAGAAATTTTATATTGTTGTGCCGAAGTTATGAGAGCATATAGTTTTCTAGGTTTAAAGGAATGAAAACACATTTTTAGTCACACCTTTCAGTTTAGGAGGGAGTTTGGGGAACATGGTCAGCCATCAAGCAAAGGCTGTGTCACTTATGTCACTGCCGGAATAATATATTTAGTATATGTGTCCTGTGCTTGTGGCAATTTACAGTAAAAGACATAGTTTGTCAAATATGATCTAAACTAAGGATATTTTTTATTGAGCATTTTAAGCATAACTTTGTTCTTGTACAAGAGTAATCAGTGTTCTTGTGCTAAAATGAAGATTGTCTCTAACTGAAAAGCAGGAAATTATTCCAGATCAGCACAACTAACTTTCTGGAATTACATTAGCAGAAATTCGCCTTTACCTATGTTGCCCCTCAAGCTAGTTGGAAAATGCTACTTTATTTTGAGGGAAAAGGATAAACAAACAAATATTTTTCCCATTAAACTGTAATTTTTATTTAACTGATGCATGAAAAAAAACAATAGTTCTGAAAATACAAATGTTTATGAATGTATTTGTTATCATAGTATTTTGAAAGGAATTTAAGTAATTGAAATAGCAGTGCAAAAGTGATAATCTGAATTACTGTGGTTGGTCTGGGGTTAAAGATAAAATTTTTCTGAACTCATTGACTGTATTTATCTCAGTAATTATTATAGCATGATGGGTGCTGGCCCGTGGAGTAAACTGCTAGCTGCTGAGAATGTGCTGTCTACTTGACACCAATTCTGAGGAGTTTAGCTCAAGCAGTAGCTTGAGTACCCATGGACCAAATTCGTGGAGTTCACTCTCTGGAGCTGGAGTTCACTGTGTGCACGCAGTCCTGGAGCACATCTTCTGGTGTATTTTTATCCAAACGTATTTAAGTCATATGTTCCAAGACCACTCCACAATGCAAAACAAAGCATGGTCTGCTAGATGAAGTGTCAGTCTCATCTGAGATTGTCCTATCAGCCTGCAATCAGCCTGCATGTCTTAAAAAACCCCACTAAACCCAACACAAAACTAAAAAACTTAAAAACAATAATCAAAGCAAAATAATAAAAAAATAAACACTTCCAATTGGGGTTTATTTTGGTTATGAGACAGGAGCTGCTGCCAAAAACACATAACTCAGAAATTTTGATGTTGCTTTGAAGCATTGAGGCTTGACTATTTCTACCTTTTACCTAAAATAAAGATGGGAATAGAATTCTGCCCATTATCTGTTTAAGTATTTAAAAAGCTGTTGCTCTTTCTGGATAACTGTTCATTGCACATAACCTATGTGTAGCTAACTATATATAGCTTAACTAAAGCAAGAAGAAAACGTCTCAAAGCATGTGTTAAAAACACATTAAAAACTTTAAAAAGGAAAGTAAGACCATGATTTTTCAAGATGCACTGATTCAAATATGTTTCTACTGATCTATAGTCAAACAGGTGGTGGATCAGATTCCTTAGGTATTTCCTTTTGTTTGTGTATCATTTCTTTCTGTTTGTAACTCACAGTGTGTTACTGTCTCTTTACATAATCTTAGCTATCTAAAGTTTCCCTAACCTACATGTAATCTTGCCTGGATAATAATTTCACATTAACTCATGCTAATGTATGCACATGCAGAACTTGCAGTTAGAGGGATTTGAAGTGCTATACTAATTATACGGGACCTGTATCCCAAATCATGAACTGTTCAATTCTGTACTTAGGTTATTTGCATACTGTGCCTATGTAAATGCTGTAGGTTTAGAGCAGCACAGTGTAACATAAAAAAAGGGTATTTTTTTTTTTTAATAAGGTGACTTTTTTCTTTAAATATAAAATTTAATAATCAATATGATTATTATTCTTGCTTAATCATATGAAGGTATTAATGTAATTTAGTGTTAATACTATGGGCTTAGGAGACTTACATAATTGCTTTAGTCATATCTTATGCCCACAAAGACTATTAAGATTGATTTGATTGTCATTTGCTCACAGTGGTAAGATTCAATCTGGAGTAGATTAGAAGAATCCAGTTTTAAATATGACACTGCTCTCAAATACATGTATGAAATTTAAACACAGACTTCATCATGGTCTAGATATTGTAAGATTGTGCATCTAATTGATTCTTTGATTAATGCATAAGACAACTGGTAATTAAGAAGGTCCATGAATCTTGACCTTGTGTTTGTGATTTAAAGTTTATAATAAAAGTCGACTTGTAAAGTAAATGAGAAAAAAACTTTTTGGGCTGCAAAAGAGGTGTTTAATCTACTCTGTGGAGCTGCAAGCATCAACTGTCATCAGCAACCCTTCTTTGTCAGAATTTTTGATGTGTCCTCGAGGCCCTCTTACCCTTGTAGCGCTAACTGAAAATAAACACATTGACAGCACTGAAGTAATAGAAATTCAAGGTATGGAAAAAGAGCACTCAAACAAATAAAGAGCTACCAAAAGGAAGATGAAGAAGAAGGGGCAGAAGAAGAAGGAGGAGGAGGAGGAAAAGGAAGTGGAGGAGGAGAAAAAGAAGAAAGAGAACACTTAAGAAAATAAGCAAAAATTCTCTTTAAAAGGTCTTCATGAGACAGGGACTTCCAAGTCCTAGAAAGAGCCCTAAAAGAAGGTCAGCAGTGAAGGTGTTACCATAGATAATGTTCTACCTTAAAAATTCTTAACTGATCTTCTTACCCTTATAATAATCTTATGAAACATTTCCCCAATCTTTCCCATAGACCTAGAGTGAATGACTACCTAAAACAATCTTCCTGGTATTGAGTACGCTCAGCTCTCATTGACCTCATGGTTCATGGCTAGATGGACTTGACCATTGATCTTCATTTGCCAAAATAACGATACAAATTATACACACATTTCACATATTCACTTTTAACAAGTGAACCGTAAGGCCAAGAGTTTCCGTTTATGTTCCAAATATGGAAATCACCAGCTGCTGTGTTGATTCATCAGAATCAGCTTCACAACAAATTAATTCTCTGGTGTGCAGTAGCGATGCTATTGAATACAATGGCAAACCTCCCATTTACCTCAGAAGAACCTAGATTTTAAAAACTGAACATTGTGCAGTCAGCCTTTATCTGTTCCTAAAATATGGCATGTATTTTGCTGTGCTATGGGAAAGTGAAAATAAATGTAACCTCCAAGTGGACTGATGATTATATATATTGATTATATAGAATCTATGTATAACATACTAGATCAGTAGACCTAGACAATATCGTTTTAGGGTAATAAGTGAAAGAAAAAGGATTACTTTAAGACTTACAACTGAAGTTGCATTTTATTTCTTTGATATCAACATCACTTTGCCTTGTGTAATGGGGCACACTTAAATATATGGTGTTTACAAATAAGTAACACATCCTCCATATCTCTCCTTAGGTGGTTTTATTATTAATACCTTGTGAGCAGGTCTAGCTGTTTTATGACAGCTCTAGCAGTAATACATATGAGTAATATTGGATCTGGCATTGAATTGTGTAGATGGAGAACTGTAGTCTGGCAGTTATTCATTTGCTCATTAACAAAAATTTATAAAGTGACAGGGAAGAAGCAGCAACATTGAGAAAGATAAATAGCACAGTAGAAAAAGTAGCAGAAAGTCAGGAGTAGAACAGTATTATTCAGTACTGTCTTCTATGTATTTATTTGTATGTATGTATGTATTTGATGCCCCTCACCTTAGTTCTTTAATTATTTACAAAGATAAATGTGCTAAAACTTCTTTTCTTGGCATATTAGCTCCATTTTCTATTCTAGATGTTTATATGAGACAATAATCTTTACTGTTAAAATTATTTTCTCTTTGTAGTGATATACGCAGTTAACAGGTATTTCAACTGCTTTTTTGGTTTTGTGCTAAATGGTGGTATTCTCCCCTGGCCCCCTTCTGCGCCCTGCCCCCCCTCCCCC
>VXBO01007262.1:16276-28720 GCA_013400135.1 Rhinoptilus africanus
GAAGGGAAGGGAAGGGAGGGGAAGGGAAGGGAAGGGAAGGGAAGGGAAGGGAAGGGAAGGGGAACAAGAAAAAAAGCTGTCTTCCCACACGTGTGGAGTGTACCACCTTTGATCAAAATTAAAATTTTGTGGATTTTCATGTTTTGTTGGCTTTTTTTTGGCTTTAATTCAAACTCCCTTTGGTTTCTGAAAACTTTCTCTACTTCCCATAGGCCCCATCTACCCGAAGCTGGAAAAAAAGTTCCATCAGTCACAGACATTAATATCAATATATTTCCGCAAGCCAACTGCTGAGGCAGTAACATTTACCACTAGCACCAGAAGACATACCAATTTCCTCTGTGAGATCAATATTACCAAAAAAATTACTAATTAAATGATGCTAAACAAAGCAGCAGGCTGTACGTTGTCAGATATCTTGTTAATTTTAGAGGTGTGTTAAGCTTGTGATAAACTTGAAAGAGTAACAGCAGAAAGTCACTCATTAAGTCTCCATCAAGAACTCATACTTGAAACACTACAAACTAAATTTTCTCATGTCTATTAAGCTTCTTGAAGGGATCATTAAGAAAAGATTTCTCCTAAAGTGCAGGATCAATTACAGTTGGCCTGGCATAAGATTTAAACTCATTAGAGAACAAGTGCTTCCTTTGCTGAGCGAATTAATCTCTGTATACCACACAATAGTGGCTCCAGCAAATTTAAAAGATCTAAACACTGAAAATTACCAGAAGATATATCAAGATAGTATTTTTTCTTTCCTATCCTCAATGCTCTGTGTATCATTTTGTTCATAAATGGTCCATTGTATGCAAAAAATATCTTTGTACATTAACTTAACCAACAGATGAAATCAGAACCGTCTAAATTTTAAGAGAAAAAAAAGAACTACGAAAAATTAACTAGGATCGGTCTACATAAATACTTTCTGAATGAGAACTATTTCCTTAACATAATTTCTGTTTTAAAAGTAAGACTTTCATCACATTTTTGAATAACAGAAATTCTATCTGTATGCACTTGCAAAAGGTCAAATTGCTGTTTTAAATCCATCTGGTATTTGACACAGTTTCCCTTTCCCCTTCAACTACCTGCCCTTCCCCCCTGCCCTCAAAGGTAATTAAGGAAAAAATAAAAGCCAGACTGTTTTTACCTTTGACAGTGGTATCAAAATATCTCTAACTTGGAACTAGAACCAGCTAGTTTTTCTGGTTTATTTTCCGAAATATCCCAGCCTGAAACAGGCAAGAAGCAGAGAAATTTTCATATCAAGTAATGAAAGCTTAGAAAAATCGGAAACAGCTAGAAACAGGATTTATCATGGAACACATTAAGCAATTTTACCAGACACACTTGTGACAGTTATCTTGTGCTAAAGGGTTTATTTTTTTTTTCAGATTTTATATTTTTTAACTTCTTCTGAATAATTTTATCAGCTGTTTGCAAACTTTTGTGTCATGGAACTATTATTTCTTTTCAAAAGTTACATGCTCTATACATAGAGCAAAAGAGCACAGTCATTTCTACAGTCTAATGTTACTTCTATAGCAAGGATTATGCCATTGGACCATCTAAACTGGATTCCTTATAGATTTACTGTCAGTGAAACTTCAAAGACTCTGTTTACATACCACTCATTGGATGACACTAAGCATCTTTGAAATAGTGGCTAATAAATGTCTTCCTGAGAAAGTACTGCTGGCTACTGGAGTGCTCCCCCCTACCAAAACACATATATATTCCTGCCTGCGCAAGCACTTGTTTCGAATAGACCAAGGGCAAATAGACAATTTGGAGCTGCAGAAAATTTGGGGCATATTCTTTGAGAGATTATCAGTTTAAATTGGGAAGTCTCAGCCAGATTCACACAGATACTCATGATATTTTGGGATGCACAATGATGTTCACAACTGCTCTGCTTTGATGTACATGATAACAGTTGGGTTTTGTCATGTATATCCCCACACTTATGTAGCGAACCATGTTTTCTGCTACCTCCCGCTTCTTTAGAAAATGCTTATCCCTTTAACTTACACAGAAAATTGCCTGGATTAAAAAATAAAATCAATGAATACTCAGTGACCAATACCTTAGCTTTGCATCGTGCATGACCATGATGAAAATGCTTTTCAGTTTATCTAAAGTTTCCTGTCTAGACTTTTGGAATAAATCTTATGAGATCAGATTATCCTGTGTAATTTTGAATTCATTTAGTTGTGGACATAACCCAGGTTCATGACCAAGGTAAAAGGCTAGATTCCATTCTGTATAAAAGGAATAAAATTAAGTATTCACTTTTATCAAGTTACAAGCTTTACTTTAAATATAAAATCCCTGGTGACTGTTTAGATTGATTCTCCCCTATCTTAAGAGCTGTCTTCTACACAAGGGAAAGAAATTAAAACTGTAAACAAACAGGTAGGAATTCATTGTGTGCATTCAAATCTAAACTCAGCTGTTAGGTAGAGAAAGAAAATATTTTGAAGGGGTGAAACAATCTGTGGACAAATAATTTTAGATATTACTTTAAAATGTAATACCAGCAATTATCTTTACATAGCTATGTTGTTTTTACTGACAAGATGAAACTGCAATCAGTAAAAATTCTCCAGTAATTGCAACATCTTAAAATATTACCCTCTTTATTTAGTCATTCCTATTTTCTTATTTCAGAACAGAACAACGTCCAAATGAATTTGAAAGCCTTAATGTTTTAAAAACAAGCAAAAAAACCCCCCACCAAATATGTAGATTGAATATACGCTTTCATTTGCATCTCATCAGTTGGTACAATATGATAGTTTTTCTGGATTTTTAGCAAACACTTAAGGATATTCTTAAGAAAGAGTTCAGAAGTACCCGGGAACCACCATGCTTTTTGGTTTAAAATTTCTCAGTAATGCTTCCTGGCTAAATTTCTTCATTATGTAAAGCCTTGAGCAGCAGGATTTGCTCATAAAGTGCATCAGTATAGGGGCTTTCCCAGGAGACACAGTAACTCAGGCATACCTTTTACTCATCTTTATTTCTCGCTTTTGTCCTATGCAGCTACAATCCATACCACCGATAAATTACTGTGCTTTAACTGAATATTAACACAGATGTTAAAAAACAACTCAGAAGGTGGAGAGCAGTAACCAAAGTTCTGCCCATTCCCTACCCACTCCCTCCACAAAGAGGCTGACAGATACAGAGTTCATTTTGAACTCAAAGTCTCATTCTTAATACTTTTCTCCTGTACTTCCGTTCTTGTATTAAAATGGGTGATTATATTTTTTAAGTTCATTGTCCATGTGACTCGCCTCACATGATCAAAAATTATTATGGTAAATGCTGTGTATTTTTAATAAGTTACAAGGTACTATAAAAGAAAAAAAAAAACAGAGGAGCTTTGATGTGTAGATAGTACATATTTCC
This sequence comes from Rhinoptilus africanus, assembly GCA_013400135.1. Taxonomy (NCBI): domain Eukaryota; kingdom Metazoa; phylum Chordata; class Aves; order Charadriiformes; family Glareolidae; genus Rhinoptilus; species Rhinoptilus africanus. The sequence continues at coordinate 19,694 of VXBO01007262.1, forward strand.
TATGAGTTGNCAGGAGGTGGGAAAATGATTGGATCATTTCTATTAAATTAAATTCAATTAAACAAGACCAGGTGCTACATCAAAAATGCAGCAGAGCTGATGCAGTTTCTTTCAGTTAATGAGTTTAGTTTTCATGGAGATTTTGAGGAAGTCAGACCTGGTCATTCATCTGCTGTGCTGTTTTTGAAATTATTTAAATTTGCAATGTGGAAAGATCCAAAACAGAAGTAAATTGTGTATACAATTTGCCAAAGAGCATATGCATGAAACCCATTATTAACATAATGAAAGGAATAGTTGTAGAATAAATTGTGGACACATCCCACAAAAAGACACAGATGGATTTTTTTTCTTCCCCATATGAAATGTGATGAAACAAAGAATATGAGCTGTGTGAAACTATCCACTGTTACACATCATATTGCAAGTCATCTGAGAGCTAGGTGTTCAGGCACTTTTGAATTGGAAAAAATATATGAGCTGAAGCATGCTGTTTATGTTACCAGAGAGCCTGAGCAAACAAGTCCCTCTAGGCTTCTATGTTGCAGATCAGAAGGTGTCATTTACTAGCAGATTTTTTTTTTTTCAAATTGAAAATGAGAAGGAGAAAGATAGATGATATCACTGAGGAAGATGAAAGTAAAAGATGTGGTGTGCTCTTCATTGTTCTTCTTTCACCACTGTAGCACCTAAAGGCACTAATAAGAGAACATTCCTCTTCTGCCTGCTTTGTGCACACACAAAATTTAGGAAGCTGAAAAATACAATTCCTTGTGGAAGCTTCCATAAGGGAAGCTTCTTTGTGAGTTTTGGGCCTTCTCTCATTCTTTAACTCTCTTTGTTTCTCTTTGATTCTTCCTTTGTTAAATACAATTACTTAAAACATTTAATTAAGGTCTTTCTTTTCATATCTACTTTCCCAGGAGATTTTTTAGCAAATAAGAATAGTAACACATCCGAAGTTCTACTGACCAAACCATCTTGAAGAATTCTCTATGGCTTGAATGACCTGTCTGCTAAGACAACCTTTAAGTAAAACACGTAATTTCATGCTTCAAGAAATCAAAAGAAGGAAATCTGAAGGAAGCTTCCATTTTGTGCCAGCTTGCATCACCAAATAGGTACATTCTGGGGATTAATGCTAGTGGTTTTTTTCCAAGAGATTTTTAAACTTTGTCTACTGGTATGAAAACTGACTGTCATTTACAATTCCTTGTTTTCAGTAACTTAAATTTGAAATTTTTGAAGAAAATTGTCATCTAGGCTCTCTTTAAAATCAACAGAAAGAAATGGCCTTTTCATGTGCTCTGTTTTACTCTGAGATTCCTAGTTAGTGGTCTGTACTCCATTTATTACCAATAAAGAGAAACAGGCACTTCAGGACTGCAATACATTTAATCCTGATGTAGATATCTGACAAAGATTAATTACTTCCTCAGAGTGCTTTAGTCTATACTTAGAGTTGTATTACTCTATACTGATTAGAAACAGGTAGTGCTTTCAGACGCGAGTATCAGATTTGTAGATTTTGCATTCTAGGAGAGATCAACATTTTTAGTTTTGTAAATTATAGTAAAAAATTCTCCTGCTAACACACATATTACAGTCTGTCTTGTTTCATAGATAGCAATTTCTTCTGGCATATTGTGTTTGCTAGAGAGAAAACTGAAATTACTCACGAATGGTTTTCTATATAAGGAGTTTTTAAAGAGTATTAAAATCCTAAATATGTCTATTTCCAAGTCTCACATGTTGAGAACAGTTCTCTGCTAAAGAGCTTTTCCCTTGAGCATTATTCCACCATGTTTCTTTCTGTGAAATTATATTCAGCTTTTGTGGTTAATAGATTTTTCTAAAGACAGAAGAAACAAAGCATAAACTTGCTGATTGCATCCGGGTGGTTAATTACCTTGGCAGAGATGTCCCAGATATAGAAATAAAACTGCACCCTATGATAGTATTCTTGCATGAGCATACTCTGATTTAGCTATCTCTTTTATTTCTTGTCTGGTATCAATTTACCTATCATAGTCAAGTTTTCAAAGTTGCCATTCAAGTACAAACCTTGATTAGTGTTTGACAGGGGTAATGAAGTTAGCCTGATGTTTTGACTTAAAAGATGACAGCATCCATTATGTGCAGTAATTTCAAACTACTGTAAATGTTTTCCTGTGAAAATTTTGATTTCTATAAAAAATTTCTTATTGACTTCAAGTAAGTATCCTCTGATGTGTAGTTATTTTCAACATCATTTTTCAGGGTAAAAAAAAAAAAAATAAAAAAAAGATGTTGAGGCAGAAGGGTGGCACAGACAAAAATGAGACAGATTAGTTTTAGAATAACATAGTGCATTTAAGAATTCATCAACGCGTTAAATTTCTGAAACTAATTCTATTCCAATTAATAATCTTGAAATTTAAATTATTCTTTTTACCATATTTTCCCATTATATTTCAGAATTCAATGTTAGTTTGTTGTCCTGGTTCCAGCAAGGATAGCATTAATTCTCCCCGGGCTCAGGCAGGGACACAGGTATTCCATCCCATGGGAGCCGTGCCCACCCTAAGCTGCCCAGGGAGGGGGCAGGAAGTTGCCCCTNCCTTTTTCTTCCGATTCTTCCCTGTTGAGGGGAAGCTTGAGCGAGCGACACATGGTTCTTTGTTGCCGTCTGAGGCCAAACCACGACATTTGTGTTGTCTGCCTTCCAATTTTTCAGGATAGGAGAACACTTTTCAAAGGGTGTTTTTTCTGTCTAATAATACCTGTACTGTCTTTCCATAAGTCACAGAGATTTTAATATCACTATTTTATTTCCACAGTTTTTTCTCATAAGCATGCAAACCACTCATTTCTTCAGAAGAGTGTCCAGGAATAGCTTGCAGGCTATATATACAGCGTCTGAGGTTTTCTGCTTTGCTCTTCAGCCTTTTTAAAGAGTATTTTCTCACAGATATAAAATCTGCTCTTTCAAATTTCGGCTTCTCTTTCCTATACCCTTGAGTAGTCACAATCCATTGAGGTTTTATATGTTTTCAAGAGAAGATGATTACAGTACCATAAAGCAATGATATCTATTGAATATTGTTCCTGAATACACCCAAAATATTTCCAGCTCATAATTTGCAGCATGCACACTTCTCTGCTCCATCTCCTTATGTATTTCTATTCACTTCCTGTACTTTGTTTCTCCACTGGAGCTCTCTATCAAATTTGCATAGGCCACTTGGGTAAAATGCTAACTCTGGTAAAGCCATTGTGGTTTAGGGAACAAACACTTTAACTGCCTCTGATGAAACAGTTCAGCTGTTTCTGTGAGTATTCCTTATCCTGTTTCCATCAGAATGGGCTTCATTAGCAAAGATCTACTATATCAGATTTTTAAGTTAAGCCAGTTTGCTTTGACAGGCATGGTGATAAGTAAGTGATATATAAGCAGCACACAAGGGCAGACTGGAAGGCAACTTCTGCCAGCAGGACAGTGACAGTGAAATGGGGCAGTAACTGTTTCAATTGTGGATGTTTCATTATGGTCTCATGTTAGAAAACAGCATCATCCATTGCCAGGGATAAATGACCTTTTTTTTTCATCATTGCCATTTGTTTGTGACGACTCCTCCTGTATCTTCCACATGGTTTCTGCTATATACCCATTAGAAATTATTCCTTCTAAGCAGTTTTTTTTTCCTAAGTTTTATTCAACCAGACTAAAGTTTTTCAGCCACAATTTCTTCTTTCAACACAGCATTGGAAATGGGAGCACACCCTCAGTCCACCTGCATACACATACAGAGGCATGAGGACAGGCCTGACGAGGGCTGCCCCATGACACAGCAAGCACTGTCAGACCAGCCCACAGCCACCAGGCAGATCCAAGGTCTGTCCAGGGGGCCTGGTGCAAAATTGGGCAATGGCTTGCTCCTAGTGGCAGCACAGCTCTGGCCAGGACACCAGCCAAGGGTCTGAGCCAAAAAGTAGCTCTCAAACCCCAGGAAAAAGGCTTCTCATACAGCTCTGCTCATCCAAAGTTAGCCAAGCTCACTGTATCAGAGCTGACCTTAAGTTTAGCTGGTAATGCCCTCGGGGTCTGGACGGCATTATTGGGCTTGTTGGCGTAAATAAGGCTCTGAAACCAAGAATTTCAAACATCCCTGTATTCTTTTTAGGAGCTGTCTGTGTTCTGGAGTACTGACTTCTGCTCTCTCTGGGGTATTACACTTCTTATAATCATAGGCTATGTCATATATAGAATAACTTTCCTTTTTTTCCACCTCATAGATAGATTTGAAGACTTAAAACATTGCTAAGAAATAAAAATGGAAAAAATAGGACTTTGATATATGCAAACAGTAGGCTATTAGGGAAAGCTGTATCTGTAAGACATTTTATGAAAATAAATAAAATATCTTCATATATTGGTCTATTGTCTTCTTATTTTCCTAAAGGTTAGTCAATTTTTCCAGAAGATTCACTTTTCTTACACACAAAAATATATTGCAGTGATCCTCATGTATCATTCCTTGACAGTTGCGATGGCATTTTCTACATCAAATACCAAAATGTGTGGCATAGCAATGAAAGTAGGTTAGACAAGTTATAACTTAGGGTCACTTTGGTAAGGAACCTGAAGATGCAATTTATGGATAAGAAATGACAAGATACAGTGAACATCTACAGTTAGATATAACAAGTCCTTTTTCATAAATGTTTAATTACCACACAGAGTATATTAAGCCTAGAGAAATTTAATAAACTGAAGCATCTTAATAAAAATAAAATAAAAAAAAGGTTTTGTGTACATGCATTCTGAGAATATCAGCTGAAAATATGTTTACACACAAGCAATATGAATGAAAGAAGGCATATGTATGAAATAAATACTAAACTCTTCCTCATTAGCTGATTTCCACAGTCACAATAAAGCAGAACCAATGGGTACTGCCTTGCATTTTTCTGAAGGCATGAAAGCTTCAATTATAATACAAAAAAAACCCTTCAACCAAGAGCATATCTTAATGAATGGCTTTTGATCTGATAATAAAGTGGCTTATACATGTTCAATAAAAAAAGTTATTAACACAAGATTTCAGTAGAAATGCCTGAGTGGCATTCACAACATTTACTGGGGATTCACAGCATTTTTTCACAGCATTTTGTGCATTGGCGTAAGTGTAGATATACTGTTGAGAGCTTTGGTGCTATACTACAGCACATCTAAAAATTTGCTTAGCTATTTTATTTTCCTGTCAGGCCTTTCCTCCATGTCAGGAACTAAGAACAGGTCTATGTCAGCCACAACCACTTTCATCCACAGAAGCAACATGCATGTTTATTTGCATATATACATATATGAGTAAACATGCAGACATTATAAAAGACATAGCCTCTGAAACATGTGACTGTAACACCTAATACTAGTTTAATTAATAAGAATTAATACCCTGTCTCCTTTGCATACTATATTGAAGAAACAAGACATGATTGGACTGAAAGTACAGCTGATATAAGCAGCTAAAATGGTTGTGTGCAAAACAGATATTCATGTTAAATCTATTATTTTTTCAGAATTTAAACATAATAGGCTATAGAAGAACAAGATGAAGGTGTGGTGTAATGATTTTTTCATTACCACTGATTTTATCAAATCTGTCTTCTTGTCATGATAAATGTTTTAGCTTCCACCTAAACAGAGCATGCACCATAAACTTTTTCTAAATTACTGTAGATAAAAAAGACAGAAGAATACTCCTGAAATAATATGTTATAGTTCCTGTCCATTTGGTGCCTCACTCAGTCCAGATGGATTGTTTACAAGGATTAATTTTAACATTCATCTTTAGAAATCTGTATTCCTCATCACACAATTAGAAATGAAAAAAATACATGTATTATAGGAAACTCTTTACTGTCAAGTATAATTACAGCCCCAAAAGTTAAATGCTGAGAGGTATTTCTGGAATTAAACTACCTTCCTCTAGATCTGCCTGGGATGCATAAAACTAGGCAATGAGCTGATCTATTGAGAGGTTAACTCAGCAAGAGTATTTTCTTCCAATTAGTTCCTATTTGTCTTATGTAGGTGTTAACGATCCCATATGAAGAATGCCTATTTCCTCAGAATGTTTAAGTAGGTTACGTCAATTGCACCTTAAATTCCAACAGGCATAAATCATGGCAAAGTGTTGACCTTTTTTTAGAGAAAAGATGTTTATGTTCACAGTGTTTGATTCTGTTTACTTCAATCACAGAAACACACCAACACACGCAAGGCTAAAGCAGGTTTCTCAACATCTGAATTTTGATACCTCACCCAAACCTCCACAGCGCTGCAAAGCTGTCCCTTCAATAAGTGTTGGAGGAAAGTGAGAAGACAGTGGGGAATGTGCATGTGCAAATGAGTGTTGGGAGGAGGGAAAGTAACCATAACCCATGTATTAGCATAAATAAGCTTAGAAAGAATAAATGACCCTCTTCTCTCATTCCTGCCAGCATAGGAATAGAAGCTGTCACTCAGAGGAGCTAGGAAGAACCTCAAGCTGCTGACAGGGTGGAATAACTCACACCAACAGCTGAGGTCTGTGTGTCTTCAAGGATCTCATGTGGGCTTCTGACTTTTGCAAAGCAGTCAGTAAATCCAACCACCCACAGAATCACAGAATGATAGGAGTAGGAAGGGACCTCAGGAGATCATCTAGTCCAACCCCCCTGCCAGAGCAGGGCCACCTTAGAGCAGGTTACACAGGAACGCGTCCAGGCGGGTTTTGAATGTCTCCAGAGACGGAGACTCCACCACCTCCCTGGGCAGCCTGTGCCAGTGCTCTGCCACCCTCAAGGGAAAGAAGTTACTCCTCATGTTTAGATGGAACTTCCTATGTTCAAGTTTATGCCCGTTATTTCTTATCTTGTCACTTAGCACCACTGAAAAGAGGCTGACCCCATCCTCCTGACACCCACCCCTTTAAGTATTTATCAGCATTGGTAAGATCCCCTCTGCGTCTTCTTTTTTCCAGACTAAAAAAACTTAAGACCCTCAGCCCAACAAGGAGTATTTGGAAGTAAAGCTCATTTGAATTAACTAAGTTTCACTTCAATGTGATTTGCTATTTTTGCAGAATTACCGTAGTAACAATTTTTAAAGCAGCAGGTTGTAATTCTAGAGCAGAAAATTAAATGAGCTGTGGTGATTAAGCTCAGATGAGGTCCTTTTGTATGTTGACTTCAATGGACATCAAACCATAACCTGCTTCTCAATATTATTTGGATACATTCTACTTGTAGAAGATTTTTGTAATGATGAAGAGAGTAAGAAGTCAGGACATTACACTCCTTCACAGTCAAGTTAAAGCTAGGCTTAATTTTGGTGCAGCATGTGTATTCATAATTCTAAAACATCTTTACAAAATAGATGACAAGCATACTTTGTTATTCGAAGTGAAGCCGTATGCAACGCAGACTTATTGTAAAACTCCCAATATACTATCTTCAAATGTCATTTTGAGCTGGGAACCCCAAAGTACTTTGTATTTAAATTAAATATTACTGCACAGGGACACAATATATATTGAGTATTTATGATTTATCATGGTAAAACTCTTAGGTTAAATGATAAAACAGCCTATTTCCACACAGAGAGAGGAGCACAGAGGAAGAAAGCAGAAGAAAAAACCTAGAGAACATCACCACCCCCATGAGGAGCCCCAGAGGCACAAATGGGAGGGGTGTCAATAACCCAGTCAGAACACCGGTGCCTGCCTGCCCCTTCCCCAGGGTGTCCCAGGGAGCCTCCACCCCTGGGGCTGGGGGCCACCCAGCACCATGAATCTGTGAGGGCTCTCCAGGTGTCATCCCAAACAGAGGGGTCACTGCCTGGGTGTGCAGCACACTACATGGGATGAAGGAGGTGTCACAAGTCTTATTGTGGGATATGTAGGGGAGGAACCAGAGGCAGGAGAGGTGGGGATCAGGGTGGTTTGAGGAGGAGAAAGCATGGAAAAACAGAGAGGAAAGGGGATGCAAGGGGCTGGAGAGGTATGAGCAGGGGCTGGCCAGTGGGGCCATGCCCTGCACCCGGTTGACATGGTCCTCCCTGTCTTCTCTCAGGTCTCTGTTTCCCAGGTGCCGGGCCGTGTCCCAAAGGTCTGCGGAGCAGTGAGTGGTGGCTGTGTGAAGGGATCGTGGGTCAGGGTCTGTGTGTCCGTGGTGGCAGCCACCAGAGCCAGCGTGGGTGTGTGTACCAGTGTGTGATCACCGGCAAATGCAGCCCAACCAGACAAGGAGTGGAGCAAGCAGTCTATGCGCATTTGTGTGTATTGCGTGCCTGTGTTTCTGTGTGTGCTTACTGCAAATACGTGTTCAAACGCACTTCCATCCTTCCGCCAGATTTGGCAAGTCCTAACAAAAACCACAGGCTTGGAGATTCTATTGCTAGAATATTACATCTGGGATTTACATAAAAAGGGATATGACTGACTGATGGTTTGAATTTACATTTGTATACAGACGATGAAGAACTTTCTGATAGATTTCTTTTCAACAAGACTTACATTGTCTTTAATTGCCAAGCTCCTTGACCAGCATAAGCCTCACAGGCCTCTCAGTTCCACAAGCGCAGTTGTGGGTGTATGTAAAACAGAAAAGTGCGGTTGCACTTAGGAGCAGTTAGGAGCTTCACATGCAAATGCAAATGAGATTGTCATATCCTAATGTGATGTTAGGACAGAGTAAGGGTACGCACTGACCTATTTCAAAGGCCGTGATTTTCAGGGAAGGGGATTTGACTGTGTGTCACAGATGGAATGAGTCACACACTCCAGACACTCAGAGAGTTGGGATCCACACCCTTCGCGACACACACCTACAACAGTGTTACATTCAAATTACAGCAGAATCTTTCTTGCAAGAATGTTACAGGCTACCTGAATTTATAATATAATGGAAGAACATTCCGGTTTTTTTTTCCTGAAAAAGAGTACTAATGGACCTCAAATCTTAATATTTAAAAATGCCAAAAAAAAAAAAAAAAAAAAAAAA
>VXBO01007276.1:0-21852 GCA_013400135.1 Rhinoptilus africanus
CCTGAGCTTCCTCCTCCTCCATACCCTGATCTTCCTCCTCCTCCACAGATGGAGCCACATCCTGAGCTCACCCCTCCGTGACCTGAGCTTCCCCCTTGTCCTCCAGAGGTGGATCCTTCACTGCCTGATCCGGACCCCCATGCACCAGAGCTTTTGCCACCTCCAGAGATGGTGCCTTTCTTGTCTGAGCTTCCTCCGCCTCCATAGCCAGAGCCCCCACTGCAGATGGACCCACTGCTGCCAGAGCTCAGTCCTCCATGTCCATAGCTTCCTCCTCCTCCACCTCCAGAGATGCACCCTTTCCTGCCAGAGCTGGTGCCAGAGCTCAGCCCTCCACTCTGGGGACTACATCGGCCACTGCCAGAGCTTGATCCCCATCCGTGAGAGCTCTGTCCACCTCCAGATATGGAGCCTTTAGTTCCCGAGCTTCCTCCACCTCCATATCCTGAGCCGCCTCCTCCTCCACAGGTGGACCCACCGCTGCCAGAGCTCGATCCCCATCTTGCAATGCTTCTCCTTTTTCCTCCTCCAGAGATCGACCCTTTCCCTCTGTTCTTGCTGGCACCTCCAGAGCTCAACCCTCCCTTTACGCCCTTCACGCCTCCAGGTCCTACTCCAAAGATTCCAGTAGCAGTTGGATTGTGGTCAATGACACCTGCAAGAAATGGAAATGAAGTCCACCTTATTCATTTTACCCCAAAGATTTTGAGCACAGCTGAGATAAGTACTTAAGTGTGGTTATCATTGTACCTATTCTAGTGGTCATAGTCATATCTTTTAAAACGGGCAACAGTCATTAGCAGAAGTACCTGTGAAATGTCTTCTCATGTGGATTTGGCTTTATTAGCTTATCTTTAACATCACTTATGACTTACTCCGTATGTCAACACTCAGAGCAGCCCTTCCTGAAACGCCAGGAGGTTTCTCTCTCCTTTAGCTGGCCTCCTATATCCACAGTCTTTAGGATTAGAGGGTTTTTTCCTTCATTTCTGACATGCACCACATAGACCTATAGAATAACTGAGGTGTTCCCCACTTCCTACAAATTTGGTAATTAGCCAATAAGCTCCAAAGTCAGTAGCTCAGTGGTGACATGTTAATCCGTATCCGTGTGTATTCACACAGGCACACTCACAAGGGACTACCATTTGCTTCATTTCCCCAGGAAAGCGAGACAGGAACTAAGAGAGGTTGTTCTGGTGGTAGGCGTTAGGTACCACAGACAACAAAACGACAACAGTTCTCTTAAAGCGAAGCCTTCAGATACTTACAGACTGTGGCCGGTGAACCTTCCTGTATCCTGTGAAGGAAGAGTGACACTGAGATAATGCACCCAATAAAAGTCAAAGTCAGGCTTGGCTCTATCGGGAAGTCAAAGAAAGCGGTCACCCCTTCCAGGCAGCAACTCGTCCTGGGGGTCTAAGTGACAGATCGAAGCATGGGACACTGCTGTGTACAGGTCCTTCCACCCAGGATGAATAGTTTGTCCCTACCTGTTCTCCTCCTCCTCGAGGAGCGATCTGTACATGGCAATTTCAATATCCAGGGCCAATTTCACATTCAGGAGCTCCTGATAATCATGAAGAAGGCGAGTCAGATCATCTTTGGCTTCCTGCAGGGCATTTTCGAACTCCTGAAGCTTTTGCTGGCCGTCGCTGATGGCAGAGTTCCCACGCTGCTCCGCATCTTTAATGGTTTCTTGGAGGCCGGAATTCTGCAGAGGGCACAAAGAGAAGGTGTCCACTTCCCTTCTACAGGACCGGGATTGTCAAACCCTTCTGGCAGTCCTTGGAAATTAAAAGGCCTACCTCAACAACAGGACTCAGAAGATACATTAGGCTGGCTAAATTAACCCAAATTAAATCCCAGAGTAGACAGCCAAAATCTAGATCTGCTTCATTTTGAAGAGAAAACATCGTCTCTAGTTTTGCCTCCAAAGGACAGACAACATTATACTGCTTGAGTCCCCACGTAAAAGTGACTTAAATAGTTTAGTCGTGTTGGAAAGTATCAGCTTTACCCTTTTTCTTGCAATTTCAATTTCTGATTGTAATCTTTGAATCTGCCTGGTGAGTTCCTGGATTTCCTGGTAACTGCTCCTCAGTTGCTCGCGTTGATTTACCCACATGTTCTGAAGGTCCTGGTACTGATGTGCAGAAAAGAAAACAGGCATTTTTGGTTTCTGTCCCACTGACCAGACCGACTTGCCTCCCTGTCTTGTTGTTGTCTACTCACCCTGCCCTGATACATGGCATCAACTTCAGCTTTGCTCCTCTGAGCAATTGTCTCGTACTCCTGCCTGACTTCTTCAATGATGCCATCCATGTTGAGTTCTCTGTGGTTGTCCATGGACAGAATGACGTTGGTGTTGCCAATTACTGTTTGCAGCTGGGACAGTTCCTGCAAGGAAAACAAGATTTTGGATTTTAATAGTCCATGTGAGCAGTCCAGGTCATGTTGTGAGGAAAGAAATGGCATCTTCTGGCCAGTTGCCCACTGGAATTTCCCCACCTGCATCCCCCAGGTCCTATTGTTCCATCACCAGTATTAATTTTCAAGTGTCTCTTCCAGCCTTCACACACCAGACCCCCTTTTTCACCCATGGATGAAAGAGAACTTTGTAAGATCAAAGGCCAAGGATGATCCACTCTCCACACCAAAAAACCCCTGTTCAGGCAAAATCTCTGGGAACCTCCAAAAGATAGATGTCCTTCAAGACCCAAGGGTAAGTTTTTAATCTGAGAAGCATACTCACAGCTTCATGTAAGCACCTGAGGAACTCAAGCTCCTGCTTCAGTATTTCTACCCGAACATCAAACTCCATTTTTCCCATGTAGGCACTGTCCAGTTCCTTTAAAAAAAACAAACAAACAAAAAAAATAAACCCAGACATAAGCATATTTGTAGTTCTTCAATGGGAAACCCTCGATTGAAGTACAATTCTTGTGAGACTTGGCACATTTTCTTAAAGCCTTCTTTTCTGGGGTGAAATAATGGCCCACAAATCTCAGATTTCGTTTGAAAAGCAATGGGAACAACGGGAAAGTTTTCGACTCTTAGAAGAAAAGAATGGCTTGGAAACAAGCAAAATGGCTGTGGCAAAATGTAGAAACAGATTCCATTTAATTCTTCTAATAAAAACTTGTCTAAGTTTTCTATTCCACTATCTAAGCCACCTATAGACGTTTTTTAGCCCCTAATAACAACGTCTCAGCTAGATGGCAGTTGAGTGACTACAGAAAGACTAACACTTTTTAGTTATTCATCTTACAAAGGACCTAGAGGCTCTAGAGGAAATAATTTCTCTCCAGTCCTGCAGTAAAAAGCTCAGGTTTTCAATTACTTCAGTTGGGGGAAGTTAAGCAAAGACCTTGCCTTTGAAAACCTCAGCAACCATCCAGTTGTTGCTTTATTTCTGAGTCTCTGCTTTAGCTCAGTGTCTTGGATTACTTCACCTTTTTAAGCTCCACAAACTCCTCCTCTTTGGATGCACGCTTGTTGATCTCGTCCTCGAATCTGTTGCAGCAGAGAAAAGAGACAGATACCTCATTGCCTGCCTGTCTTTTTCAGTCAAACGGTTCGTCCGAAAGGGAATGAGTCAAGTTTTCATTTACCTCCAATTTCTGGCAATTGCAAAGAAACTGCAAACCCTCTGCAAAACTATAGGCTAAATTAGGCAACAAAGTGTGACAGATCGAGATCAGTTCTAACAGCCCCGTGATTCTGAACTAAACCCCATTTCTCAGAGCTGTGGATATATATTATCTTTTGGGTCCAGCTAAGCTAGAAGCAGCGAGGACTCTTCTCAACTTGACCCCACTGCTCAGCTCTGTCCCTCCCCGCGCTCCAGGTTGACCCCAACTACCAGCAGGAGTAGGACTCCTGGGATCCTCGTTGCTTCAGGGAGGAAGGGCACGAAGGAGGACAGGAGGAGGGAGTCAGAGTACCAGGTTGGAAGGGAGCTAAAGGATCATCTAATCCAACCTTTCTTGGCAAAACCCAACCTTTCTTGGCAAAACAAAGGAGAGTGGGATAGATCTACAGGGTCTTTGATTTTCCTTTTGTTCTGGGTTATGCCCTCACCAAATGTGCTTTACCTTTCCAGCGTCAAAGTCAAGTCCCATAACGAACCTACTGCAGGTCATTAGTGCTATAATGGCTACAAAACTCAGGAAGGTGAGAAGCTGAGATATGCTTTCCCAGAGTACAATTATCATTGCCTTGAAAATTCCAACATGCCTTTTCCCAGAGAAGCTGTGTCTGCCCCGTCCATGGGGGGGTTCAAGGCCAGGTTGGACGGGGCTTTGACCCGTCTGGGCTGGTGGGAGGTGTCCCTGCCCAGGGCAGGGAGGTTGGAATAAGATGATCTTTAAGATCCCTTCCAACCCAAACCATCCTGTGACTCCCAGACTTGTGATTATTCACCTTTTCTTATAATCCTCAACAAGCTGAAGCATATTATATGCTTCTGGATCCAGCTGCTCCTTCTGGGTCTGGAGCATTTCTAGCTGCCTCTGCAGGTTGCTGATGTAAGATTGGAAGAAAGAGGTGATATTTCTGCTCTCCTCTGGTCGGGTACTTTGCTGCTGCAGAAGTTCCCATTTGGCCATCAGAGCCTGGTTCTGCCGCTCAAGACATTGAACCTGAAAGGCAAAGCAGAAGAACATCTCAGCCATTGGAAAGCACCGATGGAAACACCGGCATCAGCATCTGTCCCTGTAGCAAACCAAATCCCAATTAATATTTCCAGCACAGTAACATCTAGAGGTTTTGTCAGGTGGGACCGGCTGTAGTGACAACTGGTACCAACACATGAGACAGCTTAGACTAATGTGGGGAAATGCCTCTTTTTCCCAATCTGTTGCGTACGTGCATGGTTTTACTGCTGCTTCTCAAAGTTGACACTCAAATCTTTGCTGGCTTTTCATCTCTTAAATACACAATATTTAAGGGGGCGACTGGGGCGGAAGAAGACTCCGGCTGTTTCTGAAGTACCTTGGACACCCAAATACATGGAAGAGTTCGCCCCCTCTCAGAAGACCACACAGAACCCCTCTCTTCCTAGATATATCTTGCCTTGGAGAAGAAGGTCAGAAAGACCTGTAACTGGGATACTAAACAGGTTGTAACCTGTCAGCTGACATCCAGAAGGGTTTTTTTAAAAAAAGAAAAAAAAAAGTCTCAAAAGCATTCCTATTTTTCAGGACTAAGCACACTCTAAATCTTCCATGTGTAGCCGACATCTTTTTTGTAGGGTAATATGAGCAGCCCTTAAATCTTCACATCTAACAAATACTACAATCTTCCACCCCATGCGGAGACACAAGTCACCACTCAAAGAAAGGCACGTGTCAGGTCCGGATGGAAGTGGTTTTGCAGCCCTTTTTTTCCTGTGCCTGCGAGTAGAAATGAATGAGAAGTTCGAACTGCAGACAGAGGTGAAAGTATTGTCGTGTAAACCAAGGAAAGAAGTAAAGAAGAAAGATGTGGAGGCCACTGGCCACCTGAAAGAGGCTAGGACCTCCAAGAAAAGTCACTGGTTTATAATTCGGAGAAATGCGACATCTTCCTTTGCTTGAGAAAAAGAAACAGAACAGATCAAGGATCACCAAGTCCATCTCCTGTTAGCACCAAGAATTCTCAGGCCCCGGAGTATTACAAGCCATGCAGAAACCCTCTTCCTCAAAAGAGAAGTGAGTTAATGTGTCAGTGACATCCCAGTAGTTTGTTATTGTCCAGACAAAAGAGAGAACTGGGAGATACTTATCCCAGGGCTAAATGCAACCCATGCTGCAGTGTTTATAGCAAGCTATTAAGATTTTCACACCAGCGTAAGGGAATCCAGCCAACGCTGATTTTTAGGGGGAGAAGATGCAACGTAAAGGTGTCCTCGTGACTCACACAGGCAGAGCAGTCTCCCCGATATTTGCCCCTTCCCAGATAAAAATTGAAAAAGAGAACAGGGACTCACCTTATTGATGAAGGAGGCAAATTTGTTGTTGAGAGCCTTGATCTGCTCTTTCTCGTCTGACCGCACTCTCTGGAACTCGGGGTCAACTTGCACTTGTATTGGCCTCAGCAGGCTGGTATTGACATGGACCTCCTCGATGCCTCTAACACCAGCCTGCCCAAAACCCTGTCCACCCCCTTCTTCACCAAAGGCACTTCCACCAAGGCCTCCTCCAAGTACCTCCCTGCCTGAACTTCCTCCGCACACGCTACCGAGCCCCGCTTCACCACCTTGAAAGCTTCCCGCAAAATATCCTCTCCTACCAAAGCCCCTATCAAGGTGTCTCCTTCCACCGAATCCCAGGCACCTTCCATATCCTCTTCCTTCTCCTCCGTAGCCTGCACCAGCAGAAACATTCCTAAACCCACCAAGGTTGTGGAGACTCCTGCTGCTATAACCGTACCCATAACCACTGTATCTTTCTTCTCCTCTGTTGTCTTCACAGTGGCTCAGGGTGGATGAACTTCTCCCTCCACCCAGTGTGCCACAGTGAGCAGAAGAAGAACTGAAATTCCCATCCCCAAATCTGGAGAAATGTCGACTCATAGCGCTGCTTTCAGAGCGTTAAAAGACGATAGAGCAGGTGGGGAAGGTTGCAGGGCAAGAGGAGAAACGAGAGTGAAGGATCCTCAGCTCCTCTGGTGGGGATGATGGAAGTTCTCCTTTATACGTTCCGGAGGAGTTCGTCTCCATTCCGTGATAATTAGCAGGTCTTTTAATATTGTTATTGGGTTTGGTTCATCAGGCAGCAATTAATGGCTGCCTGAAGAGAGGTCAGAGTAAACACCACACACCAATGGAGGAATTGTGAAAGTCCCCAAATCCTGCCTGACTCATGAGCTTTGCTCAGATGAGATTTCCTTATCTCATTAGCCTGCCCTCCATCATTAATTACAGCTCGCACAGTTATCCATGCACGTTGCCGTGGTTTGTTCTCTCAGATTTCCTCACCTCTTTTGGCATGTCATTTCATGAGACACGAGGCCTTGATATTGTCCTCATATTGACTTGGGGCTGGCTCACCTTGCTCCACTGCACCACCAGGAGAACCTCCTACGGAAAGGAAAGCAGCTCCCTTAGCTTCCCATTCTCCTTTTTCTCCCATTCCCAGTATATCCACCCATGAGCAAGTATTGCTTCCGCAGGCAGAGGGAGGGCGTTGCTATTTGTTCTTCTTGCTAACAGTATTTTTTTAAAAAAAAATATCTGCCTTTGGTTCATAAAGCTGAAATAGCGTCTAGAAAACAAAAAATGTAATCTCTCTGTATCAATTTTAGCATTAAATAAACGGGTACAGAGTTTTAAATGCAAAAGAGAAAGCTCCAAGGCAAACTTTAATCAACTAAACCAAACATTTAACTATTAAAGATTAAGATGGGGTCACCTCAGGGAACAGATGACCCATCACTTCCATATTCTAGGAGTCTTGGCCCTTCTGCTACAACTGTTCCTGGTCTTCCACATGGCAGTAGTTAGACTGTGAACTGAAACTACCTGTTTGAGGCCACTGGGCAGCTGAAATACCAAATACAGAGCAGGGCTCCACGCTTTCCCACCCAGATTCTCCCACTGAACATCTACCTGATCCATCCCTCTTTCCTCATCTCTGTGCAGAACTCCACATTTCCAGGCTGAGCACGCTCCAGTGCAAGACACGATGGCCACGGACTCACGAAAAGGCATTTGGGAGCCAATTCCTGCTGCTGACGACGGCACTGAGTCTTCGGCATTGACTAATTTCTCAAGAAGACAACTGAGAACTGGTCTGCGGTCTTCAAAAGCACTGGTGGAACAGTTGCCACACGGCAAACACCTCCCGTGTGTCCCCTACACAACTACAGGAGGAGCTGGGCTTCACCCAGCTCTTCCTTCCAAAGGGGCTGGGTGAAGCCACACCGGGAACCCTTCAGTTATGTAGAGGTTATGTGGTCAGGGCTTTGTAATCCCTGGCTCCACTGGGAAAGTGCCTCATAAATCCCCTAAATGAAAGGTTTGTAGAGAGAGGCAAGAGCCGTTATTAGACCAGGTGATATATCTAGAAGCGGACAAGATTTTGGGCGCTCAGTGACCAGACGAAGGGCTTTTTCCAGTAGTAGACAGAGTGTTCTCCGGACAGCCAGATGAGGAATATTACTTTTCCTTACCAAACATGGTCTCTTATAGAGTAACATCAGCAACAGCCAAATGATAGCCCAGACCTTCCTTTCCTGCCACTTGGTTTTTTGTAATTAAGCTTTACTAGTTACCTACGTTTTACTGAGAATTTCAGCCAAATTTCCTACTGATTTTCCCCTTCATATATAAAAGCTTGACTTGGACTGAGAATTGTGTGCCCCACTGGAAAGAGTAATTATGGTGAACACTAAAAACGCGTATCGACCAGGATTTTAAAGTGAGTGGGGGTGGGAAATCTGGAAACAGACCCACTTCAACACATTTGGGCAAGGCTTGCCAAAGCATTTGGATTTTACACAAAATTTTTCCTGTTCTGTTTTAATTGGGCTCAGCATTTTCTAGCTACTGGTGCATCGCAAGAGAAAACAATGTAAATTGCCCTCCTTCACTCCCATATTTCGGTCAGCCTGAAAGGTGCTTCCAGAGCTGTATCCACTCCCTGCAAAATTCCCTGTAGGACAAACTGTGTCCGATCAATGCAGAGACTGAAACTCCCGTGTGACCTTGGAACCATTATTAGGCTCGGGTAACGATTAGGAGGACAACAGACAACTTAATGCCAGGAGGAGGTGAGACTCCGTGGACATGACCCACGATTTTCCTTGTGAGGTTTGAGCTGAAACAGATTAACTCCTGATTTCTCAGCAACCCGCGCAAGAGTTTCTGAAGGATTGCTGGTTTTCACCTGTCTGTAGAGTTTGAGAATGGCTATTTTAGGTGCAGCTCATCGTCATCCCTTCTCTTTCCATTTCGAGTGGCTCATCCCAGCGCACGCTGCATCAGGCAACACTTCAGATCGTCCACACGGATTTTGGAAGGAAGTATTATGACCTGGGGGAGGGAACACCCACAGACCAAACGAGCCAGCTCGGTGTAGCACAAGGGTTTGATAGATGTCTATCCAAAATTCACTGCCCTAAATACATACCTCAGCTCGGTGTGTGAAGCAAAGCAGTTGATGCAGAGCCACTGCAGCGATCCCAGTGGTCCTGCCTGAGGAGGCCTCCTGCAAACCCCACATCATGCCAGCAGCCATGCCACCCCACGCGCCGCATCAGCCAGAGCGTGTAGGCTGCTGTTGTGATCACCGCTGGCACCAGCTCAGCCTTGGCACAACAGACCAAGCCACACCTGAACCTGTTGAGCTGGCTCCGGGAGCAGCCGTGCATCCAGAGAGGCGGCCACGCATCCTGCGGATGAAGGGGGAAAACTTCCTGTGATATCTTCTTCCCTGCAGTAAGTTGGCATTGCTCTTGGATGCGCCTGAGTAGCTTCTGCTCTGATCCTTTAAAAGAAACAGCAAAAGAGTTCCCAACACACATGGACGAAAGGGAGCCCAGGTTCAACCACCATCGGCTTACCACGGAGATGGGTTGTCACAGGAGCTACCAGGGAGCGGAATTCTTCAGGGGATATTCAAGAAGCCATGAGTCAATCTGGGTTTTGTTGTTAGGGTTTTTCCAAATAAGTTTAAGTTGCGTCCCAAAAGTTATTCCTGTAAAATCGGCTGCCTGAGCTTCTTGTATAGCTGTTGGAGGGAGCAAGCACAGAACATCCACGCGTCATTCATAGAATCGTTGTGGTTGGAAGAGACCTTTAAGATCACGAGGTCCAACCCAACACCGCCAAGTTACCACGTCCCTCAGCACCACGTCTACGTGTCTTTCGGATACCTCCAGGGATGGCATCTCAACCGCTTCCCTGGACAGCCTGTTCTCACCATCCAGAACAGTTGGTGAAGCGTGTGATGATGTTCCTTCCATCTGGAGAAGCCTCTGAGACAGGCAACAGGAGCGAGCCTTTCCAGATGGTCTCCTTTCCCTCTGTGGGCCATCGGGGAACCTGGAGACCTCTCTCAACTCCTGGCTTTCAGGTGGTGACAGTGATGCGAGTTGAGCCGTCCTTCATCAGACCCGCTCCACAGGGACTCTGCCGAGGATTGACATTTTCAAACCGGGAAGACAATTCACAGACAGTCCCAAGCTTTAGCTCTTTGAGCACAAACGACGCAGCCTCCACAACCCACGTCCCTCTCCATCCACCTCCAGCCAACCCAAAC
Source organism: Rhinoptilus africanus (assembly GCA_013400135.1). Classification (NCBI taxonomy): domain Eukaryota; kingdom Metazoa; phylum Chordata; class Aves; order Charadriiformes; family Glareolidae; genus Rhinoptilus; species Rhinoptilus africanus. Next base: position 10,245 of record VXBO01007276.1, read on the forward strand.
AATACCCGAGAGTAATAAATCCTAGCGCTTGGGCTAATGCTCAAGGAACTGCCTCTACGTTCATGCGGGGCCATTGTAATCAGCTCAAAATAGAAAGCCTAAATGACTAAAATCCTGCAGATGTCTCAGAAGAAAGGTTTAACTACTTTTCATCACTGCCTAACGTAAACTAGGGATCTTTACAAGCCACGCTGGCAGAGCGGAGGCGGATAAATAGGTACAGTGATGTAATTATTACTATTAAATAACTACTGACCACCAGTACAGCGGACACACAGCAGCCTAATACGGTAGTACATTAACAAATACAATACTTACATTTAATAGCTGCCCAGATAAAGTTGACAGACACACGCAGGGGACTGAAAATCTGATCACTGGTTGCCTAAATACCTGCATAAGTAGGGCCCTAAGACACTTAGGAATGGGACTGGGATCACATAGGCACACTAATAAAAATGCCTTTCACCCCACAGACTTTCATTTTCTCCCACCTTCCCCCACAGGGACCAGCTAGAAGCTTTTCCTGTGGCCAGTGAAGGCAGCAAGAGGAGAAAACAAAAGGAAGAGAAGTGTCAAAAGCCTTGTAATGGCAAAAAAAAAATGTGGCATGCTGGTGTTCTGCCAAAGGTTTATCCTACTCCGATTCTGAGGTTCCTCGGCTCAGAGAGCACCTTGCCTGCAAGAATATATTGCACTAATTACACAGGTGGGAGCAGGAATATGATCCCATATCTGTGATCTATGGTAGGTAGAGACCGGACGGAGTTTCCCTCACTCAGACCTGCATCTGGGCGAGATCGAGAGCTGCTGTTAGGAAAAAATGCCCCGTATCAGGGCATGTTCAGAGTTACACAGGAAAACAGTGAAGCTTCCCGACGAGGAAAGTAATTAGAGGAGGTCTGGGAAGCCTCTGAGATGGGAGGACTTTGTTGGGAGTTGATACAACTGGGTACTGAGCTCGGCTGCTTGGGAACGTTTTCTGAGGGGGAAGGTGCCCTTTTGCCTTTGGCAAACAGAAGAATTTTGTGGGAACGCTGTGGGTCAAATCGCACAGAAGCAGAGGGGGGGCAGGACGGGAGGTGAGGGGACAGAGCTGGCCGCTCCAAACAGCGCGAGGCCGGCGGACAGATAAGGAGGAACTTGGCAGAGGACCTGTCCTTGGCTTCTCCATCAGGAGCTGCTCCATAATGGAGATGTAAGGAAGCAACCAGCGGACCACAGCATTTCAGATGATAAGAAGGAACAGCACACCTCTGCTTGCACGGGAGGGATTTCTCTTGGAGTGTAGGAAGGACAACGAGTAGAACAAGGTGGAGACCAAGGCACGGAGTGGGAAGCAGCGGGAAGCCCGTGAGGAGCCGGGAGAGCTGCCCCTGGAGCTACAAACCTCTCCTCCAGGGCGCAGGGAGCCTCCGCGATGGCTGTAGACGAGACCTCTGACTGTGAGAAAGCCGGGGTTAGGCAGGATGAATTTTTCCTGGAGCAGGGTAGGTCGGCTTCTTCCAGGGTAGGTCGCTTCCCACGGCGGTCTCGCCTGTTTGAGACCCTTTGAGCAGGGAGAGGGGTGGGCTGTGATGAGGCTTGATTTAAGCCTCTTGTATTTTTCTGACACACACACAAAAAAAGCGCTACTTTGCCTTGCAATCCCATTAACAAATGACTGATGGCGATTTCAATAAATGCCTAATTATTCTGTGTTAACAGGAAGGCAAACAAGTCAATAACTTACTTTTAGCCACCTATAATATTAAATTATCTATGCAGAAAATACTAATCATAATTATGCTATCTGTTAATCTCTTTTTTTTCCCCCCCTGCAAGAATGTGAAAGTCTCGATTTAATATAGCGTGTGAAAACAGTGGAGTAACTTTTGTGTCGCTGTTATTATTCACGACTACAGCGAGCAGATGAGGCAGAAGCTTGTGACTTTTTTTTTTTTTCACTTTATTGGCTAACCCCATGCAAAATACCCTGCGCTCTGATCCCAGAGAGCTCTTAAAGGCTGAGCAGGTCCTGGTTGCTCCACACACAGGGAACCTGCAGCTGATGCCCTCGAGCCGGGGCGTGTGGCGCTGGAGCAAGGCAGAGATGAGATCTCCAAAGGGTTTCAGGGGGAGGAGAGAGACGGCCCGCAGAAAAGGGAAAAAAAAAAGAAAAGAAAAAAAAATGAGGATGAAGAGGAAACTGGGTTGAACTTCAGGTTAAATGCACCAGGAGTCATGAGAAAACATGACTTTTCTTTTTTTCCTACGTGTAGCCACTCCCCAGCAGAAATATAGTCAGTGCACACGGCATCCGCCATATGAATAGAGGAATAGTATTCATGATCAAGATCTAAGTGGGAATAAGCAAAGGGAATTGCTGAGACTGCGGTAGCTGGCACCAGCAAGGGGTGCTCACGGGAATGATCTGAGAGTTCAGGAGTTTGGGAACCACGTCTAGGAGGGGCCCAGGAGAAGCCGCTGAACCCCATCTGGTCCAACCGTGACCCCCAGGGTCTAATGGCCCACGGCGGGGTTCATCTCACTGCTCCGGACCCGCTGAATCCATGGGGAGGGAGAGGCTGGATTCACCCCATTCAGCTGAGCCCGGTCCCCCTCCCTCTTTGCAAGGTTTCTTTGAGCAGTCAAAGGCATTAAACACCCCACTAGTCCCTTCCACTTCCACAGAATTTAAGGAAACGCCAGGAAAGCTGTTCCCGCTCAGTGGTCAGCCCTTCCTAGGTCGAGAGGGAATCAATATCTCCCTTGGTGGGAGAGCAGAGAACTTGAAACACGCTGTGAGGACTGCGCAAGCGTCAAAAGACGCTGTTTACGACTGAGAACAATTTTAATAACATCCCTTCCCACAGGAAGTTGAAACAGCTGGAAATAATTCTGGCAGATGCTCAGAATCCAGTAAACACTGGTTAGGGAGGTAGGGAAGAAGTGGGTCCCGGTGCTGCCTCTCTGGGCAGGGTGTCATCCCCTCGGGGAGGCTCACCGCACCCACTCACAGTCACCCATCACCCGGGGAGGCCTCTCAATTAGCTCAGAGCTGATAATTAGTCCAATCCAGGTCAGACTTTGTGATCAATGGAGTAAATGTGATCACTCTTTTGAGTTATTAGAGCCTCAATTGCTGTCATTAGCTCTGCGCCATCAATAACAGCGTCCACGGGACGACCAAAGAGGCGGAGAACGGGTAAAGCAGCACAAAAAAAAAAAAAAGAACCAGAATTTTGGCTGTTCTCAGATTAGGAAGAGTCGCTTCACGTAGGGATCGTGGGACGCCCGACTGAAGGTGGGTATTCTGACTCCTCAAGCCATTTAGGCTCCTTGCAGAGCAGATGAGGAGATGCAGCCTAGTTCCACCCCCCCTGTCCCGGGCAGGGACANCGGGGCCTCCTTCGGCCCCACTCCAACAGCTCCGTGTCCTCCTGATGTCCCAGGAGCTGGAGGCAGCACCGCGGGGGGGTCTCCCCCGAGCAGAGGGGTAGAATCACCAAGCCTTTCCGAAACCGTGCTCTTTCCAGTTCTCCCCACACCAGAAGCAGTTGATGATACACAAGAGTTCTAAATCCAGTTATTTATTGTCGCTGGGAACCTCAGACAGGGCCACCGGTCGCCTGCGTGAGGTGCCGAACAGGCAAAACCAGACACACATTGTCACCGAAACCCCTTTGGAGCCACAGGGACGCTGGCTCTGTGCCTCGCAGGGAGACAGACCGCTAACACTTTGCAGTAGAGAGTAATTTAGATCTACCTTTTATGCATTTGAAATATTTTCTGAGCCCTCTGGTGGTGCTTGGCACAGCCCATGCTTTAAAAACCTCCAGAGCAGGAGTTTGCTGCACACCTTGGTTTAAAAATAACCACCCAGCCCTCAGCGTGGCCAAAGGATGCCCAGAGCCTGAAATATCCCATTACCTTTCCCAGTGCTTTGGTAGCCTGAGGAAAGTAACCTCAGCCATCGGATCCAAGCACAAGATAAACTCCTCTCTCTGATTTTCCAATTATTTTTTTTTTAGGCCCAATATTCCTACCTAATAGTCCGTTAAAAAAAATGACCTACCTACCCCCAAATGCCCTATCCCACCAAAAGCCTTTACAAGCGCAACACTTAAAAAATTGCAGCTCCTACCTTGGAAAGAAAGGAGGCAATGGGTTTTGTTGTAGATCTTGAATTGCTCCTTCTCCAGCATTTGCACCTTCTGGACCTTGGAGTCAACATCCAGGCTGCAGGGTGCCAGGGAGAGAGGGTGCAGGGTGGCTTCCTGGGTGCCAGCAGATGGGATGGAGGGGAAATAGCTCACCTTTTTCCAACAAACAACCCGTTTTCCCTAAAGAGATTTGCCACACCACCTTAGGAGCACCCAGCACCGAACTACCCTCCCAGCTGAGAGCTTCCAACCTGCAGGAAACACTTTGATTCCCACCATTTGTGGAGAGATTCCAACTGCCAGGCACATGAACTGTTTCTTCCTCAGCCCAAAAGGCGTGGAGCAGGCTGCGCTGCTGGCAGGGGTGAGCTATCCTGGCTCTTGTTCAGCTGCTTCGCATCAAACAGACAATGCCACGACACAAACCCCAACCTTCTAACAGAGGACCGGGATATTTCCCCTTTATGCCTCTGCGAGGCACCGTGCTCGGTCGGAGAGGTGAAAAGCAAGCGATGCAAGGCAGCTGAGGGGCTTGGTTCCTTGGCTGCCAGCCCAGCCTTTTCTCCAGCAGATTTCCAACACCTGAGAACTTCTTCTGGGGCCTGCGGAGAGTGGTTTTGTAGGGGAGGAGGAAGGGAGGCTGGGCTGAGGACCCCCAGGACCAGCACGAGGTGGCTGTCCAAGCTTAAGACAAGGACCGTTTCCCGTTTCAGTCGATTCTGGCCCCATATCGAACCCTCTAAAGATGAGGAAAGAGAGAGAACCTGCGGCTCGGACAGAGGTGCCGCAAACACAGTTGTTGGCAAAGGCAAGGCGCCGCTTGCCCTCTCGTCTTTCATCAGGCTGTCACTTGCGAGCGACGGCTGCGCTACGGATGGAGCCGGTCCTTCCTTTAGGTAGTGGTTTTACCGTGCAACCTGAAATTCCCATCTCAGCCTGGCCTGTAATTTATGGAAAGTCAATCTGTTCGTCGGCCTGGAGGAGAAGAGCGGGTTCAGGCGTGTGTGGGAAGGGGGCAGTGTCCCTTGCGCAGGCTGGGATCCCTCCAGTGGCATTTCGTGGCCCTGTCTGCCTCCCCCTCACCAGGTCCCCCCCAGCAAGCCCCGCTCCCCCGGCTGCGGGAGATGCAGCTTTCCTTCAACCCATCCTTCTAACCAGGGGATGTTGTCGCGCCACGTCGTGCCATCGCACGTCGCGCTACGTCAGGTAGACTTGCTTCAACCCCTACTTCTAGTTAAGGGTGGCTGTTGTCGTGCCGTGCCGTGCCGTGTCACGTCATCCAGGGAAGGGATCATCCCCCTGTACTCGGCACTGGTGGGGCCCCCCCTCGAGTGCTGGGTTCAGTTTTGGGCCCCTCNCGGCCTGATGATCACCAGCGATGGAGCTGGTAGGAAAACGTGGGTTGTGGGGTGATGAACATCAGCCATAACGGAACATCAGCCTGTTCTTAGGGAAGAGACAGTGAGTGTGGGAGCAAGACGAAGGGCAGAGAAGCACCAGCATCCATGCCGGAGTAGGGGTGAGGAAGAAGAGGAGGAAGGGCTGCTGTCAGCACTGGCCACTGTGGTTGCCTGAAGTTCTGCAAATCCTGCTCTACCCATCCCACCTTTAGCTGGGAGAGCATCGGACGAAGTGGGGGCAGGAGGGAGCTGGGGGTGCCCCGCACCCCCTGGCAGCGCTCCTGCGGGTCGCCTGGCTGAGTGGAAGCCGGCGTTTTGTTCAGAGACACGTAACACGGGAGCAGCGCGTGATTTTTTTCCGGCTCCTTGAGCACCCCCACAGGGCAAGGGGGCTGAGATCAACCAGGAAGAAAAGGCTGGGATGAAAGGCTGTTGGCACCATCTCCACAATCAAAGTTGAGGTGAGTATTAACTTAGATGAAGGCCCAAATTCTTCTGTCAAGCCCTTGATGATGCTCTGGGACACTGACTTCTTCGTATCCCAGCAAGCCAGGCAGCACGATTCACCGTGCTGGCACACGACGTCCCTGGAGACGGACAACAAAACCAGTTTCCCTTGTGGCAAATCCATGGCAAGAGCAGCCAGGATCCAGAGAAGCACAGAAGGAGGTGTTGTAGCACCTGGAAGAAAAGACCAGGAGCGCAGCTGGAAAATGCAAATGGAAGAGCTCCACACTGCTCCTTAGCTCAAGTTTCTTTCGTAGCCACACGGCTTTAGGTGTGTTCGTCAACGTGTTCCCTTATGAAAGCTTTTAGGTCTTTGACCGTTGGGTTTTAAAACTCCTCCTAAGCCCGGATACACCTCGTGGTCATCGCTGCTTTCATGATATGCTGGTTTTAGTCTCTCTTGAGAAGGTCAGTAGGTTTTCTAGTGAGTATTTGAGCTAGTTTTGAACTTAGAGAGGTCAAGTTGGCGGTGAGGGAGCTGGGGGTGCTGCAGGTGCCGTTTGAAGTGTAGATGAGGGACCAGGGGATGTTGGTTTCCCCATTTAACCTTCTGTAACCTCTCTGCGCCTCAGTTCCGCTGCCCTGAACATCTCATCCTTCAGGATCACGAAGGACTCCAGCTGGTCAGGAGATACGTGCCATGTAAATAAGAGCATCAAGGATGCAGGGGCAGATGACCTCTCCGGAGACAACGTTCCCATCCCTTCAGCAAAGCCGTGCCGCTCGTAAAAGCAAACGTTTCCTGCTTACCAGCTGTTCCCTGTCATATCCAGCACGGCAACGAAGCGGGTGAGTCTCCTCCGTATTTGCACAGTGACCAACCCAAGGGAAGCAACCTTGGTAGCTTCTGAGGCCCTCCCATAATAAACATGATTGGTAACAATTAAAAACTCATTACAGCTCTAATTACAGCCAATATAATGCCACCTGGATTCATTCCCCAATAAGCTCATGAAATGTTGTACCTATTAAATTTCTTCCCATGTTCTAATGCAAAGGTGTTTAAGGAAAGGGTGGATGAGGCGCTGAGGGACAGGGTTTAGAAGGGTTTTTTGTCAGGGGGGGTCAATGGTTGGACTTGATGATCTTAAAGGTCCCTTCCAACCTCAGCGATTCCATGATCGTATGAGTCTATGAGTATTGCACGACTCACGCCCTGAGCTAGGTTATACAATAGACATCTACCCGCTCTCCTCTCCTTCCCGCAGCTTCCTGCGCATGGCAATCTGGATGTCCGGAGTTACCTTCACACTCTAGTCCCGATATTCCTCCAGTGCGTGGCCAAGCTCCTCTTCGGCTCCGCTGAGGGCTCTGCAGAGTTCATCCCGTGTGCTTTTGGATTTGTTGAGGGCCAAATCTCCTTTCCGTTCCGCCTCAGCAATGCTTGGAGGAAGGAAGGGTGCTCTGAGTCCCACCCGCTATGGGATGGAGCGATGGAGATTCCCTGGTAAACACAAGGAGTAAGACATTTGCCGTCTCGCTTTGAACTCCCGTCTTTGCAGCCCAGAAACGACCTGAACCCGCAGGCAGGTTCCCAGCAGAGCCCACAGGAGACTCCTGGGGGCAGATTTTGTGTGATTTCGTACCCGCACAGGCAGCACATCTCCTTCTCTGCAGAAAACCAGGACTTTCAAACCAACACAAAACAGATTTATTCTGCACTTTTTATCCTTTTTGTCCAAAATGGCAACAGCTTTACCAAAAAGTATTGAAGAGTTGTCATTCCTTGATCACACTTAGCCCGTTTCGCAAGCAAATTCACTTATTTTAAGCAAAACAGGCCCCGTTGCTGCAAATAGGGGTTTACTTTTACACCAGAGCTCGCAGCCAGCGCGGTGCCCTGTGGAGCGGACGAAGGGGAGTCCAGTCACTGGGCTGTTACTGTCTTTCGTTCCAGCATGATGTACCCAAGCAATTGGCATTACTCCCTTTTTCACGGACACAGCAGACAGGACAGATGATAAACTCTGGCACCTCCGCGTTGTAGCCTGGCCCCTCTCCAGGAAAAACTCAGGGAACTTCTAAAAAAACTGCAGTTTTCTGCAGGATGAAGCCTGTGGTTTTGGCTTCCCGGGTTTCGATACACGGGAGATTTTCACCCTCTCCGAGGAGTCCCAAGGACGTCCCCGGAAACGCTCTGGGCCTTCGCGCAGTATTGATCCAAAGCTGTCCTCGGACTCTTCACTGGGATGAGGAATTAGGAGGTGACTTCTTGGCCTCTCCCATCCCAACCTATAAATTTTAGAATCAGAAACGTCATTGTTTCTTCAAAGAAGAGAATAAGGCATATTGTAGCCTGGGATAAATGTCAGATTAAGAGGTCAGGTGTGTCAGCTGAAAGAATATTTGGGGGAAAATAAGGGAAAGTTGCACGAAAGTAACACTGGTTCAAATAAGAACTATCATTTTTTCTTCATTTGTTTGGTTCATTTAGGTGGCAAGGACTCCGCGACACAGACCTCCCCCATTTCTGTACTTTTATCTGACAAACACAGAGGCGGCAGCAGGACGATGCTCACCCTCCGGCGCAGTCAGGGTTGATTCACCTACTGGTTTGGCTCTCGCTCCTCCCAGTGCCGGAGAAGAATCCAGCCAAGCATTAATCAAGTTAATTTGGCTGCAATGGGATGTTATTTAGAGAGGGCTAATGACTAACCTGGCTGGGCAACCTGGAGTTATAATAGCAGGTTGGAGGCAGTGTCTCATACTTTCACGCTGCTTTTTTTTTCGTGAGTAATTTGGGTCCACGTAGCGTCCTCAGGCCTTCCCACCGCTCTTGTATGAAGTGCCGGTGCCCGTGTCAGAGCCCTGCACGTCAGGTAGATGGTGCTGCTTGTCCTTCTGCTGGCCAAGTGCGGAGGATGACCACTCTTCATCGCTGCATGAACCACCCACTGCAGACCTGGCGCTGGGGTCCACCCCCATCGAGGCCCCCAGTGCGCCTGGGTGGGAGCTCTGGGCATCATCAGGGCTGAGGCGCTTCGTGGTGGTGATGGGTTGGTTGCGTGTCCTCTGGGGACGCCAGCTATGCCAAGGACTGGTGCTCGCTGCCACGTCCCAATGGCCGTGTTCGAACTGCCCCGTCCCAACGACAGTGGTCAAACCACCCAGTCCAACTGCCACATCCCAGCTCCCACGTCCAAACCACCACATCCCAACGGCCCTGCTCAAACCGCCCTCTCCTAACCGGCCGTGTTCAAATTGCCAAGTCCAACCGCTACGTCCCAGTGTCCATGGTCAAACCGCCCTGTCCTAACGGCCGTGTTCAAATTGCCAAGTCCAACCGCTACGTCCCAGTGTCCATGGTCAAACCGCCCTGTCCTAACGGCCGTGTTCAAATTGCCAAGTCCAACCGCTACATCCCAGTGTCCATGCTCAAACCGCCCAGTCCAAATGCCGCAACTGCCCTGTTCAGACCACTATGTTCAAACCAGCCCATCCAGGCAACCACCTACCCGCTGCCACTGTTCATTGCCATATCCCGACCCCGATGTCCCCACTGGTGGCCCTGCCTGTCTTGCTTCTGAGGTGCCCATCAACCAAGGGATGGACACTTCATCCTACTACACTTGGGAAGAGTATGATCCTCCCACCTCGTGGCCACTAGGGTGACATCACATGTCCCCTTCCTGTGCCACACTCCTCACAGCCGTGGGTCCTCCACCCCGCAGAGCAATGAGGGGTCTACTGTGGAGGAGCAAGACGTCACCTCCTAAGGGGAGAGAGAAAGGTCATCTTCCTCTTCCTCAAATGGGCACTCAGCGATACGCACGATAGGATAGAGCGCTGTAGGTGTCACCATTCCTTACAGCCAAAACCAAAGAGCGTTTTCTCTCCCCTGGGGACCGTTAAGTGATAAGACAACACAAAGAAATCTTTTCATCTCTCTGCAGTTTATTGGTAATGAAAGAACTTGGAGGAGAGGGGTGCTGGTAGAAAGCAACCATGCAGCAGGCTTCACGTAACAGAAGGTTTGCAATAAGGCCATACATACGTCAAGTCTGAAGGAGAAGAGGGAAAGGAATCTATAAAATATTAAAGCTGCCAAATTACTCCACCGAGGGAAGGCGGACATCTCCAGAGACCTGTTTCTCACTCCTAAATCTGATGATGAGACATTATCACGTTTCTTCTGCTTACATGAATTCCTGATACAGCTGAAACAAGCATGTGGGTACCATGCAGGACACACGGAAGTCGCAAGGGAAACGCGGCCATTGAAAAAGAGACCTTAAAAAGTGGAAGGAAAGAGCAGTTTTACACACGCTCCTCCTCAGCCAGCGCGGCAGCCTGGGGCAGCAAGGAGAAGTACAGCGAAAGATGCTTGGATGAGCTCTGCAGTCCCTGGAACCCACAAGGGAGATCGCTCATCCCTGGAGACTGGTGGGATGGAGACGTGGGAGCGGAACCAAGCTCTGCCCTCAGGATGGTGTTTCACGGCAGATCTCCCCTTGGACAGGGTGGTTCAAGGAGGTTTTGAGCTCTGAGGGAAACAGTTCATTTCTTGGCTGGGTACTGATTCAGGATGGGAGGGATTGTGCTGCTGGCTGGAGAAAGGAAAAGATGCTTCTTTCCTTGGAAGGACTGAGGTCGGGGCTCAGTATTTTACACCTGAAGATTTGACGGTTGTGGTTGTGACACATCTCCGCACGGAGGAGGATCCGCCCCCTGCGATGAAGTTGCCACCTCCGGAGCTGCACATTCTCCCGCTTCCAGAAGAGAAGCCACCGCTGAGAATTCCTCCTCCCATCCCACAGCTGCCTCCGATGACGCTTCCTCCTCCAACCGCACATACTCCTCCTCCCATGCCACTGCCGGCTCCGAAGCCGCCAGCTCTGCCTCCGGCGATGGTGGTTCTGCCTACCACAGCTGCAAGAGAGGGACAGGCTCACTCCACATGAGGTGACAGCCTGGGAATACCCACCAAAACCCAGGGTAAAAGCCATTCTGCAGAGAAGATGAGGTACGGATACTTACAGACATTTACATTGGATGGGTTATCTCCGCAGAGCCTGCATAGGGAAAAGAAAGAAGCTGTAAATCTAACATAATGGAAAGCATTTAAGCTGTACGCAATTTCGCAAGTGCTCCTTATATTCACTGTTTCATTTGACATCGATCAAAACCAAACAGAATCGCTCCCTGTGGGGAACTTGTTCCTACTTTGGGCTTAAAAACTTGAAAAAAATGAAAGTAAATCAGATTCCAACATGAAATGGGTTGTGAGAGATGATTAAACCTCAGCCTGTCCCAAGGAGAGACAGTGCCTTGCTCAGGCCAAGCCGGCAGCAGATCTCACCGGTTCTCCTCTCCCTCCAGCAGCTTCCTGTACATGGCAATCTCAACGTCCAGCGCAATCTTGATGTTCAGCAGCTCCTGGTACTCCTTCAGCAAGCGAGCCAGCTCCTCCTTGTCTTTGCTCAAGGCACATTCCAGCTCTTCCAGCTTCCTCCTGGCATCCTTGAGGGCCATCTCACCCCGCTCCTCAGCCTCAGCGATCGCCGACTGCAGCTGATGGTTCTGAGAAAAAGAAAATTTCAATGACTACGTTCCCCT
>VXBO01007279.1:2244-14088 GCA_013400135.1 Rhinoptilus africanus
TCAGGCAAAAGCAAAAGATCTCCCTTACAGTGTTGCAGTATATAAGCATGCGTTTATCTGAACAGTAAAAAAGTAGAAAAACAGTAAGTTTTTCTGGGTATGCAACATTATATCTGGGCACATTTAGGGCTGTATATTCTTATCAAGGAATTACACTCTTACAGCAGCTGTTAGTTTGAATGTGTCTTTCGAGTCTTAAGTTGTAACTTAAAAATACACATATCTTAGAGAAGACTGTTGGGAAATGTATCAACATTTGAGCTACAAGCTTAGCTTTTCTCATGGGAAGATTTTAGCTGCATGGATAGGAAGCACTTTGTCCTCATGTAGTGCATTATAACTTTTATCTTTTGCAATAGGTCTTGAAGTTATCACAGGGTATTAGAAAATGGGGGGTTTGTGTGTATGACAGGTAGTGAGCCAAAGTTTGGTGAAATATTCTAGATTAAATATCTAATTATGTGTCACTAAGAAAGCCCAGGACTCCATCTTGAGTCCATTACTCATCTCATATAACCTGAAGAAGACTGAGAGGATCTCATCAATGCTTATAAATATTTAAAGGATGGGTGTCAAGAGGATGGGCCTAGACTCTTTTCAGTGGTGCCCAGCAAAAGGATAAGGGACAACAGGCACAAATTAGAACACAGGAAATTCCATCTTAACATGAGGAAAAAATTCTCTACTTTGAGGGTGGCAGAGCACCGGCACAGGCTGCCCAGAGAGGTGGTGGAGTCTCCATCTCTGGAGATATTCCAAACCCACCTGTCCAACCTGCTCTAGGTGACCTTGCTCTGGCGGAGGGGTTGGACTAGACGATCTCTGAAGGTCCTTTCCAACCCCTACTATTCTGTGACTCTGTGACCTCAGAAATCCAGTTTCTTCTGGTTGTAAATACCCATTTTATCTTCATATTCTAATATTCTACATGTAAGTCAAACATACTTGCTGACCCATCTATCAGAGTCCTAGTTATGCTTCTTTCTACAGACTCCTTAATTTATGGGCCTATCTTCCATTTTCTTGTATTCACGTACTTCAAGACAGGGTTGTTAGGGCTTGCATTTTGAGCCTGAGACTTGCAGAGCTGCTTCACACAAGGTGAACAGAAATAGGATTACACTGATAGGAAGGAAAAAACCACGACAAAATTCAAACAAAACCAAAGAAGGAAAAAAAAAAACAACAAAGTTCAAACAAAACCAATCAACCTATCAAAAAACCTAATGACCAAAAACCACAGAGTAAAAATCCCTAGACTTTTTTTTGAAATATGCAGCCTCTATAGGAGACAAAATACCTCAGACAAAGAATTCTGAGGTTTTTCTTGTAGGAAATTGTGATGAAGGGATAAAATTATTTTAATTTAGAATTTCAGGAACTGGCAGATTAAACTATAAATACAACAAATGCTTATCTTGTATTAGGTGTGTATTCTACATCCTTTTAACAACCTCAGCCCTTCAATCCCATCTTCCTGAGATGCTTTGAAATAAGCAGAGAAGATGCTTTGAAAAAAGAGACAGTCTCATACAGAAAAAATTAAATGCTGTGAATTTATAGTAAGTAGAAAAACCCACAGTGGTAAACGTCTTTGTTGATAGTTCAGGCATATACATAACTATCAAGCCTGCCCAATAGACAGGATGGTGACGCCCAAATGCAGATGCTTCTTGGTTTGCAGTGGCTGATCTGCCTCAAGTGATTTTTACTTTGTTTTGTAGTAATCTAAAAAAAGTGAGGGAGACATAAAAAAATATTAAATTCTCCTGACGCTCCTAATTACTCCACCTTGATCATTGGTCTGTCTTTGGTCTGTCAAGACATACCAAATGTCAGTTTTTTCAATGGAAAAAAGTAAATTTTACACTTTTACAAGGAATTGATTTTGAACATGAGGGAAGAATAGGCTATGTATATGAATTGAATGATCAGCCATTTAATTCATTATAACAGTGAAGGAGAAAAATGCTAAAAATAAACATTTACATTTCCATTAACAATAACAATAACTGTTGGAAAAATAATCTCTCTTTACAAGCATCTCTTTTGGCTATTGACAAGCTAAAGGAAGGAAATAGATTAAAAAAAAAAATTGAGGTAAAATGCATTCTAAACCAAAGAAATCTTTTCCTGATAGAAATAACAAGTGTTTGAAAGGCAACGTATTTGGCCAGCTTCTGGATTTCCTCTGTACATCAATTTATTGGTAAACTTGTGCTGATAATGACCCCTTATTTCCAAAATGTAGGCTGGTTTAGAATACTGTTAGATTTCTCCTGCCACTTTCGACTATTCCTCCAAGTAGAAAATCTTTTTTTCTTCAACTTTTCAGCACTAAAGATAACTAATACAAATGGCCCAGAACTCCACAATGGATCTGTAAATTATTTCTATCAGTATGGTATAAAAAATGATAAATCAAATTCTGTATCGTTTACAAGATACATATTTATGGGTTTAGATTTTTATTGTAGTGGAAAGTCATATGACATTTTCCCACTTGCAATAATTTAAAGGCAAAATGTAAACTTGAATATCTTAATAGACCAATCTTTTTAGAATATCATTTTATGAAAATTTACTGTCAAAAAACCAGTAAATACTGATTTTAAAAATACTATATTCTTGCTGTGTAGAAAAAATGAGCAGGGATTTATCTGCTCCTTATTTGTTATTTAGCAAATAAACCATGAAGTCATTGGCATTTTGGCAATTCCCACTAGTACAGAACCCTGAAATACATTTACTCAGGGATAAGAATTACAGTAAGTCTACTGAATTTCTCTTTTATTTGCCCTCTAGGTAGCAGGTCTTAAAGTACAATATTTGAGTCCTTATTACTGAATGCTTTGGTTCCACAATATATAAATAACTGAATAAATAATCTCCCAAAGCACTAGAATGAACATTACTGTCAACAACTATACTTCAAGCACACTGATCATTCCAGTATGAGGATAAGCTAATTTGTGCAAGATTCCATCCACCCTCCAGAAGCCAGGTAAAAATGGATCTCCTGCAGAAAAAAAAAAAAAAAGAAAGAAGGCATTATGAAAGACTCCATCACCTTATACTCTTAATCAAGTTACATTCCTTTGACCTTCTTTTGACTGATGTACGTTTATAGCCACGAGCAAGACTCTAAACCAAAGCAAAACAAGTCTGCCCTTCTTCAGGGTGGTGATGAGGAGAAATAAAAGCCCTACTTATGAAATGTGACTAGAATGAGAAATCCTTGCATAACACATCAATGAAAGTACTACACAAATAATTTTTGTCTTGAAATCTGGAATTTCTCTCATGAGAGATTTACTATCCACGCAGAAACTCATTTCATCAATGTTTCTGTGAAACCTCTGATGTTGGTTTACATATTAACCACCTACCAAAAAAAAGGGGAAGGAATATTGTCCATAGTCAAGGTACCAAGAAATTAAATAGAAAAAAAATATGGAGAAAAAAAGCACTTCACGTTTCTCTAATAATAATTTTAAGTATCAATTCTAGAAATACAAGTTGCAAGATCTTTTTAGATAGAAATATATGGTATTTGATGTGTTCTTTTCATTTCAAATTTAATATTAACGAGCATGGATTTTATAGAAATACTGATAAATTTAGAGTATCATCTTTATTCAGTCTGTTAACTTCCTATATTCTCAATATGTGTCAGTCCCTAGACCTATGGCCCTAACATTTTATTCTGAATGTATTTCTGCAGTAAGTGGCACAAAGAGTATGATTTGTGTTGCATAATAGGCAATATATCTGTATGCACCTTTACAGTATAATCCGCATATGCTGCATGCACAGTTCAGTTTAAGAATGCAAACAATTGGCTACACTTTTTTAATAGCCAGTGAGAAACGGAAAAATAAAATAAAAAGCAACTACACACTGAGTTGGAAATTTTCCAACAAAACACTAACTATTGAGGAAGAGTGACTTGTCAGGGCCAAGCTGCTCTGTAGGAGGTGCACTGCCTGGCTTGTGATAGGTACTTGCCCAGCTCTCAACCTGCCCACCATGGGCTTTTGTGGATTTTCTGAAGGGAACAGCTCTATGGTGGTTACAGAAACAGAGACCTACCCAGGGACAGATGCTGGAGGTTTCCACTGTAGATTGCTATGGGCAGCCTTCCTACTCTGACTGCTTTGGAGTCAGAAACTTCCAGAGTGTTTTATGCCAGAAGGGAAATTAGGATGGCTAGCACCCATAGGTGCTTTGGGGGAGAATTGCCATTTCAGCAGGTCTGATGAGCTGGGCAGAGGTGAGGTGCGGCACTCCTGAGCCCTCAACACAAAGCCTGCTGCCACCGACGGGGCTGGCACTCCACCAGCCTCTCTAAGATCAAGAGGGAAACTTTTCCCAACTCTAAATGGAGGGGAGGAAGAAAACAAAACTCCTCTGCTCCCTCATCCTCTGAGGATATTCCATATAATTCTGAATTAAGATCTCAACAATTCTTAGTCAGCAAGGGCTGTGCAAGGGCTAGGAATCCAAGCAAAGCTGGGAAGTCAGGTCAGTGGGACAAGGTTTCTCCCAGCTCCTGCTCACACAGCTTGATCCAGGAGAGCACGTCTGCACCGTGTCAGAGCTGGCACAAGCACAGGCAGGCATACCTGTAGGAAAAGGAAATGGTTTTGAAAAATTGGAATTTTCTGAGGAATAAAAATAGTTTCAAAGGTTTCACCAGAGTTGTGCTGGATGAATTGCCATCACTAGTTACATCTGGATGTAGTCAGGTGTATCATAATGTATAATAATAATACTTAAACATTTTTGATAGTGATATTCTCACTAGTGAGAGTGGTGGTTCTCTAACAATATGTTCAGGTATCAAGGGTTTATAGAATATTTTTCAAGAATTCTTTCACACTGTCTAAGTTTCTTAAAACACAAAGATGTCTCTTTAGAACTCATGTCATTTAACAGAAAGAAAATCACATGTAGTACAATCAGCACAGAAATGTAAACTTTACATAACGTGCTTGAGATACACACCATGTGGGTCTGGTGGTTTTTTGGGAGGGAGGTTTTGTTGCTGTTTATGTATGAATTTGACAGCAGTTTGAGCCCATGTCACTTTTTCTTCTGTAAAAATAGTAGTTTGTCCAGTAGTCATTTTTAATGATGAAACAAAAGTTACGTATGTTTGGTCATATAATAAATCAAGCATAGACTGGACAGAATCTATTAAACAAATCTATTTAAAACTGACAGTTGGCATGGTTGGTTCTGGTCTTTGGCAAATCTTCAGTCAAAACTTCCTTTTCTGAAAAAATGTTTAACTACATCAATATAACAAATAGCTATTCAATTAAGCTCTTCAAAAATAGCTTTGTCAATTACATGAAAAAAAAATGGTGAAAATTTATATCATCTTGATTGACTTGTTTCTGCCACTAATTTTCCTTACCTTTCTGCGAAGTCCTGGATTTCTTGTTGTCAGATTTAAGGAAAAAATGATATTTCAAAGTCACAATATTGATGACTGCCAGGAATTTTTAACTGACTAGACATTAGCTAAGTGAGTAAAGCTTGAAGCAAGAATAAGCTTTGGTTAAGAATGTTAAATTTCAAGTAGCTTTTTAATGACATAAAAGATGGCTGAAAAGAGATTACATAAATTAGGCATATGTAGTTTGTTTTATATACGATATAGTTGATATATGCTGTCATTAATACATGGTTTAATATATTTGCTTTTCTTATTCTTTGTCTGATATAAAGAACTTCAGGGTTTTATTCCTTTATTTTCCTGTTATACAAAGCTAGCTAGTCTTTTGCATGCTTTCATCTGTACAAGAAGGAAATTGAAGGGTAAATTGGATTTCTGAACTCATTTAAGATGACAAGAGCACAGTATTCAAAGAAGAAAGCAAGATAAATATTCAAGGAAATGAAAGAAGTTTAGATGCAGCTAGCCTGCTTAGTGACACCAGACTTCTCTGGCAACAGAGTTATGGCAAATCCAGGCATGTGAATTCTTTCAAAACCCCCTGCCAAGCTCGACCAAACTTTTCCATGAAGAAGCTCCTTCTAACATTTTGGGTATAAAAGCTGTACCTTCATAGGATTGCAAGTCCCCTTTAAGCACCGTAATGGTCTGCAAAGCAGTAACAAACCAGTTCTATGCATCAGTGAATGCTTCTTTAGTCTAAGTGAAGTATGAATCTGACAGATGCCAGTTCAGGCCCTTCAGTTCCTGCAGATCTCTGAAGGCAAGAATATCAAAGAGGGGCTCTGGTCCTAGCTAATGTTTTCAGTAGCAGTTTATTTGTATGTTTTGGAGGAGTGGATATTCCCTTTTAGCACTTCACTACCTTGAGTTAACCATAGCAGCACTTCAGCAAACTAAGGAATGGTGATCCAGCATCAGGACACGATTTAGATGTGTTTTGTTAGCCACACACATTTCCAGCATTTTCAGAAAGTTGCCAGGAAACCCTGGCATTCTCTAGCATTACATCTTCACTAGAAATTAGGGTCCAGCCATGATGGCTGTGAATTTTAATTTCTTTCTTTAATATTGAAGATAGCTGGATTAAAGGGACACAATCTGCACTTTGTGCAAACTTTCAACGGGAAAAAAAACCCCACAACCCTAACACATTTTGGAATGCTTTAAATGCTAAAACAGGCATTCAGTTGCCAAGACTGAAAGTTGCCAAGCATGGAAATGGAAATATCTATTCTTCAGACTGTTTAAAAAAACAAATTCTGTTTAAGAAGAATATGTCTAAATTGAAGCAAAAACTTGAATGATAGTACAAGATCTGAGAATTCATAACAGCCTATGCTACAAAGTCCATACCCTACCGTGTGAAATGATAGAAAACACAAATGCTAGATCAGGACAAGTTGTTTAGCATGTCTTAGGTGATACATCAGCTTGAGACAAGGCACCTCTGGGGGTGCAGTGTGTTGCTTAATCACAATTTAGGTGAGCAGGTTTTACGTGTCAGTTGGGACATATTCATCAGCAACTTCAATGTAAACATTAATTCTACAATATAGTAAAGGAAACCATATTGCCATAATATGAACAGACAAAATATGCTGTATTGCCAAACTAAAAGCAGAAGAAACCAGCAGAGTTTTTTCATGTTTATATAATTTAGAGCCAAATCTCATTTCAAGAGCATAAACAAAGTAAATAGGTTGAACAAAAGAGGAGTAATGGTAAACTGAGTTCTTTTCTTACCTGCAGAAGCATCTCTTAACTTCTACAGCCTTACTGACACAATGACATAGAAAGAGTGAATATTTTACAGAGGAATGTGAAAATATGACTGAGTGCTTTCCCCTTGCTCCCCTCTCCCTGCCCCATACTTCTTTTCCTTATTCTTCTCCCAATACAGTTTTAAGGGTCAATCATGAGCTGTGTTCTGTAGAAAATAGTAGTCAGAACTCTTACTAATATTACATACATTTTCTCTTCTGCAAACAGGAATCATACTAGTTCTGCTCAAGCCTGAAGCATATGATCTCGGAATTTTTTGTCCAGTATAGTCTAAATTGCAAAATATTTGCTGATCAATATGTAAAGTATCTGAGTGAAATAATATCTATATAGTTATGATTTTACTATCCTCCAAAGCAGTACTTACAGCACTCGAGAAAAACAGAAAGACAATGTTACAGCTGTAAGGCTTCAAATTATATAAATCAATCCCACAATTCCCTGTTATTCTCCTCTTGGAGAAGGCAATCCTGAGAGCAGGCTAAAACTGACTACCTCAACCAAGAAAAAGCAATGGCCACCACTTTGTGATCCTGAAAGAAAAATAAACCTCATGTTGTTCAAGACTAAATTGTGACAACACCTAGGATTTAATCAAAGCAAATATCCTTGTCTCTCCAGCTTCTTTTCTTTAGCATCAGAAGCTCTTATTTGCACTCAGCTGCGTAAAAGCTAATAAATTCCATAGGATAGTGTAGTCTAGGAACATTTTTCACACTTCAGAATCAAGTGACGTTGTTAATTACAGCTCCTGTAAAGCATCTACACCCTAGCATGAACACTTCTCTGAGGAACTGCATAGCATACACAGTTCAGAGAAAGGATAATTATAACCGCACTGCAATTCATGAATATAGCTTCAAAAAGGCTACCTTAGCTTTAAGTGAGATACTGAGTTCTAGCATCAACCTGCTCATGGCAACATAAAACATACAATGCTCATTCTCATTGCAGTATACAGTAGGGTGGTTTTGCTTCTGATTTTTCCAATAGTTACTTGTCTCTTCCCAACATCTTTTCCTCAGTGGAAAATTCAGAAAATATGTATGTCCTTCCACAGACCAATGACAGAGTGATTTGTTTCAGAAGCAATGAATGAGAAGAACATGAGGAGAAATGCCAGGGAGGCAGGCACAGTAGTACACCATTTGATGGCTTGATTGTGCCACAGTGTATGATGCCACTGGAGCAGATACAGCCCCCAGATCTCAAGCTGCACATCCCAGAAGGACTGTCATCACCTCAGGCCATTTATCCAAAGAATTCCCTGCCATCAACAAATCTTTCATTGTAGCTGATTATTTTCTTTTCAGTTATTTCATCCATATTACTTCTCCTTCCCACTCAGTTTAGGAGCACACTTATTATCCATGTTTGTTGAAGTCATGTCTCACAATTTAGGCCCAGCTGTATCTTAAAACTGATTACCTTCATTAAAGACAACTTTTTGTGGGAGTGTTAAATAAATGATCCAAGATGATTCTAGAAAAAAAAAGTATCTAGAGATGTAGCCTCCAGCTACATTTTAATCCTGCTTCTTCACTGAATTTAGTGTGTGCAGGATTGCTTCACATTTTCTCACTCCTTTCTTATAGCAGCTCTGCAGCATTTTTTAGCCTTTCTCAAACAGTTTACTACAGAGATGGCGCCAACATTGCTGATGGGCTCAGCTTTGGGACTGTCTTGGAGCCAGCTGGAGCAGGGTCCATCCGACATGGGGGTAGCTCCTGGGGTCTTCTCACAGAAGGCAGCCCTACAGACCACACACTACTAAAACCTTGCTGTGTAAATCCAACACAACAGGTCTAGGTTTGTGGATTTTCCGTACCATACATTTTGCCTTACTTCATGTTGTTTTCAGTGTAAAACCTAACTTGTAACCCAATTATAAATTTCATTTAATTTAAAGGAAACTCTCTACAAGAAATAATTACTATTTATGAAAAATAGAGTTCTTTTGCTCATTCCACATTTGTTACCTCACAGTGTTCTGATCCCCTCAAACCTTTAAGCACCATGTATTCATTTTTAAATTCTGCACATTTCAAATAACAAAGACTGAATGAGATGTTGCAACAAGAAAAACAGAAATATTAAAACATTTAAAAATAAATTTTTAAATTATTATTGTGGGCTTGATTTTATTTCCCAATGAGAGACATCCTATCTCTCATGCATTTCTCCAGAGAAAATTTTAAACTGCATCCACTGGCTTTTTTTACTTTGCAAGATAATGTCCAGAATGTTGAAAAACTGAGATTTCACTATTCCCAACAGCATATGTACCCTCTATTGTTAAGGTTCAGCAAATCCTTCTTTCCACTTTACTCAACAGGGTTTCTGCAAGGACACTCATTCAGACAACAATGGCAGAAAATGTAACAATACCATATCGCAATTTCTTTCAACACCAACTAGAAAACTAACCTGTCATATGCCAATCTGCAATTGAACTTCATCACCAGACCAGATATTCTTGCTTTAAATAAAAGATAACACAGAAATTTGGAGCAGAATTTAATAAAATACTGCAATTCTTGGTTTCCAAGCAATAAAAAGTTTCTTGCTAAGACATAACATGGAACAGATTTGATCTTTTACTTGTTAGAAAGTTAATTACAACAATAAAAGCATTAGAGAGGGCATGGATACTACAATATATTGTTTCGTAGGCTAATTTCCACACACTTTAATAAAATCAGGGCAAGAAAAAAAATTATTTCCTGAATATACCACAGAACCCTGAAAGAATTCCTTGCTGTAGTCATGTTCTCAAAATAGGTATGCTACACGGAAATTTTTTCAAAGTGTTGTGTCTTAATGTTTTTCCCAATATTATCTGGAATACATCCTCACCTAGATTTCATTAACACTATTCCTAAAGGCACATTTCTGTGCCTTTAAGTGCTCAAGTGTAAAAGATTTTTGTATACTACCAGTGTGGAAATAAACATGCCTTGATTTTTAAAGGATACTAAAAACTTTAATTTACAGAGTACTGCAAGAAACTGATCTGTGTTCTGTTAGAGACAATGAGAAATGCACTGCAGAAGAGCATGTAAAACTTAGTATTTGTGGAATCTAACAGCAATAGTCATCTCATTCTCATGTCTATCATTTAATAATGCAAAAATAATTGACCAAGTGTGGCTGCCTAATTTGTTGTATAAATGAGTGAGGTTGAATCTCCATTAACTTATGACTCAAAATTGAATTAATGAAAATATTTCAGGTCTGTTTATACTATGACATGTTCTGTCAATAGTACCTTTCAGACTTGCTGTTGAAATTAAGTCCTTACTTTGCATGCCAAAATCTCTCTAATATCTACTTCACACTTCTGTTTGAGAAACTGAAGAGTAAATGACTTTCCAGATGGCTAAGAATGAAAACAGAAAAATTAACTAGAATAGAGTAATATATTTCTGATGAGGTGGGAAAGCAGAAAAATTTATAAGCAAGCAAAAGACCTAAAAATACAGAGAACTTCATATAGACTAAGACTTTATATATACATATTTATATTTATGCTTTTCCTTCTCACACTGAAGTTTCAGTATTCATTTCACTGACTAATAACGTCCCTCTAGTAATCAAACAAATGCAGCTGTCAGGGATAATTTTTGCAGTTCTTTCTACAGATTTGTATGCCATTGACAATTAGTTCTTGTTGGTTTAACTGCTGCCAGGGTTATATGTGATTTTCTGAATGACTGCAAAGAGTAAAATTATTGAGAGGTAAAATGTGAGTGGGTGATTGCTCAACCACATCAAGAGAGATGGGATTTTGAAGGGGTCTATTATTCTCCTTTCCTGTGCAATGTGTATGAAAATCTGAGGCAATAATGAGGTAGTTTGGATGTCAGATGTATCAATATACTTGATGATTTACTATTCTATATGTCTCCTTCACTGAGCAGCTCATTGTTTCAGCATTTCTAGAATGTGGCCAATATAAAGATGTGAATTTATGAGTTCACATTGAGGATTAATCTGGACAAAACTGCAGAATGCTGCCTAGTTGGAAAAAACTCCAGTTTAATTAATATGGCAGTGATAACATACAAAATTGTGCTTTTGAGATGGTTTAAAGTTTGCCTTTTTGGATTATTCTGCTTTGCAGTTGCCTTCTAGGTAATCCAAAAGGCTTTTGCGCGTAGCAGAGTCTGTAGATAAAGCAGATGAGCTCACATTTTNAAGATTTATCGTAAAATCTCCTATGGTGTGGCACTTCTGAGGAACCACAGAGAAATTATAGTACTGTTCCAAGAATGCAAGTAGTTCCAGAATCTTATTGGACAATAGGAGATGGTAATAAAATCTCTCTCAGTAGATTTGACGGGCCTAAGCAGATCTACTATCTGTTAGTGTCCTAGGGGTGAAGCAACCCCAATACAGCACAAAGTTTGAGCAGTACCACATGTCCTCAAAAAGTTGCTCTAGAGAACTTGTCCAGAATTAGGCTGGGATCACTAGTGCATATCATCACTCCACTTACTGCATCGTACATTCATGCAAACACTGATTTGCAAAGTCCTCATTCGTCTCCTGAGTGCACAGCCCAGTATCTTTTTCTTCATTCAGCAGAGTAGAAA
>VXBO01007286.1:6638-23641 GCA_013400135.1 Rhinoptilus africanus
AAAAAAAAAAAAGAGAGAGAAACATTTTGCAGCTGTATTTTTAAACAGCATATTGTTTGCTTAAATTTTCAGAGGATGTTCTACCCGCTGCTGAAATGTACCTTAAAACGCAGACAGTATGTCAAGCTTTCTTTACGTATTCAGTGCTAGAAGGGATTTAAATTAGCTTCTCCTTTAGGAGATATTATTTCTCTTAATAACTTCTCACCACAGGATCGCAACAAGAATTCAGGTCCAAAAGCTAAGCCTTCTGCAGGTATCCAGTATCCATGCTGTATTAATACAGCCCTGCCTCCAGCAGGGATAGGAGCCCATGGATGATGGGTTTTCATATAAAATGATATTCGGTTTTCTGATTCAAAGTCCTTTCTTGTTTATTGTGGAAAAACAGTTGGGTTAAGTTAGCAATTAGCCACAAAAGTTGAGCTAACTGCCCCAGTCTCATCCTGCAACACCAGATAAGGCTTGCAGGGAAAAGCTGAGTGTGGGGCCAGTAAGGCAGGGAAGGGCCCGGTTAAAAATGTTCTCCAGAGTGTGCGAAAATGTTGGGAACTATTTCTGTGGCATGCCTGAATAACAGGGGTTTACCAGACTGCTGGCTGGGGAACCTGCATAGTGAATTAGTTTTGCTTCCGTTTCCCCTGCGACATGTGAAATGCACTGATATTTTTTTTATCTTGCAGATTTTACTCCCCTTGGCGAGAAAAGCACCTTTTCCCACTTGCCATGGAAAAGCAGTGTGCCTACTGGGGTGTACAAGTGCAAGGTGGCCTGACTCTGCCTCTTCTACACAGGTAAGAGCAGGGGGGATTTATGTCCAAGGCTCCGTTTTTTGAGGGACAAAGAAGCAGCAGAGATGTCTCAAGAACATGATGGTGTCTGAGGAACCTGCAGAGAAGAGCACATACTCATATAAACCATGCCCAGTCCTGCGCCTGCTGACAGCAGCGGAGAATAAATGCTCATTGAACTTGGCAGGGAAAGGATTGGATTAATAACTCTGGCATGAGCAACAAAAGAGACTGATACAGGATCGAAGTCAAAACCTTAAATCAGAGTAATTTCTCAGGAGTGGAACTTGCAAATGCATTGGTTATCTCTGTCTCCAGAATAAAAGGCTGGTATTCTGCAGGCCACGTGAATTTTGCTATTCAGACACAGAGAGACAAAGTGAGGTTTTATGGAGGCAAATGTTTACAACCCTAAATACAAACCAACTTCCACCCATCAACACCAGAATCTCCATCTCTGACCACAAATATACAGCGCTGAGACAAGCTGCCAACGCTTTAAGAGGCTGTATAATTCACAAAAGGCATCTGATTCAGAAACAAGGCTACAGGTTTAATTTTCCATCAAGGCAGTTAAGGCATGCCTGAGCCTTTTAAACGGACTGGGGCTCTCTACTTGCTATCGATTGCCCGGTACAAGCGCTAATGCTCTTCTCCAACTTGGATTTCTCATACGGTTGATGAATCTGGACTTTTGCTAAGTGTCATTCTTCTCCAGTAGGTCTCTCCACAACTATTTCTACGCTATTACCGAATGCTACTGCAATGTGGGTCTGAGCAATATGAGATTTCCTTTTGAACCCCTTTTTTCACTTATTTGACTTGGAGCGCACCTTTCCAAAGCAATGTAAAGCGTAGTAGGAACATCCATGCTTGTGTCCCCAGCCAAATTTCTTAAGCATGAATCAACAGTTCATCTCCCTCTTAGATGCTATGAACCCTGAGTCCCTGGTGACCAAAAAGCGATGACTAGCAGTGGGAATAGGAAGTCAGCCCAGTCCCAGAGTGTTAGGACAAGCTCCTGGAAGGTGATGGAGATGTGTATGAATCATGTTAAGCTTTGAGGCAAGGAAATCCACTCTCTGAGCTTTACAAGTAAGAACTGCTGCTACTTTCACCATCACCCAAAGAAGCTGTTTGGGTGCCAGTCTCCTGAAGAATTCTGGGCTATAAATTCCAGCCTAGCCCACCAACCATCAGGTCCATCAGAATGCGGAGATTTTCACTGTCCATTTTCTGCTCAGTGCTTCCTCCTGCCATAGCAGATGGAGCTTGTGAACCCCATTCCTATATAGTGAGCTCTTTCCCAGGCTTCCAGTTCTGTTGGTTTTGTCCCCAAGATGTTTCTTTGAAGGCCGGCGCCCTACACTCTAAGTACCTGAGCTTATTTTACAAATGTGACTGATGCAAGCACTTCTGAAAATGTTACTTTCAGGGTTCAACTTTTCAACGAAACCCTGCAATTTCCCAAATTAAAGTTGTTCTCACAGAAGTGGCAATTAAACACATAAACCAGCACTGTAAAGAGAAGACGACAGAAGGACACAATCTAGCCTAAGTAAATGGCATTTTTCTTTGAAGTCTGACTCATATTGGCTGATGCTACACCCACATGAGCATTAATCCTAAAATCACA
This sequence comes from Rhinoptilus africanus, assembly GCA_013400135.1. Classification (NCBI taxonomy): domain Eukaryota; kingdom Metazoa; phylum Chordata; class Aves; order Charadriiformes; family Glareolidae; genus Rhinoptilus; species Rhinoptilus africanus. The sequence goes on from VXBO01007286.1 coordinate 9,066, forward strand.
ATCCTCCACTGGCCCAGCTGGGTTAACCTTTGTGTGAAACCTGGGAACTAAGCACCTGGGCAATTCTCAGGGAATAAAAAACTAAGATGCTCTTTCCTTCTGAGTCATCCCAGACCCTCCAATATGGTAGTCAAGTATTCCCCATTGGACTTAGACGAGATCTGTGATCCCACATGACTCCACCAGCCTCAAGGCCACTGCTTAGCTTGAGACAGTGGGGGCATGGACCCACCAGAGAGGATAGGCACAGCTTGTACTCAGCACCTGGCAGTTTCTGGTGCTGGCTATGAAGAGGCTCTCCTTGTCCAGGTCTGACTGTCATGCCTGCAGCATTCCAGTACTTCCAGGAAGGCGGCACAGCTTTTACTCAGCACCTGGCAGTTTCTGGTGCTGGCTATGAAGAGGCTCTCCTTGTCCAGGTCTGACTGTCATGCCTGCAGCGTTCCAGTACTTCCAGGAAGGCAACACAGCTTAATGGAAAATTGAAGCTGACCCTACAAAACTGCCTACTTCTGGGCAACTCTTGGGCACTGGAAGAATAAGGAAGGGTTAACAGGTCTGCAAAAACACAGAGAAAATGAGATATACAAGAACAAATGAAAAAACGGAAGGCTGTGATTTCCAGACACTGGTTATTTTGTGTCTGGTGAGTTTGCTGTTGGATGATCAATGAAAAGCTAATACAGCAGAGACACAAGGCGAAGGACAGAAACTTGGAGACGGAGAACCCAGAATGAAACACGGCTGCTCTCCAGCTACTTCAGAGAAATCACTAACTGCTGGCAGTAAAAAAGCAGTATAACAGTGGAGCTCCACCATGCTCTTTACATAGCATGTGCAAGTATTTGAAATAAATTGTTTAGCTTTCACTTCATGTGGCCATTCTACCTTTTACTGTTGCACCTAGAGAAATACTCACACTTGTGGTTTGTCACTCCCCTTCCCATGAGGCGGTTATGAGTGACTGGGCGGTTATGAGTGACTGAGCACACCGTGAGTATGGGTGTAATGGCTTGCAGAGCTAGCAGGAAATCATTAGCACTACCAGCAGGGCTGGTACAGCTGGGGAGAGACGACTTTACCCAAATCCAGGTTCCTGCTGGCTTTTTACTGATTTTCCAGAGAGACACTTCCTTGAAGAAGCAGGATAGAGCAGAGAAGGTTGGGAGGGCACGAAGCAGCTTGCATGTACCTCTGACATTAGGCAGGATGCCCAACTAGGAATCTGAAGATTCTGCCTCATCATTATCAGGGTTGCCGTGTTGGGTAATCTACCTGGCTCCATGCTTGAGTGGAGCCAAGCAGCATTAGCTTCTGTTTCAGTGGAGGGCTCGGAGAACAGAGACAGCTGTGCCATCAGCCTAATGCACTGGGGAATTTGCCTGCACCAGTTTCACTTAAACTAATCCTGGACATTATGTCAGAAGAGGAACACATGGAGCGGCACGTGTGTGCACTCGTGTCTGTGTGCATACGTGAGGAGAGGGTCCAGGACCCTTTTGACACCACCATACTGCTCTGAATAGCATGCGGGACAGCCTTTCGTCTGGACTTGCCAGCCACCTTATCACATCTCGTGCCTCCTTTTTTGTCCACCTTGCCACTTGATCTTTTAAGACTCTTTGTCTGCTTATGACATGAAAATAATTTAAAAGAAAGAAATCTGCTCAACAAGCAAGCCGCTATGTTTGTGCTAGCCTCATGCTAGCCTGTTCTGCTCGCTGGCCCCATCTGAGCCGTTCAGCACCTGCTCCAAGTGCTGCTTCAAGGTGACAACAGTCAAAGAAGCCACAAAGCTTTCAGTAAGGTAGGAATAACACCTAAGTATAAAGGAGGAGAGGAAATGCAGGCTGCAGATGCAATCAGGACCATAAATGGACTGGCCTTGCATCCTGTCTGGTAATGGTCTTGCCTTATAGCTGCACATGATGGTCCGAAATAAGATGGTTCCTCGGCATGCTAAGCACTCAGCAAACCGTCCGTGCCCTGATGAGCTTTCACCTGCCTGACTTAGGATGTGTCAGAGGATGGGCAAATAACTGCATGCTGACAAATGAAGCACACTCCCACAGGGAGCCTCTATTAGAGAAAGTCGTGTCTAGGTTGAAAGGGGTTGAATTTTCCCCTTACCACTGGGAACAGCTACAGCCCTAACAAATGATTTCAAGCCCTGCTGAATTACTTAGTGCAATTTAAAATGGTTACCTGTTCAGCTGGCCGAATGTGTCTAGCTGCCTTATGACAAGAGAAAATAGTAATGGAGCATGTGAAGCAGAATGGACTTAAGATGAATGTGTTTACATTAAAAATCAGACTTGAATAAATCCTTACAATTACTCCCCTGTTTTCAGCGTTTAAACTAAGTAACAATCAGTTTTAGTAACATTTTCCTGTTTTTAGAAAATTAAATGCTGAACAGCTTCTTTGGTACATGTTGCTATGTAGGGGGACAATGGTTTTGCCTACGCCCTGTCCCAAACCAGAAGTGGCAGAAGTAGCCATATGCTTCAGTCTCCTGCAGAACTGCGCCTTCTGCGATACCAGGCAAAGCAGACAACCCAGGAGTTTGGTGAACATCACCCTGTACTATGCTGAAGAGCTACTTGGAGGGTCAGACCTCGCCGAACCCACAGCTCTCAAGCCAGTGAGCGACTCTGGCTATGGTGAGACAGTGGTGGGTGGTGAGTGGTGTTTGGGATGCCATCGCCTCTCACTGCCACCTTGCTTGAGACTACGTGCATCCCCCCGCATCTGAGGCAGCCTGATCGGCACAAACACCATTCAGACGAGGTGGAGTTGCTTCCTTTGCAGAGTGGCTGGAAGCACGCAGATGCTGGCTGCTCCCATCTCTGTGCTGAGAGCTGCTGGATGAACCTCGCTAACTCAATTGCTTGAGAACCCTGAGCAGAGGGAGACGGAGTTTTCTGCTATGGGGACAATGCAGTGTGGGTCCATTTGCTGCGGTGGGAAGACAAAGAGAAATTAATTTGCTGTGACAGAGTTGTATTTTTTAATCTTCAAGGTCTAAAATGAGATTTTGGGATGCATTTGTCTTTCTGCCCCCCACAGTCAGCCGAACCCTTTCAGAGGCTGAGTACTGCAGCGATTCCCTCATGAATTCTACCTCTGCAAGCGGAGAATTTAAATTAAACAGTAAATAAAATTAATCTGTCTACTCAGATCCCACTGAATGATGAACAGAGTCATGAGCAAACAGAGGGATAAAGAACGAAGTGCTGACTACAACTTCCACTTCCAAGCCCAAGTCTCCTGATTTCAGCTCACTTGCACCATTTTTAGCTCAGGGACATCAGCATGCATCTGGTTAATACTGAAACCTTCACTACCTTTCACCTCCGACAGAGAGCATTTGTCAGTGAGGACTGTGTCACTTCTTGGAGAGATTTCAGGGTACATACATCAATAGGGGCTTTGCCTGCAGGCTGTATAGAAAGTGAGGTAAAAGAAAGCTGTGTGCTACACTGATCCGGGAGAGGGCTGTGCTCCCTGGGGAGATTTGGAGAGTGTAAGTGTGACCACAGGGGCAGCATTAGTGCAGCTGACGGCTGTGCCTCCCTGCATCGCAAAGAAAGGCAAACAAAACACAGTTTTTACTAAACAGGGTTAGCAGAAACAAAAGGGATTTGTTTGCAGTCAGTCCCCTGCTCTGAATAGGGGGAATATGGTTTCAAGCTGATATGCACTGGGCATCAGCGTTGATTATTCAGGACAGGCCATATGAATTAGGATTGTTTCATACAGCTTCAGAAAAAAGTGTTCAAATAAAGCAAGGGTCAGATAGATAAGTCAGCCAACTACCAACTTGGGCAACACAGTGAACTATGTCTAACTGTGAGAACCCCAAGAGTAGGCGCATAAATCTGTCTCCCAATTTCCCTCTTAGACCAGGTTTTAAACATCCAAGTAGCTGCATTTCCATACGTTTCATTGATCTGGCTACTGCTCTGTCCTTTTGGCATGGCTGAGAGCTGGCACAAACACCAGCGGGCTTGGAGTGGTTTTAAGCTCCCTTCAGCTCCCAATAAGGCCTGAGAAGACAAAGAACTCATAAATGACCTAAGGAGTACAAATACGCTGTTTGCATCTCATAGTCAAGGATGCAGCTCTCAACTTCTCATACAGGAGCTACCACAACAAGCAGACAGTGCGTAGCACGCAGTGCACCGCAGGGCTCATTCTGGGGTGATGCTCACCTGGGGCGCTGCCTGTGCCACTTACAGAGGGTTCTCATGGCCTGGATGATGCTACTTTTTGAGTTTCCCTTCAGAAAACACACACCAAACTGACGAGCCACACTATTCGTTAGCACAGAGGACAGGTAAATGAGTGCTGCGGTCCAGACCAAAGCTATCATCTACTTACACCACAAGCATCTCGAAATGTGGCTTTATATTCCAGCAGCGTGTCCCTGTCCCCTAGTCACACTATTCCAGCCCCAAAGCTCATTTGTCTGACCTTCACGTGACCATAGGAAGGAACCACTTCTCTGTTTACATCCACTACTGGGCTTTGACGTGTAGGAGAGAGCAAGGCATCCAGCACAGCTAGCCATCTCGCAAAGAAAACCTTTTTGCTGTACACTTCAGGGAAAAAATTGGTATTTTGAATGCCAAGCATTTTACCTCTTCATGGCACGACATAATCGCAAATCATCTTTGTAAAACGGTGAGCTGTATTTTACTGCCGGGAGGAAGTATTTAACCGGTTTACCTTAAAGCCATGTAGAGCATCTGTGGCAGCAGACGAGCAGAGAACGGGGATTCCTGGCTCCCAGTCCTCGGCCTGAGCTGTCTCTGCAGCCATTTTATTTAGGCAGGTTGTGACTATGTAGCAGCAGGCAGCAATTCATCTCTCTTCATCTTTGAACGTCTCTCTGTACTCATTTCAAAGGCATCTATTGTTACAGCTCCCAGCTCACAAGGGCACTTTGTTGTGATTCAGCCTGTGCTTTTTCACTTAATTTTTAAGGATTGAGACTTTTATTCCTGATGGCTGCAAAATACTGCCTATAAAGATTCCATTTATCCCTGTCAAAACTGGAATATCTGAGCAGCATTCAGTTTTATCTGATTTTTTTTTCATTTTTTACATTTACCTTCATTTATTTGGTATTTTCATGTACTTTTCACAGAATATTTTTCCTGCCAGCCAGAATAACAAAGTTAGATATCTGGGGATTGTTTGCATCCTGGCAAGCCTAGCTAAAAAGTTTCAGTTTATAAACTGAACTCTACAAAACACAATCCATAAACCTGAGCTACTCTTTCCCTTTACATATTTTAAAGGGACAGAGAGAATTAAGTTATTTTACCTGGAAAGAACTCCTGTAAATGACCCCTCAGCATTTCTACTCAACTGAACAGAATTAAGTCAAAGCAATTTGCTTGACCTGGCTGTATGGTGTAGCAGAGAAAAAAAAGACAAAAAAGGAGTCTATGAAGTGCAATTTAACTCTCATATCTCTCTTCATTTAGAGCACCACTTATGCTGAAGGCACAGTCTACCAGATAAACAGAGTTGATACTAGTGCCCACACATTTGTAATGGGTCCTGATGTTCTGTGAAGAAGCATTTAAGGTCACTGATGCATGTAGTAAGTGTGATGTGTGTTTAGGAGAACAACAGTACAAACTTGCTTAGCTAAATGCTCATGATCTTCGGTTACACAGGATGTCATCATACAGTGCATATTTGTATAAAAACCACTCAAGTAGAGTCTGACATAAGTAGGCTTGAACTGCATACACTTAAGTCAAATGTCCATGCTTGCATGAGTGTAAAATACACACTAAGTGATTGGTCTATGGCAGAGATCATGTGTTTTATAGCCTATATAAACTACTGATTTAATTTATTTTTATTATGTTGTCACTGGGAAAGCTTTCACTGGCTGGCAGATACCACTGCTTGGAATGACTTGTTGAGTTCCCATTTAGTAGCCAAAACAAATAAGGACAGAAGTGCTAATGCTACAGGCTGCCTCTGAGCTTGGACAGGACTCGTAGCTTGCTGACTCCAGTATTCTGCTGGGAAAGGACCCTTGGACTTTCCTTGTTCCCAGAACTGGACTGCAGTTGACAGCCATGTTTCTGGGTCTGATTTAACAGCAAAATGTCATATATCTGATCCGTTCTCTTTTGTCATGTGCTGTATTGGGTTTCTACTACCCCATGCATTTCAAACAAAATTCCATATTTTCTACCTAATAAAAAGAAACCAGATGGCTAAAAGCAACCAGGCTGGTAAACACAATGAATGGCTAAATATTCCTCACCCCACCGTGCTTTGAGAAATCTCTGCTCTGCAGTTTGATACCTACTGCTTTCTTCCCCAGAAAAGGGAAGAAAGAGTGTTGCTACCTTAGCATGTCACTCCAAACAATGCTCCCCAGAAGAGGACTTTCAGGCACTGTTTCACCAGATGAACTGACTGTTTACCATGAATCTCCATGGGAGAACAGGATATGCACAGCCCAGGGTGCCTCTTCCCGCTATTCACTTTATCAGCCCCAGACCTGGGTACGTGGATCAGCGGCAGCTCAGCCAGAGAGCCTCAAACCTGCTCCCTTAAGAGGATTACTGACCTCATCTCTCCCGTAGGGAGACCGCCTTTGTCTGGGAATTTGACAAACAGCCTCAGAGCACAATTAGTTATTTAATAAGTTTATGATTAACCAATCTGCTGATTAAGCTTTCATTAATTAGGTTGGCATGAATTCTATTTCAGAGGGATAGTGGTCCCTAATTCAATACATTTCCTCTTGGAGCAGGGTTGCGGACTTCTGTGTGAGCCCTTGTGTGCGTTATGCCCCGACACCTCTCTCTCCTGCTGCAGGAGTGCATGCAAGAGCTTTTTGGGTGGCACCTGGGGCTGCTGCCAGATCACCAGGCATGGTGGCTCCGGGGGAGAGCTCGGCATTGCAGCCTGCTCCTGCAGCTCAAAGACTCCTGCTCCTCTCTTCTGAAGTCTCGCCAGAGTGCAGAGAGAGGCAGGCAGGGCTATCTAGGGCAGCCACAGACCTCACCAGTGCCGTTTCAAAGAGACTAGCCTGTCATTTTGATATCCACATGGCTCTAATCTGGATTCGGATGGGTGGCCCACCCCAGGGAGGAGCGGGAACTCCTTTCCTTTTTCTCTTTGCAACCACTTTAGAGAAAGCTCACGGCTTCATCTCTGGCTTTGTCCTTTGCCGTATGCTCATGCTCTGAAGGACGGGGCTCACCGGGTGCTGTGATCTTTGTAGGGTGCCTCGGCAGAGAGGGCAGGACGCTGCCACCTTCCTCCTTGAGCTCGGACCCTGCTTTGGTAGAGAAATCAGAACTGGGCTCAGGGATTAGTCCCAGACTATCGTAAATGACTAAATGTTTTCCCATCCTCAAGGGATCCCCTGTCTCCATTCTCAGGTAGTGCTGCTATCTGTCAGTGCTACACAGAAGAGGACGGTGGAGGGAATGGCAGGGTGCCGTTGCCAGCTATTTTATGTTCCTTAATGTCCTCCTTCTTCCAGGTGCAGGGCTGGGGGTTTGGCAGCTGCCTTTTACTTCTGCCTCTCAAAGGGATTGGTGGCAAAACACAGCCATGCCTCAAATGGCAGAAAGACACAGGTCTGGCCAGGGAAAACTTATGTCCCTGCTGAAACCCCCCAGAACGGGGCTTGAAAGACAAGATGAAAGATGAGGCTGATGCCTGTAGGTGCTTTGAGTGCCACAGGAGGAGAAGCAGGGCTGGGGGATGAGAGATGCCATCCCAAACTGCAGAGCCCCGCAGCTGGAAGTCAGACGTGTGTGCTGCTGACTTGAAGCCTCTGCCAAAGGAGTGGCAGCTCCCACGGCAGGGAGAGCCCAAAGAGGCTCAGGGAAAGCCTGACTCACACTGAAGATACCACTAACGCACAGGTAACGACGATGACAGCTCTTAACATAGAACACTGATGTCAGTGTAACCTGGCTTGGTATTTTAATGCTGATGTATATTTTACATCTGTGTTACCCTGTGTCAGGACAGCGCGCGGGGCAGCGATGCTCAGAAGCGGCTTGCCAAGAGAAGCTGTTGGGCGCTGGTGTGCCCGTTCAGGGCTGCGGGTATGGCGCTACCAGCCCAGCGCCGATCACTGCTGACCACAGGCAGCCCCAAAGGAGAGAGGACGGGTGCTAAAGCACTGCTGGCCCGAGCAAGGTTAACGCTGCTTTTGGTGGGACTGTAAAAGTGAGTCTAGGAGAAGCGGGGGCAGGTATAACCTAGACCCTGAATGTCACACCCCGCGTCTCACTCCACACGTTACTGATCTTGCAAAGACTCATGCTTTTCTGTCTTGCCACAGCTAAAGGCCTGTTGAGATCCCACTGATTGGCAAATAAGCCCACCTCCCCCAAACAGCAGGCAGGGGGGAGTCCCAACTGCCTCCCAGCTGCCTGCTCTCAACACCGTAGCAGTAAATGAGATTGCTGGCAAGGCTGCAGCTGCCGAGTCCCCACTATCTGACCCACTCTCCTAAATGACCCAGTGAGGCAGAAATTCTGGCAGAACCAACATTTTTACCTCCCTCCTCGATGGCCAGCTGTATGCACTGAAGGGAGGAAAAACCCCAGCTTGGATTTGCTTATCATTAGCTAAGGATTTTCTACAGCATTTTTAAGAGAAAAGGGAGGAGGCAAGCAAAAAGCAATACAAGAATTATCATAGTTTCTGAGCCCCTTGCATGCCTGCGTCAGGTTTAGTGTTGGGCCACAGTGCACACATGTTCAGCTTCACTTGTCACACACATAATTGTGAGCTAAAATCAACACCTGCATACAAACATAAGGCTTATTGTCGTGTAGTTACCCGCCCGACTGGAGCTGGAGGTGAGATGAGAGGAACTGAAGAGTTGTTAAGAGTAGGAAAAAAGAGGAGAGAAACAGCCTGAGGGTCTCAGCAAGCAAGGCTTTATGGCAGTAGTGCTAAGGGACTATTGAGTGTGTACAGAAGACATGTCGTTCCTTGCCTGAGGAAATTAAGACAGAAAACAAACTGTGCATGAGGAGTACAGGCAGACAGAATGGTAGGTGTTTCAGTGATATACAGTTGCTCTTGGTTCCAACTTCAGTTTGAATTATCTTTCAATAAATAAGATTTGTAACAGGCTTTAACTTGTGTACACAGATACACAGGCACTTAAACACAGAGGAAGTGGGTGAAATTTAACAATGGGAAAAGTGGAGTGAGGAGGGTCAGCTTTTTTACCCTGATAAAAACTTTGCCAGTGTCTGTGCTAATTCCAGTCTCTTTTAAAGGACTTTATAAGAAATGACCTGCTTGCCCTTCAGCCAGGTGGTGTTGCCGTCTGGACAGGCAGAGGTAAGGGGAAGAGAAGGGGAGATGGCAGCAGGGAGATGCTGTCTGGGTACCACTCATCTGCTGATGGAGCAGGCAGCAGGGTGTGCAAAGAATAAACCCTACAAACTCCAATTTAGAGCAAAAGACATGAAGAGCCGTGGGCTGTTATCTTAAGGCATGATGGGATTTCAGAGGGCCTTTGCAGATATACAAGCTTGCTTCATTTTTCTTTATGCTATGCATTTTTGTAAAGAAACTAATTTTCCTGTTTATAATCTGTTTCGAATCAAGAACACAGATTTCCATTGCTAACCAACTGCACGCAGGGCTAGTAGTACCAACTGCCCTATTTTTTGCCTCATCATTTCTCTCCATACAAGCCTCAGCAACTTTAAATCACACTGCATCTCAAATTACCCTGGGGACAGAAAGTAAGGGTGACAGGATCATCTGTCCTGGAGACAACTTCAGTGTGAAGCAACATCAGAAACTCTCTCTGAACACATGGGCTGGGGCATCCGCAGGAGACGGGGAGCAGAAATGAGGTATCGGTTCCCCTGGGGCAAGACGTTCAAGCAAGTGCAGGGAGGATGGAGGAGATGTAGTCTATGTACACACATGCATGCCTGTTCAGTAACACTTTTCAACCTGGAATCTCCTTCTTATGCACAGCATGCTGGGAAGAGCCTGGTTTTTGCCAAGACCCATATGGAAATAGCTTTAATGCTCAGATTTCCTGACAGTCTCCCCACCCCACTGCTGCTGGCACACTCGGTGCTCAAAAAGGACAGGGAAAAGCTGGGAGTAGTGTGAAAGGGTGGCAAAAAACACCCTCTGCTTTCAACAGGCCTTTGTGGCTGCCAAGAGCTGCCCTTGCGAGGTGAATGGAAGGGCGACACCAGGCTTTGGGGAATAAAAAAACCTTTAACTTCTCTCCAGGTCAGCACCAGTGAGAGATGTGGAGGAAGCCCAGGCACTGACAGCTTTGTCCTTTCCAGGGATGGTACTTAAGCTGAAATTTGTGGTCACCGGGATCTGCTGAGCTGAGATTCTCTCCTTGGGCAGTGCATGCACTGGGGAAACGAGAGGAAGAATCGTCATTTCCCGATCACTCAGCAAAGCCAACTGATTGAGGGGGATGTGTGGTGACTTGGAGCTCACAGGGATAAAAAATTAAGAGACAAAGAAAAACAACTCAAGCTGGCATTTTGCTATCCGCTGTGTCTGTTCCCTGGGCACCTTAAGTCACATTGGCTCATCCCAATGACAGAAACAAGGTTTCTTCATACGAGGTCTTCAGGGACCAGTAAAATATAAGGGAAAGTAAGCTGCATCTCCTCTCCTGACCATGCTGTGACAAAGTTGTTAGAGCAGCTCTGATGGCATCACCTCTGCAGCAGTGTCTGGAGACAAAGGCACGGAGAGCCATTGCTCTTCCATATCCCTCTGGAGAGGATGTTATTGGAAACTAGAGACGGAAAGTATTTTCTTCTGTAAATTGCATCAATTTGATGCTTACAAGCAGTGAACTGGAATAAACAAGAACATCAACAAGGTGCCTCTGTTGCTTCTGTGCTAGTAAGGGTGCTTTGCAACAGCAAATTCCAGTAACACAGGGGTAAATCTGGGGGTTAAGCCTAACACGCTGTGGTCACTGGAATGGCCTCAGTGGCTGGGACAGTGACACTATGGTTTTCTTACTTTATTTGCAGTGTTAAATGCACTCTGCTTCCTTACTTACACTACTTACTTTCTGACTTTGTGAAAAATCATACTTAGGATTCATCACTGGCTCCATAATCTGAGCATCTGCAACAGACCTCAGGAAAGTCAACCAACATCTACAAATGACAGCGCAAGGTGATGGGGACCTGGCAAGGCATCACCTTGAGAGACTTTGTGTTTACCAGGTACAGCTGACTGCCTCCAAGTGAAGCCAAAAGCCTCCAAGTGAAGAAGCAAAGCGAAAGCCAGTGCTTGGGCAGATGGTACCCATGAGGCACTGTCCCTCTGGAAATCTCCAAGGACCACGGCCACCACTTGAAGACACTTGGGTGACTCCAACACTGCTGGACTGGCACAGGCATCCATATGTAGCAAACCCCAGAGGCTTTGAAGGACTGACCCAAAGAAGAGGTTTTACAGTGGTGTCCACTTACAAATTGTGACATGCCAGTACTTACTCTTTCCTTCCACCTGACACAACCCTGTTTCTCTACAGGGCACAGCTAAGAGTACTCAGTTGAAAAACTGTTTGTTAACCACTGCCCTCTTGAGCACTAACTACATCATGAGTAATTAAGAAGCCAGAGTAAATAATTTGCTGAAGTGAAGGACTGAAAGAAATGTACTTATGAATCTTCATTTTTAGAACCTCAAATATTCTTTGCTTAAGGAGGTTGTTGGAGGTTCTCTGCTTAAAAGAGGTGGGGGTCAGTCTCTTCTCCCAAGTAACAAGTGATAGGATGAGAGGAAATGGCCTCAAGTTGCGCCAGGTGAGGCTTAGATCAGATATTGGGAAAAATTTTTACACTGAAAGGGTCATCAAGCATTGGAACAGGCTGCCCAGGGAAGTGGCGGAACCCTCATCCCTGGAGGTATTTAAAAGACTAGTAGACGTGGTGCTTAGCAATATGGTTTAGTGATGATTTTTACTCAATGATCTGAAAGGTCCCTTCCAACCTAGATAATTCTATGATTCTAATTTTTCACAATTCTGTGATTCTGCCCCATATTATAGAGCTGGTCTATGAGGTCTGACAAGTTGCTTTTTTATTGTATCCTGCCTTTGAGAAGTTTTAGTATTGTTCTCTAACCTCATCACATGTAACAACCAGTTTTTCATAAGCATTTCTTCGTTCCAAACTCCAAGACCATGAAAGAGAATTTATTTCTTGTGGGCTACAGCAAACACATACAGTTTGCTCCAGACCAGCATTCACTTTTTCCCAAGGCAACCTCCACAACTTTAACAGTCTTGAACATCTGCCCACTGCTCCACTCCTGCCTTAAAATCCTCGTAAGATCAAACCAGTGTTTTTCAAGTTGGCAAAATAGTAGACCTCATTCTCCAGGATGGATTGTAACTTTCTCTGCTTAAAATCCATTCCCTTGTCCTACAGAAAAAATGCATGGGATGCAAATGGGAAAAAACATGGGATGGGAGGATTTATTAGGGTTCTTTCTGCTTCTGTTCTTATTGGTGGCACGCAGCAGGTAGGGATCTGTGTGTGACAGCCAGCCTTTGGGTGATGATCTTTCCCTGCAAAATCCCTGGTAAATTCCAAATTATAGCAGAAAATGTCCCTCTGCCAATCTAAGATTTAAGTGTGCCTTTTCTAATGGCTGGCTGACAGATCACCAGTACCAAGAAGAGCTCAAATCGGCTGATGAAATGGAGGTGTTCTGCAGATGCCTTAGCAGCTGCTTGAAGTCATCTGTGCTGCAGTTCACATGAACATCTTGTGCAAAACCTTGAATTTGGTTCTGCTTTGTAATATTCCACTCTGTGGATGCCGTTATTTCACTAGGATATAGTGGGTACAAGAAATCAGCTGCTTGCTGGTATTAGAAGATCAACTCAGCATTGAGAACCATGGATAAAACGCAAGTCAGGAAACACATCTGTAAAAGAACAAATTTCTCTGTCTGTGCACTGGAGTCAGTAAGAGATACAAGCAAAGGGGAAAATTAGTTTTATTATGTTCTTAAATTCAATCACTGCACAAAAGACAAATTTTGGTGAATTAAAGAGAAAGAACAGAGAGCAATACTTAAAATTTAAAAAGAAGAACATTTGTAATGGAGTGAAAATCAAGTAGCAATTGGGTCTCTTGTTTACCAGTGGACACACACAGTGTTTATGCCCGTATACACAAGGTACCTAAGTCTACCTCTGCAAATCCTACCGTATTTGTCTTGGGAACCCAAAAGAATAACTAGGACTTAGACAGGCCTTTTCAGTAGTGAGTAGAAAGTATATGACATCTAAAAAAATAACTGGAGTCCCAACTAGGAATAGGATCACAGGATACTTCAAGCTGGAAGGGACCTCAGGCATCACAGAATCATAGAATGGTTTCCACTAGAACGGAAGATCATCTAGTTCCAACCCCCGTGCCATGGGCACTGACACCTCCCACTCAAAGCCCCATCCAGCCCNTCTTGTGCAAAACCTTGAATTTGGTTCTGCTTTGTAATATTCCACTCTGTGGATGCCGTTATTTCACTAGGATATAGTGGGTACAAGAAATCAGCTGCTTGCTGGTATTAGAAGATCAACTCAGCATTGAGAACCATGGATAAAACGCAAGTCAGGAAACACATCTGTAAAAGAACAAATTTCTCTGTCTGTGCACTGGAGTCAGTAAGAGATACAAGCAAAGGGGAAAATTAGTTTTATTATGTTCTTAAATTCAATCACTGCACAAAAGACAAATTTTGGTGAATTAAAGAGAAAGAACAGAGAGCAATACTTAAAATTTAAAAAGAAGAACATTTGTAATGGAGTGAAAATCAAGTAGCAATTGGGTCTCTTGTTTACCAGTGGACACACACAGTGTTTATGCCCGTATACACAAGGTACCTAAGTCTACCTCTGCAAATCCTACCGTATTTGTCTTGGGAACCCAAAAGAATAACTAGGACTTAGACAGGCCTTTTCAGTAGTGAGTAGAAAGTATATGACATCTAAAAAAATAACTGGAGTCCCAACTAGGAATAGGATCACAGGATACTTCAANTGCTAGGAGCTTTCTAGCCCAACGTCCCACTCCAAGCAGGATCAGTTATGGGACCAGACTGGGCAGCTCAGAGCTTTATTTAGTCAGGTTTTCAAAACCTTTAAGGATGGAGATGACACCGTCTCCCTGGGAAGTCTTCCAGTGCTTGACTGTCCCCATAGTGAAAAAGGAACCCCTTAAGGTGATTAAGGTGAGAAAAGTAACAAGTTGGTAATGAAGTACCCTCTAGATGCTATAGGCAATTTACTGCAAACTTAGGCATGTTGATATCATTCATCACTAGCACAGATGAAATTTCACATGAAGCTTTTACACTCTTCTTACAACTCTCCAGATTATCCTNCCAACTAGGAATAGGATCACAGGATACTTCAAGCTGGAAGGGACCTCAGGCATCACAGAATCATAGAATGGTTTCCACTAGAACGGAAGATCATCTAGTTCCAACCCCCGTGCCATGGGCACTGACACCTCCCACTCAAAGCCCCATCCAGCCCG
>VXBO01007286.1:23741-36641 GCA_013400135.1 Rhinoptilus africanus
GTTGATATCATTCATCACGAGCACAGATGAAATTTCACATGAAGCTTTTACGCTCTTCTTACAACTCTCCAGATTATCCTGGTCATCTCCCATCTGATGGTCATTGCCAGGTAAATGCAGAGAGCTGGCACTGTCTGTCCCCCTTTTACTCCTGCCCTTTTCCCATTCTCTCTCTGCCCTTCCGTGAAGCATAGGAGATTACAGCTCGGCTCTAGGTCAGATAACTGTCCTGTAGACCCCCTGGAGACACTTCAATTCACCTAGTCGATGACACCCAAAGCAGCCATAGCCTTTTCTAATGCCCTCAAGACATTATTTTCTAGGGAGTTGGAAACTCCCGGGTAGCCATGAATATTTAATTGCTGATAGAAAGAAGAATATGGGCAACAAAGGAGCTAAGATCCCCTCCTTGTGTAACTGATCATCCCCTTTCAATGAAGGATAGCAAAACTCAAGGATCCAAAGCCAAATTCAAGGACTGTCATATATCATAGCTCTTCTGCACGTTGGCAGAAGTGAATCAGCTATGAGAGCTGGGAGGAACTAAAACCATAACATCTGCCCGCACAGAAATAATTATGTCAAAGGTTTTGCCTTCTCGTTTTGCTTCACCCCCTGTCCTACAGATCAGAGGCTGCATAGAGCCACATTTCAGCCCAGCAGTTAAAGCATTCAGGCAGAAAAAAGGAATTGAACCTGAATCTCCATGTTCTGGGTTAAAATCTGCAGCTAAAAACGGTACAGCTGTTTTGTGACTTGAGCCTCCCAAACTTTTTATAGCCAAAACCACCTTGTAAATTAGACATGAATTTGCAAACTGTTTTGGAACACCCAATTACGTATTCTTTCAGTGAACTTACCAAAAAAAAAATAATGCTAGGGTTTACTAGGGAGTTTAATCCCAAGATACTTTTTTTTCTTTAAAAATTGTAAGCAAAACCTGGAATTAATTTTAAAAGCAGCCTCCATCTGGACTCAAACTACCCATGCCTGACAGCATCACTTTAAATTTTAAATATGCTAGCCTTGTTCAAGACCTATTTTTAGCAGAGTGTCATTCAATATGTCAAACACGGTTTCTCAGATAAACTTACACAAAGTACAATTGTCTCACTTGTACTATTCATCTCTTCTCTCAAGTTCCTAGTCCTACAACTAGTATAAAACTAAATCAGAGCAAGTCTTTCTTTTTGAAAACCTGCTGTTACTTCTGGTCTGGGTAGTGACAGGGGACAGAGAGGGGCTGTTTTCTGGCACGGAGCAGTTGGTGTTACTTGGGAGCTCTGTTGCAGCAAAGGGGCTGCCAGCAGCCTGGAGCTCCGAAACACCCGATTAAACGTTTTTCGCACACCAGCTCACTGTTTACTCATGGCAGGAAGAACTTTTAAGCTTTTGATGTTCAGGAGCTAGACAGAAGAACTGTATCATTCCACCAAAAGACATCAACACCTGCTGACTTGATTGCACCAATTTTACAACAGTGAACAAAAAAGAAGGTACATAGGTTTTTTGGAAAAAGTGGGGATTGTCTTGCATTTAGAGCAGAAGGTAGAAAACAAAGTTATAGCAAACATAACAAGATGGTTTTGCGTTTACAGTAGAATTGCCTTAAAACCCTGCAGAGGATGTATTTTATTGTGCTATAAACAGTGGTACTTTACAAGACAGAGTTGAAACAGTTCCCCATTCACAAAGGCTTAAGCTGAACCAAATCAAGCTCTTTTCAAGGTAAGGAGCGAGTGAGAAAAAGAAGGTACAGAGTTAAAAAAAGAAAAAGAAAGAAAAAAATTTGGTACAGTCCACAGGTGAAAGGGACATGAAGAGGCAGGCAGGAGCCAGTGAGAGGCAATGGCTTGGTTGTAAGGGGACTACAGCTATTTTGCACAATACCAGACTGCGACATCTCATTTCCATGAACGATGCAATAAGTGCATATCCTCAGCGCAAGCTACTCCGCCATGATTCAGGCAGTAATTAAAGCTTTTTGAACGATAGTTGTGTTTAACAACTGGAGAAATGGGACCAGACTGTCCAATTACTGCTGTGACTTTACAACTTCTTAAATAAAATCTTATCTTGGTAAATATGTGTCATCTATAAAAACAGCTTTATTTTCCTTCAGTGAGACCTGCTTTATAGAGAATGACTGTCAAGCGGGACAGGAAAAGAGCTGTGCCCGAGGCTTGAGGTTTTAAAGAAAAGGAGGAGAGGTGCCAGGCTTTCTGCACACAGCAGAGCAGAAAGGCTGTGGCTGGTATGGGCTGCGGTCTTTCCTGCCTTGTTACCGACAGGGGTGAAGCGACTGTCAGGGAATAGGCAAAGCTCCCTCTTAGACCCACCAGGACTAAGAGGAAGCCTCTTTGCACAACTAGGCCCACCATCTCCACTGCAGCTTAATTCCTGGTCCTAAAACTTCTCCAGTGGTGTTGCCTGGTGTAAGGGGCTGGTGGTATCTCTGACCCCAAGCTGAGATGCTGAGAAAAGCTGAAGCTGCAGTTGAGTTGCTCCTACCAATCTGCTAACCCAGGCAACAGCCTCTTGCCTGTGCCCAGCATAGGCCCATATTGCTCCATGACCTGTTCCAACTCACGACATCCTCATCTGTTCTGCTCTCCAACTGTGGCCCACCAAGGTTTCTGAGCTCTGAGTCTCCAGAGGATCCTTTAAGATCTCAGAGAAGCAACACAAAGCTTTCAGCTTGCATAACGATAGCAGCTAAAAACCAAGAATTGCAGCGAACTTCCTATACCAGCTCAAAGCCCTTCCCTTTGAGAAGTGTGTGTTATTTCTACTTAATACAGCCTGATCTGCTGATGGAGCATTTTAGACCCAACACTCAATAAGCAGACAGTAACCTTTCTCAGTTAGGAGCTGAGTGTGCAGCACAGAGAAGACAAGTCACATGACCAAATAGCCAGAACAAATTCAATTAACCATCAGGTACTGTTTAAGGCTCATCATTAATAAACCATAGAATCACGGAATGGTTCGGGTTGGATGGGACCTTAAAGATCATCTTGTTCCAACCCCCCTGCCATGGGCAGGGACATTTCCCACTAGACCAGGCTGCTCAAAGCCAGCTCAAATCAAACACATTTAAAAAAATGCACCATCGAACACTGTCTGCATATGCTGTGGTCTGTTCTGGAGCCAGTTTACATTAATTACAGCAGGCTCTACTTGCTTCCCTTGAGCGCTATGGAGAAACTCATCTACTTATGGGGACATCAGAAGGAACTACAGAAATAGTAACCCCTGGGTGATTCAGAGCTGGGGAAACGTTCCCCTGCAGCGGGCCAGAGGATAAGGTGGAACCTGCTGGGTTCTGAGGGCACTGAGAAGACAGAAAACAGTACTATTGACCTTTTCTGTGTTGATTTTGTCGAAGATGCCAAGACCTGAGCAGGCAGCCTTGTCAACTCAGCTGGTGTTAGTCTTTTTAATGTCAGGAAAAAGGTGTAAATCACCTTCAGGGACAGCACTCTCTTTTAAACCAGCTCTCTATGTACTTCATAGAAAACAGTGATGAGAGTAATACGTCCTGTGTAATGGGACCTCTGACCAGACCACCAGCCTATCACTGCTGGGGTTAGGCTTTGCTAGACCAGGTCATTTTTATTCTCATCACTACTTCAATTACTGAATTATTCCTTCCTTCTATGGGAGAGTCTCAATACTTTGCCTTATTTGTTTTGCTGCAAAGCTTCTGAGCTGCTTCTCATATTTCAGGTGACGGATTATGGTGGGTCAGAGCAAAGAAGAGAACCTGCAATTTGCAGCTCTGCTCTTCTGCTTCAGGCACAAAACCCCCATTTAGACTCCAGATGCTTTGGTTCGTTCTCATTACAAAGTAAAATAATTTGCGTAGAAGCTGATCTAGCTTTCTTTCCTGGACTATCAGACCTGTAGGCACTGTAAAAATTTGGAGTGGCTAAAAGATGGCCAGATAATGCCCAATAAAATGATTCAACTACCTTACAGACTCCTCCTTCATGACTTCTTACTTGAAGTTAGCCAAGAGTGGTGTATTCAACACAAGATGTGACTGGGTGTGCGTCTATTGGCTTGCAAGGCATGTGGGTACCCGGTAACTTGTCAGGGAAGAGGTGGATGTATGAGGGTGGAGGGCTGGGAAAGGCTGGTAAAGCCCTGGTGGGGGTGGCATAACAAATCAAGCCAATTGCAGTGACAGAAAGACAAGGCTCATTTGGCGAACACCATGCTGTGTCCTGCTCATATTCATGTGCTTATGCTTTGCTCCTGGGATTTTCTGACTGGAACTTCCTTTCCCTCCATCTCACACACTGCCTCCTGCCCAGAGCTCTCTGCTCAACTCCAGTGAATCGCTCTGTTCCAGCTTCTCTTAATGGCTTTCCTGTTTATCCGAGCCTGTGTCAGCTACAGCGCCTCATGCACCTCTTCCTTTCTGCCTTCCTACTTCTTCTCTAACTAATCTGCAATAAAATGCCTGTCACAACTGTTTTCCTGCCCTCATCTTTGCTGCTCTATCTGCAGACGGCTCCACTGCCCTTAATGTGACACAGCTGTTCACTCTCTCATCCCCTCCAAAAAGAGCCTGGAGACATCCTACGGGAAGGATGCTACAATAAATCTCTGTACGCAATTTCTCTTATAAATGGAAAGAGTAATAACACATGAAATAATGCTTAAATAAATTCCTCCCAAGCCCCAAGAGACCTCCGAGTGGTAGGCTGCACTTCTATCTTCATGAAGAAAATCAATAGCAGTGCTATATTGCCACTGCGCTCTGGCTTCCACATTACTCCCCCCTCCCCGTACAAAGTACGGTCTGTGTTCAAGGAAATGGGTGCTCCCAGGGGAGGAAAACTGCTTTGTGCACTTAAGGTAATGATGTCACTTGAGGTCGCCATGCAAACAGTTATAGATATGGAAATCTGCAGTTTTGTCAATAGAGCTGGAACCTGGGGACCTAGCTTAAGAGTTACAGCTTTTTTATATAATGTTTCCCTAATTTACCTACAGAGCTTCTTCCCAGAAACAACAGCTGCTGTACCTAATTAGCATTAATCGCCTTGTTACAGAACAGCAACTGGGAATAGTACAGTACTTGAGGTACTGACAAAAGGATACACTAATGGCATTGATTTGTCCAGTCTACTACAACCTCCCCCTATGATTCTGTTTTCTGTATGGAAAGCTTAGAAGTCACAAGCTGTGAAGCAGACTGGGAAGAGATGACGCAGGAAAGGAGCTACGGATGAGGGCAGGTATTGAGAAATTCAGCCTACGCGAGACACTTGCTGCCTGCTCTTTTTGGGACTGCATCTCCCAGCCCCAGTTTTTCATCTTGACCTGCAGCAAGAGCAAGAGCAGCCCTGGAAGGAGATGTCTGAGCAAAGCATCATTTTGAATTGCACTAGGTTGGGATGCTCTGCTGTGCGCTTTGTGGCTTTAAAACAAGTTCTGAACCCACACCCACCCCTGGGAGAGGGGGTTAAATAACTACACCAATTGAAAGATCTGTCTCAGGAGCCACATGGGGAGAAAAAGGCAGTCTGCCCTTTACCGGGATTAGAGACCACCTGTAAAATCTCAACCAGAAATGTACCAACTTTGTTATGTTGAACCCTGTGGGCTTTGTAATTCTCAGCTCATTGGCTGATGTTCCCGGGTACTGCTCCTCCCTGACCATACAGCAATTCAATATCTGCCATGAATGCACAGCAGTAGGCTGGAAGGCAGGAGCAAACACCACAGATGTGCCATCAGCCTCTGTCCCCAAATGGATTATCTCCTCTGTTCACTTCAGTCTCCACCAAGATGGGATGCAGTCATAAATTAGATCATCAGTTTTGTCCAAGTCAGGCACACCAGGGAACAACATGCTCTGTTTCCTTACGATGGGGTTTGTGTTGCTGTTTTACCTCTACCAGAGTTGCTTGCTGTACGTGAACATCATTCCGGTTACTTGCTTGAGGTTTTTGAGAATACTTGCTTTTGAGAAGCAAGAATCCAATAGCACAAGTGAAATAATTCAGTGTTTGGTAGTGGGTGTACCTATTTGGTGTTTCCCCACAGAATCCTCATCCCGTTCCTCCATGGAACACAGAGATATGAACTCCTCTGCTGCCACCAAGTAAAATCTTAGGTTAGTTATACATGCTAAGATGGAGAGGTGGGACTGATACAGGAAGAAGAAGGAGCAGACAAGAACCTTTGGTGGTCTCATCTGAGATCGCTCCTTGGAGGTTGACCACCATGGCTATTTGTCAGAGGATGACTTCTTCCACCAAGACTTTCTTCACCTCTCCCCATCTGCCTGCTTGGCTCAGGCCTCTCAGTCCCCGCTGTGGCTGGTCACTTGCTCTCATCTCCTTCTTGTCATACAGAAAGCCGAAAGGCCAGGCTAGGGTGACTCAAAAGGCTTTTACGCTCACCCTACCAATAGGTCCAGGCTCCTGGTAAGCAGGATTTCCTTCCCAGCAGTAGCTGGGTTGTGGCTGACCTGCTCCAAGAGCAATCTGCACTGTGTCTCCGAGAGAAAAAAAGCAACATACTGCAATGCAGCTGGCAGGAGGGAAGTGTTAGTATCATATCCTATTAATTAATGAAACAGCTCTGCTCTGTTAGTGTTACAACAGCTTCCTGCCTCTTGAGGCAAGGGAAGTTTCTGGTTAGGCTGATGGATTATATACTTGAGCTACAGCAGCTTACACCAAAGACAAGTTCATGACACTTGCTTCTCCTTATGGGGTGGACTAGTGTCAGCCACTGTGCTTTTTGGTATTAGGATAAATACCAGCATGAGATCTAAGCTGGGAGGGCAACCAAACAGCAGTTAGTAAAGCAGGAAAATTACCTGCTACATTTTACAATTCAGGTCTTTTTTTTAAAAGAAGCTTTGCAAAGAAAATCTAAAACAAAAACCATGAACACCTTGAAGCCTGCATCGGCATGAACTAGGCTTCCTCTTGGTCATATGGCAGAAGACCTCAGCTGCATGTAACTGACTCAGTCTTAAGGTGGGACCCAGTTTTCACATACTGTTAGGCACTCCACTGAGCAATATTCCAAAAACAGTGCCTTATTCTCCATCTAGTGGAAGAAGAGGAGGTGTTTACATCTAAGGCAACAGGTATCTTGGAGAGATGAAGGCTGGTATGAGAGTCTCTGTCTGTCTGTCTCTCTCCCATATGCTCATCTGCAGACAGGGATGCATGAGATTTACTTCCAAGCCTGCGGTGAGGTGGATGTGCTGATGAAGATGCCACTGCTGCAGTCCCTCATTGCCACTGTAGTTTGTTCTGCAGCACTGCAACCAATTGCCACGTTGCCCATTCTGTTTTAACACAAACTGTAGCGTCACTGACTGATAGGTGGGACAGACAGACTGTCTGGGATGGGGATTTCAGCGCAGGGAAGGGAAATTAAAAATGCAAAATAGAAAAACAGATGGCATGATCTTCATTAAAATAATATCTTGTCTCCTGGGGATCCCGTGAGGATACGTTGCCTTCCAGTGAATACGGAGCCCCTGAGATTTACACTTGGGGATTATTCTGTTCCTCCCTCTCTCCTTATCACATCTCTCTTCTGTTTTCAAAGGCTTGTGGTATGTGCTCCATCTGGATATGCCGCCTAATAAGGATGTGCTGGAGACATCTCTTAAGCACTAATGTACACCCATCCCCCCAGTGCTATCAGGAGCCTCCTTATCAAGCGATTGGAAAGAAAGAAAGAAGCATGGCTGAGCCTTGCAGTTCCTGATGGCAAGACAAAGTGGAAGTGTTAGAAAAGTGAGAAATACATAATTAATATGGATATAATATCAATAAGGGTTTAAGATGATGAACTACATGAACTGGCAGATGCTATTTCCCCTTGGTGTGAGGTTCTCCTCTTTTTGATGCAGCTCCAGCAGCAAGCTAAATGTTTTACTATTCCACTTATAAACGAGGTGTAACCTTTAGGAAGTCACTAGAAAAATAAGCTACAAGTTTTTCTTGTATCTAAATGACCCCCCTGCCAAGGAAACATGCAGCCAAATGTATTTATTTAGAGGAAGAGAAACAACCAAGGAAAAGACCATTCAAGCAGCAGGATAAATCTGTGTTCAGTGCATGAAGCACAGCACACTCTGTTACAATTCAATCACTGCGGCCTCTGGAAGCAAAAGTTATATTCATGCTGGGTTGGTATTTAATTGAGCTCACTTGAACCAAGCTTCCAGCAAGCACATGTGACAGATTTACATATGAATCTTAACAGAGTGAAAAAATGACATTTATCAACCTTCCATCAGAGCATTTGACATTTGAACAATTGATTCTGATTTAACAGTGAAAAATGCCACTATCCATATGGAAAACCTGCAATAGGATTAAAACCCTAGTCGCTACCATACAAACAATGGCGTCTGCCAGTAAAGCTATTAAACATTTATGTACTACCTTAACTTTGTCTAGCCTTAAAGAGATTAAAAACCCAATCCAAATCCTGACAAGTTTAATGCAGAAGAGAAAAAAAAGGTAGCTGGAGGAACAAGGGCCAGAGCTGGCAGATGCAAGCTATTAAACTGTTTGAAAATTGTAAAGGCTAGGCAGATTTTAAGAATAACAAAAGCAGGAACAGATGTGCATTGAAGGCATGTTATACTGGCTACAGGCAATACTGGTCGTCTTGTTTTTCCCCAGGTAACCTAGAGCTCACCTGGGGACGGCTAAGACCAGACAGTCAATACAAATACCACCAGGTATGTGTTCACCTAATTAAAGAGGCATGTTGTTTCCACATGCAGAGAGAAGTGTTTGAGCAGACGTCTCTCTGGAGACAAGGCAGGAAGATGCTTGTCAGCTTTGCAAGACAATTCCTTTTAAGCAGGTAGGTTTCACCCACTATAACCTCCCTGTGGCTCACTGTGGTCAGCACTGAGTATTCACTGGGCAGGAGCCCTAGCTGGAAAGGAGGTCCTGGCAATGGTACACCTCTAGCTACTGGAAAAACTATTCAGACTCTTCCAATACCTCCCTTTTCAGCAGTGCCTAATGAAATAACATTTTCCCTGTGTGGGAAAGCAGAAGTTTTGGCAGAAAGTCTAATCATTCTGTTGTATCTGATCCTAGTAAAAAAGCTGGTAAGCTCTGCAGAAGTGTGACTGTGGTGAATTTTCATGTATTAGTCCATTTTAATAATTAGTTACCTTGCAATCAACTAATGCAACAGGCTTCCTCTTTTGTAGTCATCTCCAGTTGGTAAATTCCAGTTTATATCAGACAGATTTTCTCCTGCCACATTTTTCCCATTTCTATTATTCCATTTTTCTTGTTTTTTCCCCATGGTATTTCTGAGTCTTTGTTGTACTGACATCTCCCAAATACGTTGTGACTAAATTTTCTCTGCCCACTTGTACTTTTTATGTCAAAGTCATTAATGAACATATAAATGAAATGACTGTTGGAGACCTCCATTAGCAATGTCCTTTCTTCCAATACTTTTTCCTTCAACACTACCTGATGTGTTTTCAGTTCCTGGGTTTCTCAATCTACTGGCTTTGCTTAAGCTCTTACTTTATAAAACTGAGGTTTGTTACAGATCTACTTCAAATTATCTTTTCATTCAATTTGCATAAATTGAACTTGTTATCTCTGAATCCAAATTTATTTCCTATGATCAGATCTCCTATAATGTCCTCATGACTTACCAAAGCCAAGTCTAAAATAGCATAATTTCTTGTGATGTTGGTGCATCTCTAGAGGATATTTTTATTACCTAGAAAAGCAAGAATATCTCAGACTTACCAATAATAGTATCAATTGCTCTCCAACCTGACTCCTGATGTTAAATGGTCCAAAACAACTACTGCAGTAGTAATTATCTCTCTAATAACATTACAGAACTCTATTGGCAGTGAAAAAGGATCCTGGTGGCATATGGCATGCTGGCAATGACAATCTTTTACCAAACTGTGAGCTGTGCTGTCACTAACACATACTGCTGCTCCCTGCCTTTTCCTGAAAAGCAACCACTGGTTTGGGAGTATTCATGACTGCAATTGCAGGATAGATCTACTGTCCCAATGCACCTGCTCACATCCTGTATTAGCAGACCAAGGTCCTTCGTGTTGCTGCATTATCCTGCTGCATTTGCATATCCAACTTTCTGTCTTCTCCTTCCTAATCACACTTTCAGCAAGATCTCGCCTATTCAACTACTTTCTTTTTATTTGCAGTCTACGGGCCTACTCTGTGACATTCCATTCTGCAGTGCTACGATCAGATTTGTCTGATTATTCAATTTACCACATACTCAGGCAAAGCCTTGGTACTTCACACGCACTTGCCAGCCTATTCCTGGTGTTTCTTTAAGGCTTCTCTTATAAATGAGGCCAACACTGCCGGTCCTACTGGACCGGCTGGTACTGCTGGACCTGCAGTACTACTGCAGGTCCTTGGGTAAAACCTATCTATTGGGAATATCTCTTCATAATCACTCACCAATGCCCAAACCTTCCCAAATCTTCTTCAAACCTCGGCTGCCTGCTGACTTTCCCTGTCACTCACTTGGTGGGGGCCAGAGCTATTCCACTTAACATGTGGGTACCCACTTCTTTCAGCCTTCTCCAACACAGCATAGTCACCCTCAGTCAGTTCCAGCAGCGTCCTCTCAATGTCATTTATTCTGATGTGAAGGACAACCAGCGGAGTGCTTCCTGCTCCTGTTGGGAATTTTTCCAGATTTAGATTCCCACTTTTTATCCATGCTCTGAGCAAAAAGCACACAATTCCTTTGACTTGTCCTTCATCAGGTTCTTGAGGCTGTGTGGCAAAATAGTGGCTCAAGTTCTGGAGGCAGGACAGCCATGTGGGGATTGCTGTCCTCTTGTAAGCAGTGTATTGTGCTAACTGGATGATTCTACTTGCAGAACTTAAAATTTTAATATTGCTCAGAAATAGCACGAGTATTTGTATGTGAACCTTTGCAGACCTACATGCCCTCCATCTCACAGTAAAACAGCTTCACCTTTCCCTGGTAATGGCCCAAGTCTCTGATCCTTTCCCTTTTGTTTGCAGTTATTTGTTTTCTTTTCACAGTCCCTCTATATTATCTTAATTCTTTATCTGGCCAAGCCTTGATCTTTTATCTTAGCTTGATAAAAATCTGTAGGTTTAAAAAGCTATGCCTTCCTTTTAAGGCATAGCTTGCTTCCTCTACCACAGATCAAGATACCGGGTCTTACATGTTTGTAGGTCAGCTCCCTCAGCAGCAGGATCACAATGATAAAACTGCTCTGCAGGTCGTTTGAGCCAGGTGACATACTCAGCCACATGCATGGGGACCTGCATAGGGCCCCACGAGCACCTCATGGTACTTCAGACCTTGGATTCAGCCTTTTCACTCTGCATCAGCAAAGACTCACCTAATTTCACTTGAAGTGGAGACGGCTTATAGTTCATGGCTACAGTCTCTCCCTCTCTCGTATCACAATCTCTGTTCGAAATAGATGCAGCTGTTGGATCCTGTTAAGAAAGACAAGAAAACAAAACAGAACGGTTTAGCTAAAAGTTATGTAGTTTCTGCGTTAACTGGCTGTTAGGCAAGTCCATTCCCACCTGCATTCAGAGGGAGCAGAGAACTTGCTGGTGTTTTGAATGTCTGAAACCCAGAGGCAAACCACAGAACTTTGGAAGCAAGTTTAGTATGCTAAAAGCATCTCTGGAAACGCCAGATTTCAACATCAGACTTACATGATGGATGATTCTGGGAATATAATGTGGAGGGTGGTTTGTCAGTTCGAATTCAGACTGGGCTGGCAGTAGTCCCAAACTGTTTTCATGTGATGACTCTTTGGGGTGTTGTATGAAATGCATTTACAGCTTCAGCTGCGTTCCAAGTGGACCAGCCAACCTTGTGATTAAAACTAAAAAGCTCATGATCACCTGTGCAAAAGTACAGCTCAGAAACAACAAGGACTGAATGAGCAGGAGAATTCAATCTACGTCTCCTCTTGGGAGCAGGATGAAATCTGCATGTCCCATGCTGGACCTATTTTGTGGCCAACCGGAAAGATTTAATTTCAGTATCTGTCAGCACAGCACCTTCCACTGTCACTGAAATCCCCCCAAAAACCAAAGCTCCCCAAACATAGAGTCCACTCTATCACACCTACACGCATACAACCTAATCCAGGTAATGTTGTACTTTATAGTACAGCACATCAAAGGATTCAGAGAGGGAAAAACTACCAATTCAGGCTACCACTGCTAAAAATATGTAAAGTCCTTTCACAGACCTGCTGGAACTATCTCTACTTAGCACCACAGTGAAAAATAAAATCAGTTTTCAAACATGTTCACTACTTCACACCTAGAAGCTAGAAACTAATTTGAACATGCATATATATATATATATATACACACACACACACACACACACATACATACATACGTATGCAAATTAGGATGTATAACAGGTTGAGCTGCACAGGTAAAACAAACACCCAATATCAGGTCCAGTATCTGAAGAAACCATCACTTTGTAAGAAATGAAAAAAACCATCACAAACAAAAAACTTGAAAACACCATTCCAACCTGGTGAATTGATACTGCCCATTTCTTATTTTCTGGAGTTTGTATTCTGTACAAAATTCCTCATAAAAATGCAACCCATCATTTGGCACTGAGACCTGTATGCAAGGCAGAGTCACTGAGTTTCAAAGCAAAGTACCATCGCTGTTTGCTCTCAGCAGTTTAATGATTGGTTAAAAAGGTTAGAGCAGGTTGCAAACAAGCTGGCTAGTTTACGGGAGAACACAGCCATAAGTGCCCAGTGCTCTTCAATATATTCATCAATGACCTGGATGAGGGGACAGAGTGCACCCTCAGCAAGTTTGCTGGGAGGGGTGGCTGACACCCCAGAAG
>VXBO01007286.1:36919-69980 GCA_013400135.1 Rhinoptilus africanus
GATTCTAAGTGATGAATAACATATATTTTAGGTTAAAAATCCTACTTTAATAACCATACTAAATGACAAAATACAGCAGCTGAATGGCAAAAATACAGCAGCTGAAATTAAACTAAAAGTGAAGTGTTACACAGAAGAAAAACAATTGCAACTTTATAAATGAAAATGATGAGCTGTAGCTAGCTACTGTCGCTCAAGGAAGAGATCTCACATGACAGGCTCCATCAGATGACCACCTAGATAACCCAGGACTCTTCAGCCCGGGAGAGACAATGGACAGGGGCTCTGGGAGATGTCTAAATAATCCTGAGTGGGGTGAGAAGGTGAGTAAGGATTATCTATCTCTTATTTTGTACAAGTATGGGGTATCAAGTGGCAGTTAAACACGCAGCAGCTGGAAACAAACTCTATACAGCAGATGATGTGCTGCTGTGGATGCTAAAAGGGGCTCGGGAAAGGGTGTGAAAAATGCATGGAAGAAATATCCTTCAAATTCAAAAGCAGTGCTTCTGTCTCAGGCTGCACCCAGCCACAGATTGCTGGAGGAGGGGAACCAGGGAGGCATCACTGTGGGCTCACCCTGCCCTTGTCCTCTTGGGAACACAATACAGGGGTAGGTGAGACTTTCAATCTGACTTGAAATAGACATCCTTATTTTCTGTGTCAGAACCTATTCTATGATCTCAACCAAAGAACGGTTCTTGTGGTATCCTTGTAACATGGGATTGGCCTCCAACATACCTTGTTGAAGGGCATAGACCAGAATCCAGGCTGTAGGAATGGATATTCATGGGAATGGCCGGATTATACAAAGGACATGACTGTCTCACTGATGTGCTAAAACCTCTCCAAGAGGGATGTATAAGGTGGCAAGTGCTATCACCTGAGTCCAGGCTTCCTGGATGAGAAACTTTTCTCTGGCAGTCTGGGAAAAGGCAGGATACACCTGGTTTTAAGGAGCATGACTGCAAGGGCTGGATGCTTCCTAGTGCTACTGAACACAAACAACTCCTTGGACCCCCAATCTGCTGGCTGCAGGAAGGCATGGGAGTAGGCTTATTATGGTAAAGAATGTGGCGCAATGGCAACATACTGCCTCCTGTGCTGGTGTGTCCAGCATAGAGCCACGTGAGCTCACAGACCGAAGTTCACATGGCACAGAAAGGGCCCGGTCACCCGGACTAGCTCAGATTCACATTGTTAAAATTATGGTTAAACTCTTTAAATCAAAACCAGCCCTTACTTTTTTTGGAAGCTGATGTCCTGACAGTAGCTTTTCCTTGTGGGTAACCTGTCAGTGACATTAGACAGTCATTTGCATGAACAGAGGGAGAGGAGAAATGTTCTGAGGTGCCGTTGAGGATTCCAACTCTGGTTCTGGACCAGAGCACTAAGCTGGAGCAATCCCAACACTAGACCAAATAAATGGAAAAGGCTTCCTAGACCTCCAAAGAAAACAAAGACAATTTTCAAAGAGCAATCCATTCCATCTTGTCTTAGACGCTCATCTTAAAATGAGACGAATCCATCCCTGGAGATGCATCTCCCTCCCCCAGCTGGCTATAGAGGAGGCCTGGCAACTGGTGCAGACTGTATCCCTGCCTCTGACACTGTAGGTGAGAATGATGAAGGACACAGCAGCAGAGTCCATAACAATGCCAGCCCACACCAGGAAATTCATCTCCAAGGTTTGGAATGACAATTTTCTGCCCAGCAGCATGGCAACTCTGAAGCAGAACTTCAGGGCATCATCTTATGGCCGCACAACAGACCCATGAATTGCACACAGGGACCACCAAGCACCAGCAGAGTCTGGACATCCACCGCTACCTGCACAGGCCTGGTCCACGGATCCAAACGGAAATCGAGCTGAGTCAAGAGACGGCATCCCTAGTGCCATCAGGTATCTATGCCTGGCCTAGGAGTGTCAAAGCACCGTCGTATTTCCCATCCATTACTTCATATACACTTTGCAGCAATGCACCGGACTCCATAGTAACAACTGCATCTGGGAGAACGACAACATTCCCACGGCAGCTCGGCTGGAGCTGCCTCTTTGCACAAACACCCTTTGCTTCCGTACATACTGAATGGGTGCATTTCTCTCTATATAGCTCATCCACCCAGAGAAACAACTACTTGACTAATTAGCCTTTAGCTTGTGAATGCCTACTAGCACACTGAGACTTACCAGGGGCTTTCGCTATTGGAATTCACTTGGAGATTTTGCCCTTTTTTACAAGCCTCCCTAAACCGACGCATTCAGCTCTGACCCCAACATCAAAATCTCAGCTCCCCAGTGTGACTGATCCCCAGCCAGATGACGTGATTTCTCTCTGCTCGCTGAGGGGAACACAAGACTCCCACTCAAAAGGCAAGTGCCGAGATGTGGCTGCAGGGGTTCTAAATGGCTACGGGAATTTAACATATTTAAGGGATTTTTTTGTTCCTGAGGCCTCCTTGTGTCTTCATTCCTAAGGAAAAAATACATTCAATCAGGGCACGGCATGAACGTTTGGCTGGGGACAGAGTTTAATCAAAGTTTTCTCCCCACATGCTCACAGCTTAATGGTACATGCACAATCACAGCATTCAAATGGCGGGGCAGTTCCTTACTAGTTTGGTTTTTTTTTCTACAGGCTCAACACAATGGACCCTGAAAACTGCCCTCCTGCTAAGTACAGCCATGTCCATGTACACGGTGTGTACCATGTGCCATTTCTGAACATCAGAAATTAGTTCCAGTGAACTTTCACGGAGCAGGAGTGCTGTGAACCCTCAGCACGTAGGGGCACACACTGAAGCTGAAACCACTTTAAACTGAAATTGGGGGCTTAAGGAAGATGGCATGCAGAGTAGGGTTTTTGTTCTTTCTTTTTTAAATCTGTCCCATTCCTTTCTGCAGTACTTGGCAAGAAACACAACATCTGCCACAATGCACCAGGTCAATAGCATTTTCACTCTTATCATCTACCTCTCCCAGTAACCCACACTGACTATGGGGGGGAAATAGCCCTAAAGAGCCACCAAAACTTGGGGTTATACCCTGAGCAATGCAGCTGGATGCAGCACCTTGGAAAAAGCAGCTTCTTTTGCCTTCCTTCACAGTCAAGACTTCTGACATCTTGCAAGCCTAACAAGCCTCTGCTTTCCACCCTGCAAATCCTCTGGGACTCCAGTGCATGTGGAAGAGAATGGGCACACATGGCTTCTGTGGCCTTCAGCTGCCCCTTAAAAACATCACTGGAAACTGGGATGTCTCTCTCTGCCCACCCTTCCCAATCCTAAACATCGGTCCTTTTTACTACCTTAAGAAAATGTTCTCCACTGTGCTGTCTGTGGGAAAGTCTATGATCATTAAAGCAGCTCTATTTTTTTGGTAAAAGCAGAAGGGTCCTTACCCTCTAATCTCTAGGAAAGACCCAACATACAGGGCTTTACCCACTACTTCACAGTTCAGAGGCTTTGGTCCAACCATCATCAGCTGAATCACTATGAGCTGGCTGCTCAGGAGTATCATCCAGCTACCTTTGTCTCTCTCCTGTACCAACTGATGATGTCCTTGCCGTCTTCTCTCCAACTTCAAGATGCTGGAGGTCTCGGTACCAACATGTGTGTGACAGCCTAGAGCAAGCGCTCGCAGCTCAGCAGGCTCCTGCTTTCTGAAGCTGCCCATGTGTATCACACACTGCAAACGAATGCTAACAGTAAGGGATAAGCCTAAGCATTTTGCTTCTTTTCCACATCAAACATGGTGTCTGGTAAATTTAATAGATGTTCTGAGTGAGCAAAAACACCAAGTAAGAAACTACATGCACCCTGAACACAGGATGTACATTTGGGTCACCGATAAGTTTCTTTCCCATGTTGTCATCCCAAACTCTAAGGCTATAACATTGCTCCTGCTAATAAATATTTGTGCCTTCAGCCTCTCTGCCCTGGGAACAGAAAATCCTATGCTGTTCGCAGACTCACTCTGCCTCAAGGTGTATTGCATCAGGTCACCCTGAGAAACGCAGCTGTAGGCAGCAGGCTTCTGGGGAGGGGACTCTGATGTGCAGGGGTCGGTGTGTAAAAGCAAACCATTATCACAGTGTGTGGGACAACAGACCTCTGCAGCCTCTAGGTACCACTACAATATAGACACGACAGATCTATGAACACAAAGTGCTTAAAAAACCCCGCATTCTGTCCATGTGAGAAATGGCATTAAAGGGGAGGCTCAAAGGCTGTGAGATTTATAGTGGATCAAGATGAATCCACCATATAGATGAACAATGGTTAGAAACAGCATGTTCAGTGAGAGCAAGTATCACAGGGGGATGTATGGCAGGAATGGAACCTCCAAACCTCACAAAAGACTCGCTCATGCTCTCCTCCACTGCCCCCAGGCTTCAGCTTAAACATACAGTTTTGGAGCCTATTATTTCAAGGAAGATGCAATCCCCTCAGCAATTCTACAGATAAAAGCTAGAAGCAACAACCATCCAGGAACACTGGAAGAATGGGGTCGTTCAGAGAAAAAAGGGGAAGACTAAGGAGGGATACAATAGCTGTCTTCAGATACTGAAAAGGGCTGTCACAGAGAAAAAGGGAGTAACTTTTTTTTTCCATCTTTCTGATCACCAGAATAAGAAACTATTACGTTAAATTGCAGCAGCATTGCAAGGAAATATCAGAGAAAACTGTAGAGGTAAGGCTAAGGAGCTGTGTATTTGCCTGACGAAGTTGTGATAC
The DNA here is from genome assembly GCA_013400135.1 of Rhinoptilus africanus. NCBI lineage: Eukaryota > Metazoa > Chordata > Aves > Charadriiformes > Glareolidae > Rhinoptilus > Rhinoptilus africanus. Next base: position 41,657 of record VXBO01007286.1, read on the forward strand.
TGCTGTTGCAAGCCCAGGTTAAAAACTGATTTGTCACATAGAAAGTCAAGAGCTGATGTACCTTTGGGGCAGCCTGATCCGGATTTGGTGCAAGCTGCTAAGATCCCATATCTTTTAGGTCCTTTGCCCCCATCTGTCTCAAGAGGAGAGGAGCCTGCTTCTAAGCCAGACTCATTTAGGCAGAACACCAGTTTATCCTGGGAGTGAGAGGTTCTCCAAACCAACTGACAAGGACCATGGATGGCCTTCACCTTCTCTCTGGGTGAGCTGAAGAAAACCATCTTTTTTCTAAGTAAGTCTCACATGTTGAAGGAACTCCAGAATCACACAGTGATCAGAGCAGAAGGCTCTCAAGAAGACGTGGTTGATACTTTTCATCAACACGTGCGTGCTGCTGGATCCAGAGCACTAACTGCTCATCTCAGCATCACCACCTTATACCAAAGTGAAAATAGATGGCATTTTGGTGACACAGCAACTGATGTGCTGAAATACATCCTGACAGCTACTGACTCAGTTTCAACAAAGCAATAAACAGCAACTGCTTATTGACTTTTCACTAGTGCTGCCAATACACCACTTACAACATTGCTGTTTTTCTTTTCTGAGCAACTGCTGAACAGATCTTATTCAACAGTAACAAATTAGGCCTGCAACATCCACTGCAAGATACAGATTTTGGACCTAATTAACTTATAATTGTAAGAAAAACTGGTATTTGAAGCCATTTTTTCCAGCAATTGGAAAGCCAGCAGTGTTGCTGCATGATTAAAACTTCAAGACGTATTAATTAAATTGAACAAGAGCGTCACTGAAACTACTTTCTACTGTGTACACCTGCAATCGGAGCGGCTCAGCTCACTATCAGGAGTTCAGCTCTTTGCTTTGTCTCAAACGTGGGCAGAAGTGCCGGTCTGCCCGGTGTGTGCCCCAGTGCTCGGGCTGGAACACTCCCTTGGACCCCCGGAGGTGGAGTGTCTGCCCCACTGCCACACTCAAGCTGAACAAAATGCAGCAAACTGAAAGGCATAACCTGTGGCAAGGGAACAAGAAGTTTCAGAGGTCTGTTTTCCTAATCAAAAATGGCATTTGCAGCACAGGGAAGAAGGTCCCTTTTTTCAGATGACGATGTATGACTAATCCTGGGAGTCTACAGTAACAGAGGAAGCACCAATGCAGTAAGTAGACCAAATACTTTGGGAAAGCAACTGAAGGGCAAGGAAGAAAAATGGGTGTAATTACATGATTGCTGTTAGATTTCCCTCCAAAGAAACTAGCAGCACAAGCAGCCCCCGGGCCTTCCCTTTCAATCATGATAGAGGATATTTAACACATGTTTCCCTCCAGGCTCTTCTCATGCACATAAGCCATCACTATTACCACATGCATTTATAGGTTTGGTATCTTCTGCTAACTCTACATGACTTAAATTGGATCATTAACATTGCAAATTAGTGAAATGCCACACTGCACTCCCCACTGCCTGCAGCACTAGTGAAGTGGCTGGCATGCAATAATTATTTAAAACTGGCTATTAACTGAGGTATGCTCTCAGGATCCTTCAATGCCAAAACATTTCCTTCCTCGTAAAGGATATATACATGAAGACATTACACCTTTCCTTCTGTACCTCTGATTATACAGCCACAAGTCTTAGGTGCAACATGAGACATGGGAGTATTCAAGGCAATAAAGCATCACATATTCCTTGGTAGCTATTTTAAGAGTCAGTTTGACAACTGGCATCTGGGGATCTCAAAAAAATCCAAACAACTTTACAATCGTTCTTTAAACCTCAACTCATGAGGGAGGATACCCTCAAAATGATTAAAAATGGAGGAATGTCTCAGAGCCAAGGCCACGGTGTGTTTGGAGGACGAAGGCAGGAACAGGAACCCAGGCTCTTGTCTAGGTGCTGTAGCCAAATCCCACAGAAAACTGCAGTGCTGTGCACAGCCCTAGTGCTGCCCAAAAAGGACCACAGTAGGATCTTGTGGTGACTGAATTCATGCTCATTGGTTAGTGTTTAGAGCTTCTTCCAAAGGTATGTCCCATTTTTACTCCTTCAAGGCTTTAAAGGAGTACCACCAAGAGGAGAAGTCTATTTTCAAAGAGAGAATTGAATTTTCCACCTGAAAGGAAGACAACTGGAGACTCTCACTTGTGGCGGAAAGGAACCTTACCTCCCATGGACAACCCCAACACCCAGAGAAACTGCCCGAGAAAGTGCAGGACAAGTGATGCCATCACTGCTGAAGTGCCACGGCCGTGGGCATGTACAGAATGGTTTACAGATCCTCTCTGCACGCAGCTAGGCTCTTCCAGTGCTACATGAAAGACGAGATCAGTTTGCCTGAAGGAAACATTACAAATGTTGGCTGGTTCTGGCAGATACTGCAGAAATTATATATTCTCACAAAAATATCCCAGCACAATACAAATGCCAGTAGGAGAGTCCTGTTCCAGTGATTTAAGTTCCCTCCAACGTGCTGGAGATCATACAATTGCTTTCATAGGCCATGGACTGGATCCAGTGTGGCAAATATGATGTCACTAACCTTCTAGACCTTCTGGCTGTAAGAACAATAGCAGGAAAAGCTGGGACGGCTCCACATCCATACCTTTCAACAGACCAAGGGCTCCAATCAGTGGTTCAATGTCACAGCATACCTCTGGGGCCACCCGTTCTTTTCCAGTTAGCAGTCAGGACCCTTTTTTTAAGAGAGGCAGCTGACTTTACATATTCAACTCCTATATAAGTAAGATGAATGAGGTTCTGCTGTTTGCTCCTGGAATACCCCTGGCACCTTTAATCCAATCCCTCAGATCCTTTTCTGAGCTGTCTGATTGCATCTCCTGCTCACTCCTTCTCCAACAACTGTTTTTCATCCTGCCTTTCTCCTGCAGCTAGGAAATCCCCCTTCTCGTGGAGGGCAGGGGTGTCAGTCTCTGCAGGCCCTGACTGAGGTCTCAAGTCAATGATGAGACCTGCACAGTGGACAATGTCACCTGCCGAGTGTCAGCTTGATGTCTGATGTTTCTGGAATGAAACGGAGACATGTGCAGACTGCAGAACTGTTTTTCAGCCTCTGGATTCGTGTTGAAGCCCCAGGATGCCCTTTCCATCGCATGCTTACTTCATGTTTGCCAGGTTTACTGCCTTCAACCCAAGGCACCCTGGTCAGGGTGTGTGCTGTCTATACAAACTCAGTTTGTACGCCTGCACTTTACTTAGCCTGCACTCACAACCAAGGCCGCGGATGGATCCTGTAAGTGCTTTCAGTAAGGAAGGAATCACTGCATCCCTTTAGGTACTCAGCCAAAACTGTCTCAGGAAAGAGTTAAAGTCACCAGCATGGAAAATTCAGGGACTCAGCACCCTGCTTTCTAGGGAAGATGAAGATCTGGGAATGCTGCATAGCAAATGGAGTCAGGATGTTGAGGGAAAAGCAAATTTATCCAAGAACTCTGGCCCCAGGAAGAAGGGATGCTGAGAAAATCAAGGAAAGGCTGTAAGCAGGATCAAAACAAAGCCATAGAGTAACTGTGGGGACCCACCACCCCGGGATCGAGGTTTCAAGAGATTTCTGAGGAATAGTAATGGATGCCCAGTGGCATTCAAAGCTCTGTAAAAAATTTTAAAACATAGACTCTTCCAACACAACCCAAAAGATGAGTAGCTGCCCAAGGCTCACGCGCCAAGCACATCTGTCACCCTGCAGAGAGGTGGGGAACTCAGCGGCGGACACCAGCTTAGCCTGGACGGAGCAGGGAACCCTGCCACAGCCCACCCTTTCATACCCACCCAGTGCTGCCTCCTGAACCCACAACCCAGGCTGAGGGGTTCAGCCAGGATTATCGTGGGTAACACTAATGGCTTTGAGAGGACGTACCGGGCAAGCAGGACTGCTCTTTTCCTCACCTCGCCATGCTCAGCGTGGCCACTAGTTGAAGGTATTCAGCACGCTGCCGTGAGCACAGCCTGAGAAGCCACTTGCCCATCTTGCAAAGGTGGATCCCAGACTTGAAAACATTTTCTCTCCACTACACAGAGAAAACAAAGCTACCTCGCTGAGTGCTCAGCAGCCCTCTTCTCTTTAGCACAACGCTCTCAACTTGTCCCAAGAGATGGAGAGCTCAGACATCAGATTTCCATATTTATAAGCAGAGAGTTTCTGTTTAGCCAAGCTCGTGACGGAAATAACCCCGCAAACAGCAGCCGGAGCAGAAGCACGGCAAACACATCTGAGGGGCGGGGATGGAAATGCTGAGGGAGATCTCAAGTTGCTCTCTACCTTGGCATGGTTTTCCAGCCTTGCGCAAGAAAATTGTGAGGGCACAAATCATTTCGGCTTCTAAAATAAGAGCTCGCCTCGCCCCCGCCCCCCACGCCTGCGTCTCCATGACTAATTAGCATCCGGGGGGATACAGATTCTCTTCTGATAAGGCGCTGTTTGGCTCCCTTCTCCCCTGACACATTTGTATTAGAAATATCCTCATTAAGTGACTAATCAGGGAAGCTGAGACGAAGGCACAGGAGCCAACTTAAAGGGAAATTGCTGATTTATATGAACGTGGCTTACAAATTATAGTGCCTCTAAAGGGCAGGGATGCTTCTTCCCCTCTTGATCCTGACAAAAAAGTTCAAAATTGAGGTCCCTGAAGAAAAACATGTTTTTATTGCCAGAAGTGGCGGGTTTTATGGTATCCCCTATTTGCTAAGCTTGCTCCAATTCCCTCTATTATTGCAGGGTTTATGCACTGCAAAGGTCCTGGAGAGGCTGCCAGTCCCACGCTGCCCGCTGAGGCTGGGCTCAGCAAGGTGTCTGACAGCCCCAGCGCTGCCAGATGCTGCGGATGGGAAGTGACAAGCCTGGTTAGCGTTTTACCACGTTGAGCTTAAAAATCAGCAGCACACCAAATGCCAACCACATTCCTAGCCATCCCTCGAGAGGATCTGAAGATATTTAGCACTGTTATCTCTCACGTAGCGCAGCGGGCTGAGCAAAGACCAGAGCATATCTCAAAAAATTGAGGAAAACTGGGCTTGGCAGGAGCTGTCTGAAATAAAGGGAAGCAGACATCATTTAGTGGCACAAGGAGAGCACTTTCCAGGGAGAATTTCTTTCTCCTCCGTGCTCCCTGCAATGGAGCTGGTCTCCATCCGGCTCCAGCTTGTGTCCTCAGCATCCTGTTGACAGCATCAAAAAGAGATATCAGGCCAGACAGCTTCCGCTTCGCTTCTCCTTTGAAGGCAGCCCCTTTATCAGCCAAAATCGAGCCATCTGTGCCTGGCCCCCCTTCGAGGAGCCGCAGCAGATTGCAGAGCACAGGAGGATGGATGCACCGCACGAGGTGGGAACAGGAGGTCGAAGGAGCTCACTGAACGCACAAAAGGCCAAACCAGATCCCTGGTTGAGCTGGGGAGGGAGATGAAAGGATGACCACAGCACCAGGGCTCCCTGGGACAGGCTCAGGCACACGCATGTTGGCCCTCACTCTTTATTCTGCTCCTGACGGGCTGCTGCTCCTTCTGCTGCGGAGACACGGACCAGCCCCAAAGCTCTGCACCGCGGCTCCCAGGGGCCTTGCTGGAAGTCAGACTGCTGTGAGCCACGGAGGGTCTTGCCTCCTTTGCTCGCTGAGTGTGACTGCCTAAATCTTTGCATTTTGACAGTTGTTTTTTTTTTTTTCATTTGCCAAATGTCTAGTCTTTGGGGTGAAATTTTGCACTCTGGACATTTATTTCAATCTGATTTGAAATATATATAATTATATATATATTAAAAATACACTTTTTTCATTGGGGTGAGGTGCTGGGAACACATTTTGCCACCCTGAGCACTCCCCTCTAAGTGATATCCCTCTCAGCGTCTGTACTCTGTGTCTGAGGGTGGTGAGGGTAGGGGACTGTCAGGGGATGAGCAAGGAGGGAAGGCAGGACCTGCCAGGAGGACTAGAGCTGGCCACGGGGCATGGGGGAACAGACTGGATGGGCAGCCAGGAGAGGAACTAGGAATGGCTGAAAGATATTCCTTGAAGAACAAGTACAAGAAGAAAAGGAAGAGACGGGAAAAGTAGTCAGGGTTAAACGCAATAGGGGACACTGCTGACAGATATCTGCGACATGAGGCACCTCCGTGTTCTGCCAGGGCTAGTGCCAATCCTTGCTGGTACTTCCCCAGTTAGTCCCAGAATACTCTCAAATACAGTTACTTCAGCCTAATTTGAGTCCCTGCACCTATGTGCTACGAAATAGTCATTAATGACATACTCCTGTAAACACTTTCCCATGGTAACTGAGGAGCCAGCGTGGACCTACGCTGGAGATGAATCAAGGTTACCCAAGGAAGGGACAGAAGCCCAAGCACGTGATTTCTTTCAGAAATTGCAAGTCATGTAGGAAAACAGGAACAGACTGCACAGGAGGAAAGATGATCATGTGGTGATACAACTTGAGGCTCTCGTAGAGAACTGGGACCTTTAAGCTCTTACATGAAATGGGGCCAAGTCTCTAAACCCAGATTTCCCAAAAAGGGTCACTAATAAGGTCTCCCTCCTCTGCTGGGCTCCTGGATCACAGCCCTGCAGTGTGATATGCCAAGTGCTTACAAATGCTATCAAAATGAGTGGTAGCTGCACTTCGAGTAGGTGCAAAGACATGAATCAGGAGGAAAAAATCATCAAGTGATACGTATGTTGCAATGAAAACCCCAAATGATCTTCTGGCCTTAATCGGTCTCTATCTCAAGCCCTTATCCTATAAGCTACAAGACCAAGAGAGAGAAGGAAGGAATTCTGAAAGGACCAGGGGAAGCTGTAAGGCTTTCTAATCCTCACCCTCACCTAGCAGGAGGGCAGCAGAGATAAACAAGGACTTTGTGAAGTGCTCAGGCACTATCTGTCGTGCCAAACACCATGAAGAGCCCACAAAATTACTTACTTGGTCATCAGGGGAATTTTGGTTTTATGCCTTTCATCACCTTGTGTGTGTGTGTGTCTGCTGTGTTTATGTGCCCAGTAGACCTATCCTTCACCCTGATGCACTGGTGTGTCTTGTAACCCTAATTTGCAACCCTCTCAGTTTCATTGCCAGCATCACCCAGCTGCCCATACAGATGGATCTTCTCTGAGAGCTGAGAGAGTGGGAGCATTTGGTGAAGTAAGAGCCAGGGAATTATTACAACAAATCAGAGCAGCCTGTCTTTACCTTGACCTTAGCAAATGCCCGTGCTCATTCATCCCAAATGAGGTAAGAAATCTCCTTTGGGATGACCTGGTGCTTGGGAAAGTTCCCTTTCAAACCCCAGTAATTAGAGGGCTGCCAGAGGTGTTGAAAAAATAATGTCTATTCCCTCTCATACTGTTTGTTTTTACTTTGATGTAGATTTCCACATCCTCCTTACTCCTGAACTGGTGTCTTTTGACAGCGGGTCCATAACTGGTAGGAATGGATTCACATGCCCCTCCCCCCTCCCCCTCCCTCCTGCCCCCGCTTTGGGATCGGTCTCTTTNGCTGCCAGAGGTGTTGAAAAAATAATGTCTATTCCCTCTCATACTGTTTGTTTTTACTTTGATGTAGATTTCCACATCCTCCTTACTCCTGAACTGGTGTCTTTTGACAGCGGGTCCATAACTGGTAGGAATGGATTCACATGCCCCTCCCCCCTCCCCCTCACTACTGACTCAGCTTTGGGATCGGTGTCTTTCAGTCCCACCAAGTTCTTAATATCCTGTGTTTTGGACTAGGAATTCAGGTACCTACTAAAGCCTTATCTCTTTTTTTTCCCTACCTCCTTGATTGTTCTTCTCCCTCTAGCACGCCTCCTACTATTTGCATCTTCCAGAAGACACAATTTCAGTATTTGCACTGTCTTTCTTTCTTGTTACAGATCCCCAAACTCTTCCTGATTCCTTAATATCCATTTTAGGATGGGTGATCAGAAACACACACCATGTCCCAGGCAACTTACTACTGATCTAGAATGGCTTCACAGTTTTTTGTCTGCATTTTAATCTCCCTGCACTTCTGTTTGCCTTTTTCTCTCTGTCACCACACTGCACAGAAGGCTTCATTTGTGTTCCCTGCAGTGATGTTAAGTTCTCTTCCCTGTGTCTTAGCTTTTCTACCCTCCTTCTAATCTTTCAAAGTGTGTTTGGAAGAGGTCTGAATCATTACACTCTATTTCATATTTGGGAAAACTGAGATCCAGAGAAGTGAAGCTGCTCAACACAAGGGCGCAGAGCAGGGTCCTCCTCCAGGGTTCTGTCCCCTGTGATAAGAGCATTTTCATAAATGCATTTCTACTGAATACACTTGATAGCATGCACCAGACAGCAGTAAGCACCAATATTACACTTCAAACTACACTGCAGGGAGAAAAAAGTGGCCAGGAGTTGCAGTTCCAGGACTATATTACAGTCATGAAAAGTGGTCCCTTCCTGCAAACATTTAGATATTAAGCAGAAAATTACATAAACAAATCACAGGTCTCACAGGCCAGACTGTTCCCCAGACAATTTAAAGGTTGATCTCAGTATACAGGCTTGTTTCTTCATCCTATCATCTTCCTTTTCCAGCAAAATGCTTTTCCAAAATAGCCTTGTGAACGGCTTCAAGCTCTTTGCTCAGTTAATTTTCTCAGGAACTCACTTCTTTCTCATTATCATCCAAACTACTGTAATTCAGACAGAGCTTCCCAGTATTTCAACTACGTCACACATCCCTGATCAATGTAAAGAGCTGCCTCTCTACCTATCTGTCAAATCTGGCAATTTCTCCTCCCTGTGAGCCTCATTCATGTAAGGAGCTCACAATTAAAAGGGGAAAAGTAAAACATGATCTTTAAAAGGAAATAAAAAATGCACAACTTTCCTCCTAAGATACCTTGTCACTTGTAAGCTCAGAGGTTTGGTCCATGTTTGTGTCTGTTTCTTCTGGGGCGTGCAGTGCGTACAGAAAAGTGGAGACTAGAGAAGAGTCAACAAAATGTACGAATGGGATCTTCTGCAAGGGCTTCAGTTTGCTTTGTAGGTTGCCTATGGAACTAATACAAGGGGAAGCACTAAGACCTCTCATTACCACTGAAGTCTTTTAGCTTAATGAGGATGGCTTAGACAATATATTCAGATACAAGAGAGATGGTTCACATAAAGTTTCTGAAGAAAGGTCCCTTGAGCCTGGTTCTACCTCTTTGTCTTCACAGCTTTCAATTAACACTGCGGGTGGGCACAGAAACACTTTCAGCTCATTACTCTCTTTTCAAATACCAGTGGACAGGAGATATTTAACTGAAACAGCCCTTTGTAGGTCTTTTAAATTCCATTATCATTAAGAAGACAGGCATGGGAAAGAGATACCGTTTTCCTTACCTATTAGATCCATCTTCTGCAGGGTAAAAGCAACTTTGTGCTGTAATTTAAGGTTTGCGACATCTGTGCTGCTGGAAAAAGCTATCTGAAATGTACATCTTCACAGCAATGACAGATTGAAGCTGCACTCAGGTGCTTGACTTATGGAGGCACAAATCAGGAATGCTACTGGCTCAAATATCCAGAAGCCTTCCGATGAAATAAAAAATGGTAAATAAATTGAAGTCTCTCTGGGTGATCATTCTCATTATCTGTCTATACAAGATAACGAGAGAATCATTGAAGAAAGCTTGTCATTAGCCGTTAATTGAAGGGACTTTCGGATAGTGCTGCTTAAACCTTGAAAGATAGACTGTCTTTCCAACTGCTACCTAATGTGTATGTTATAGCGATATTAAAGCAGTCTCATTAGGTCCCTGCCCCCAGGCACTACAGCTCAGAGAGAGCTTCTGATGCTTTAGATGAAATTCGCATCTTAAAAAGCTCATCTACATATAGCCTAAGCCCTGGGCATATCTTCAGCATACTTTGCTGCATACAGATATATCTAAGCTGATGCTTATGTTGTACAAACACAAGATACTTAAGTGCATTGTAACGACCTTCAAAAGAGGCAGCAGAGTCCTGGCCCATTACGATGTATAATCACATAATGTACTGACGACACAAATCATAACGATTAGCCTGTAAGCTAAGTGCAGCTATCTCAGGACTTAATTTTAGGTTCACTTGCTCTTACACTGCTCTTTCACACACCTTCATTTGCTCTTCACATTTCCCTCTCCTTATTGCCAGACCTTTTGTTTTCACTGCCCATAGATGGGAGCCCATTAGCCTGAAGAGGGTCTCCTGCCAAGATCATTTCCAGGTGAGACACCTCACTTCCCATGAAACTGCCAGCCCCTACCCTGCCTGTAACCTGTGCTCTAACCTGACAAAAATTAGAGGCTTTCCATTTACTTTAAACTGGTTGCATTTCCATTTAAACTCTTCTCTGTCTCTACAATTGTAATCCATCTGGTAACAACTTGCCCTCTAAAGCAACATTTTCAATCTAAATTACAAGACCACATGATCAGTATCATATCTGGAACTTTGTCACCATTGCAAAAGCTTGTTTAAATTTAATGCAGAACCATCGCTTTTAATTGAGGGGTGTGAGGTGGGGTGATCCCGAGACAGCACACAGAGGTGGCCTGAGCCCCACAGAGCAGGGTAACAGAAACAGAAACAGGGACATGGACAGAAAACACCCGGATCAACCCAAATGGTTCATCTATGCCAGAGAGATCAACAATTTAATTGCAATCTCTGTTTCACCCAGTTCGCATAGCCAGTAGGATACGTATCATACGTGAAGAATGACATTAAGACTGCATTGTGTTTAATCACAGGACAGCTTCTGTACATCTAACCTGTCTCTATCTGTTTGTTATGCTTCCACTTCTGCACTATATGCAAACAGTTGAAGCAGAGAAATATAGGCAACACTCAGTACACACCTGTGCTTACACAGGGAAATGTAATTCACTCGCATTTCCCACCTCAGTCATTTCAGAGTTATCAAGAAGCTGTGAACTATTTCCTGTTTGCAGGAGAGCTAATAGACTTTAACATAGCAAAATTAAATTATTCTTCTCTTACACTATGTAAAATCCCTGCAGAATTGCTTTGAGCAGAAATGGATATTAAATTGCACAAACAGTACAGTTTAGGGCTATTTACTCCAACTGCTCCATGGGCTTTTCAAACACAACTACTCCCCCAGCTATAATGGGGCAGGGTTCAGGGAATTTGTGACTGCTTTTGAAGTTTCCAAAATCATCTGTATGGCTGAGCTCCAGTTTGAGCTGCTATTTCTCAGGTCCAGTTTTTACATCAAGCAAATTATGGAGATAGCTGCCTACTGCCATCATGCACACGATAATCTTGAGATGCTGACAGTGACCCATCCACAAAGAGACAATGTGTGGCATCTTAATTATACAGGAGCCATGCCAAACAGATTTTCATGAATAACCATGCCCAGTACTTTGAACTCAGACACTCCTGCTCACCCTGCACAAACATTTCAGTAATTGTTCTGTATTTCCATTGTACCGCTGAGTATCCAACTGCATTAACATGCTACGATTTAAATGCAGAAATGAAAAGCACACCAAGCAGAACAGGAGCTAGTACTGTGGTTCATATAGAGCCAAGACATATCTCACAAAAGCGTGGTCGTGTGAAGAACACAGATGCTGAAGTTGCATTCTCCCTGGCTTCAGTTTAACTCCTCACAGTCTCCACTCCCTGCTGCATCCAGCAGCAGCTGTACTGTATGGCTTTTCTTGAAGAACTTCATTTCCCAAAAGCCTCCAGAAGTAGCCGAGGTCTCGTACCACCAATACAGTTCACAGGAGGTAACTATCAAGTGAAGGTGTTTTCTTTAGGAAAAAGAATCCAGCCTACTAACCATCAGCAAAGGGGATTTCTTACTGAGCCCCTGCAAAGAGGACCTCCGCCTCCTCCTGTCAGTGGCTCCTTGAAGCCTTCCACCTGCAGATGATCGATAAAAAGAAGTTTTGAAAATCACTTTCCAGTCACATCCCCACAGAGAGCACGAACTAACAGAGGCAGGTCAACACAAAACAGTCTACGATAACGACTTGAATCAAGGCCTCGTCTAGCCAGATGAGCCTCTTAGTGCGAACACAACAATGCATTCCCCCTTCAACTGCAACCAACTGCCACGCTGACAAGTCATTCGCCCACAAATGGTGACATTTGCTCGCAGTATGGTTTTGTATTTCTTCCACCACTTACAACGGTGCAGTTCAGCTGGCAGCCTGGGCTGGTGCACTGCCTTTTCCTTGGAAGGGGAGGGGGTATGGCTCTTCTGGCACCAGAGGCTGCCTTATCACCTGATAGTCTCCTCGAAGCTGAGGTGCTCACCAGCCCAGAGAGCCTCAGCCGGTGCTGGGGGGATGGAGTGAGGTCGGGATGACACCACTCCTTGCACTGGTGTGCAGACCAGCACTTGCTGCTGGAGCCACGACTGCATCAACTGGACCTCAAAGGTGGGATCCAGCTCCATGAAGCCACTGGATCCAGGCTACGCTGATTCATGGCTTCTGCTGGCACAGCAAAGGGAGGGGGCTGGTGCATCTCATGTCACATTCAAGATGACTGTCACAAAAACACCACAGGTGAAAAAACCAGACTCTCTAAGCATGAGACTCCTACGTCTGTTCAAGCCTGTGAGGTGAGTAAGCACCCACGCCATCTCTGCAATGTGAAGATTCATCCCTGCTTCAGAAATGGGAGATTAAATGTTACCTGAGCAAGCTTGGTATTTTATATGTAAACTATTACATGGTCCAAAATCTTGTCTGTTTTTTTAGGTAAAATTTCCTTAGTTGAGGCAATGAAGGGAAGAAAGTTTCAAGGTCTAAACCAATTGTCTTTCTTTGATGTAACTGCATGCAGTACATCCCTTGTAAAACCATTTACAGCTGGAGGAATTTTACATTTCCATTCAGATCTCTCTAACTGAATGTGTTCATACACAGATGAAATTTAAGAAAAAAGCCAATACCTTTGTTACTTTGTTTTAAAAGAAAATTTTAAAGGGGAGAGGAGCAAGACTTCAATGCAGAATTACCAGAGCGACACTATACTTAACGCTGCAATGAAAACAGCAAAGACTTACTGCAGCCCTGTCAAGATATCAGGATTTAAGAACAACAAACAAGCCACACCAGGATAAAGAGGCTGCTTTCGTCCCAGCCAGTGCGAGAGCCATCTGTTAAGAAATTCACTTACGTTGTTGGAGTAACAATTCCACAGCTGTTCTCCATGAATTAAAAAGAAAGCACAAATCTAAAAGAACTGTGTGTGTTTCAGAAGATGGTTAAAGAGACTCTATTTCTTTTTGCTGCATTTCAACAAAATATGAGAAGGGAGAGGCCACCGGCAAACTCCTCTTTTTATCTCAGGAGAAAACAGGAAAACGCATCACTTTAATCAAAAATACACCAGTGGTCTTCTACATCTTATAACCCAAGGAATTTCATTTAACGCAAATTATATCCTGTAAGAGATCATCTGAGAACCCTATTAAGGTATGTATACCTCCCAAATAAACTACAAATACATTCACAATTGAAGACCCTGAATATTATGTGTTATCTGGAGAGGTGGAAACAAAGCAGAAATGAAGCAGAAGGATCTCCAACCTCTCCCTCAACAAAAGAACCATTTATCGAGAGCTCCTCTTCTTAGTCAAGAGAAAGCACCTGTCAAGTTTCTGTTTATTTTAATGACTAGGGCAAGCCTCATGCAAAATGGCAGCTATTCAAATCCTGCAGGAGGACAAGATGTCCGTTTTAATGTCCTGCGCCCAAGCCAACTAACGTAATTACTGAAGACCCTACTCAAAACATCTCCGATGGCATCTGAAATGCCCTTGGCTCCCAGTGCAGTGGGCAGATGAAGAAGAGTCTGTATTCAGACTGCTGGCTCCAGATGTCAGTCTCAGCCAGAGTGATGACTGCTTTTCAGGAGCCAGGACACGACAGCTTTAGACAGTGAGTACCCTGAATTGTTTGCTGCTCTCTTGAACCGACACACACGTGGTCCCAACCCACTCCTCTGTAGCTTTAGCTCATTTTTTCCTGTGCCAGCTGTGCCACTGCCACTCTCGTTTCTCCATGAACATCGTGATGAATCAGTGATGGCCGAAGGTGTGCACCACAGCCTTTAATTAGTACAGCCAGCAAAGCATTTTCATAAAGCAGCAAACCTGGACCATCAGAACGCAACCCTGCATAAGGAAAGGGATTGAAATCCAAGCACAGCTGTGGAAGATGCAAAGTCTAAATTACAATTACTGTTATTCTCCCCTGTACAGAAATCTACATATACATTTTTTTTTTACCCTGCAGGTACCAAACCCAGAACTGAGAATAATTAAATGTAGTTCTTTCAGAAATGTTGCCTAATAGATTTTGGTAAGGCAAAGATAAATTACTTTCCACTTAAGCCAGACTAATGTGGGAAAGCCTGGGAACATTAATAAAAATAAACATAAAATAATGTAATAATGATTTTAATTTTTCCAAAAACCTAAACTCTTCTGCTTTTAAGAGACTGTCCTCTCAATTTTATGGACTCACAGAACATTACTGGATGTGTAGGCTGTGCAGCACCGTAAACTGTAAAGATCAGGGCTACTGCTCCAGGCTAATAGTGTAATTTTCCACTGGATGGTTTTCATTTACAATTCACCTATTGTATCTGTAAGTCTAATTGTCGCCAAGTAAATTTTCAGGTTGTTCCAAGGTATAATAAAGAACCAAACAGCTTAGAAAGGCAGCTTTAACTTTATAATTAGAAACATTTGCTATTTCAGGTGGCTTCTCCCTAGCATGTTTATAAGTCCCTATTATACCTTTCAGCATGTTGTAAAAATAAATTATGACAAGCTGCAGAGTGATTCACAGATACACTAAGAAACAGAGAAGAGAGAAACTACGCAGGAGGAGTCTGGATAAACCTGAGACAGCAGAGTATCTGGATGTTCATAAGAAAAGTGTTTTCCTGTAGGAGTGAGGACAGACGAGAAGTGTCTGCATCGGATTCCCAGCAGCCCCATTAAACATAAGGTGAAAATGGAAATTGGACCCCATTTCGCCACGTACGAGATATCAGTAGGTTTATCAGCAGATTTCAGAGGCACACGCAAATGGTGTGCCTTGGTAGCCACATCCCCAGTGTAACCTGGCAACTACTACCCACTGGAACTGCTAGAGATGCTCCTCCAACCACTTCACAGCCTCAGTTAATCCTAACACTCCAGACCCTTCAGCGCTGCTGGCAGCAACCCGACCTCTCCGAGGAAAAGTGACTGAGAGCATCCTGTAGGGCTGGGAAGAAGGCTGGCCATCCAGAAGGGCCACGCAGTGCCTTGAAGTTAAACATTAACAGGTGAGAACAGATCTGTTACCGGTAAGGAACGTCAAGTTCACTGTTCTGGGGGACAGCCAACGTTGCTTGCCTTTGCAGCTAGTTTGGTGAGATCAAGAGCGAGATTAGTACAAGGTGTGTTTCATAAATAATTTTTTATATGGGTTCTGGTATAGCAGGATTTGGTCTTCATGACAATCTGTGGTTTTCTGTCCAAATAGCTTTCTAATGACTCCTAGTTATTGTCTTTGCTGGAGTAGAACTGGCGGTTCAAATGTGAAAGCTCTTCTACCATCTCATCAGCTCTCCAACTCCATAATTTGCCTCCTTGAGGAGGATTATGAAAACCATGCAAAGGAAGACACATAAAACAGAAGCTTGAATTTAAAAGTAGCAGAGTCAGTTGTTCCAAGACTAGTGAAAGGGTCGTAAATAGGTGGTTGAATGAAAAGATGAGTTTTCTTTAAGGAATTCAAGACGTAACCCTTTTCTACTGTTGTCCCTAAACTGGGTGCTAAGGCGCAGTGAGGAAAAGCAAGCATTTCTGATTGCTGTATTTTCTGCTGTGTATAAACACAAGCGATTTTTTCTTTAAAATGTACAAGGCTACAATTGCCATTCCAGAATATTCAAGCAAGGACTACATATCAACTCTTCTAATGATTCTCTCTCCCCATTTCCTTGCTAGCACAGTTTGGATATTGCTACAAGTGTCCTGAATGACATGGGTGACAGAGATAGACCCTCCTGAGGGCCATGTCTCACAAATATCCTGTGAACAGTCACAAAAAGGAGGTTAGGAATACAATAAAAAAAAAAGAAAGCAGAGGTGGATGTAAACACAAGACCAGACACCACCTCTTCCGAGAAGTTCTGTGTGGCTGCCGAATCCTCCTGCTGCATCGCTACAAGTTGTGTACGGACAAACAGCGTCCTCCTGTCCATCCAGCCACAGGCAGACAGTGCCAGGAGCGCAGCTTGGGATGCCAGCAGTACACGGATCACCCCGGTCAGGCTGTGCACAGCAGAAGGACATGGCTTGGGGGATGTTTTCCATCCCTTCCACCGCTACTTTTTGGGGGTGTTCTATACAAGTGGACACATCGATGCCTATGTTTTTTTCTGTTTTGTAGCTTTCATCGGTACAGAGATTTCCATGCTTAAGACTGAACACAAGACTGCAGACTACACTCTGCTTGCAGTCCATCAAGGAAACCTGTAGAAAAACCTTTTCTTTTAGCGGCATTGCTTGAGTTCTACATTAGTGCAACAGCGTGCTTCCACAGCCCCCACTGCCTTGCTCAGCACTCTCATCACTGTCAAAATAAAATTACATGAGAGGAGAATGTCACATTAAAGACAAAGTTCTCTTCTTTCAGTATATAAGAACATAAACACCTCTATACAATCAACATTTAAAAGGTATGTTTGCATTTAATATCTTTTGTATTGAATTCCCATTAGGCTGCCTAGCCAGGTGATCTGTTTAAACATGCAGAATATTGAAGAGATGGCAGGAGCCAGTTATCTTGATTCTTACGCCTAAAAGTGATAAATCCTGGATCTTAAAACTGTATTTACATTTATTACAAGGAAAGGAAAATTCTGAATTTGCAACCCAAAGAAACATTAGCTCTAGTCTAAAGGAAGCAAGCTAGGAATTAGACGATTTGATAAATTCTGTTATTCTGTTGATGAGGAATGTTTAACAAGAGATTAAAATTAAAATTCTCACAAGTTTCAACATAAACAAGGGGATCAGGGAAGCTATCAAACATATTACTGTCTGTCCCACTAAACAGGTCGCAGGGGATGGACAAGCTGGAGAAAAAGCAAAGATGCTTTTGCAGAGAGCGGTGCTGTCAACTCTCCCTCTGGCTGTGCCCCTGCCCACAGAGCTCCCTGGATGCAGGGCATTTCAGATCACATTCTCCCAGCTACAAGGGCTTTAAAAACGAGACTTTTATCTATTATAAAATACTCTCTTGGTTTAATATGACCAGCTGTGTGATGAAACGACATGCCATGAGGCTTGCTGTGTTCATATCTGTTTTAACACAGCTCTACCCACAGCAGGTACCAGTAACATGTGCAGAGCAGTGAGATCCACCTACAGAACAGAGGTGTCTAGATCTCACCTTAGGCTTAGATACATAATACTCATGCACAGAACAGCAACTGAGTGGCCACCCATTCATTCCCTGCGATGTGTATCAGACTAACTAGTATCGCCCCAGTAATACACAGCAGAGAGCGGGATTCGGCTTACTATATCCAGGTTTGGATTCTTATATCCAGGCAGCACAACTGGCTCTCAGTGTTTAAACTTACTTGAATGTGACAAGTTCCTCCTGTGTTATCGGCTGGCCACAGTTGTTCCAAGGATCACCACCTCTCTTGCCACGCAAATCACCTCTGCAGGCAAAAGATCAGCCACATGTCCCAAGATAGGTGGTTTTGCTTTGAAGTGGTTTATTTTATACAGCTGTCAGGTTAAAACCTTTCTGCAAGATCCCCTAAAGCAGAAGCAGGTGCTCTCTGGAGTTATTTTCTTCAGTAGTTAGCATTGCCTTGCACATCAGCTAACATGGGGGCAGTTTTTTTGCCTGCAGTGCTGTTGTCCTCCTTTCCATCCAAGGCTCTGACAATTTTCCCACCTCCAGACTGGCCACAGTGCTGCATCATCAAGCCAGCAGCTGCCAGCTCATCAGCAAAAAAAAAAACTGAGGGTTTTCTGAGGCCATTATTTAGGTTCTCCCTGAGGTTATCTCTGAGCCCAAGAGATAAAAGAGAAGACTTTAAAAAAGCCAGTGTAAAATGGTTGCAGATAACACGTTTGTGCTGGCAGACTCCAGCCGATGAGGAGGAAAGATAACTCTAAGCCATTCAAGAGTTAAATCATGCCACTGAGCATATGGAAAGTGTTTTAGAGCCATAACAATAATACACTGGCCATAATGATAGGCAACGGACACCTAGTTATCTCAACCGCCACAGTTTACAGAAGTTTTACAGAGAAGAACAAAGAATTAATTTTCTTTCAAGCTTGCAGTATCTCTAATAGGATTCCCAGGCCTAAAGTAGAGAATAAGAAATGCATGCAAGAGAATGGAAATGCTAGAGATTAACTAATTTTAGAATCAACCACATGCTGTTTGCTTGCAGCTGGCGAGTGACCTTTGCATTATTCTCAGCTAGCAGGAAATTCGAATCTACATTAATAAGCAGAATATTGTTCACTCTTCCAACACGGCTTGCTTTAAAGGTTTTCTTCCACACACAGTCCTCAGTCATTTTCTACCCACGTCTTCACATTGTCTGCTCATCTCTATGCATCTGAATCAGCGCAGTGGTTTGCAACAGTGCTAACCACCATGTGGCTGCTCTCTCAAATGAAATACTCTACTTAAAGAGTTTTATACGTAAATGGAGAAAGAGGGCTTCTTCACCCTTTGTAGCTATGCTGCAACAGTGGCTGATGGCCATTGCTACAAGACAGTCACCCCAAATTTTCTGAGAGGAGTGAAGGATTTAATGGATGACTAGATGAAGACAAATGGGGTGCCATTTGTTGCAGACATATAGTTCTCATTAAACTCAATAATGGCTGCACACAGACATGACCAGATTTCCAGATTTTGGCTGCAACCTGCTGAAATATGAATTCAAGCTTCGTATTGTTTTCAGCTGCAACTAAGCATTTAAAAAGGAAGCTGCAGCACAGTGCCAAATCACCATCTTCAAAATGTAATTGGACAAATGTTCTAATTTACCCCAGTAGATATATCCTTCTGGTCTTCTGTAGTGCAGAAAGTGTGTTTGTGCAAAGTATTGAAGCATTCTCCACTTGAGTGTTCCGACTAAATGAAAGTGATGGCAATGATCCTGCCCACAGAGCACCTTCTCCCTGCTCTGCCCCACACACCCAGGGCGTTCTGCTGCCACTGCAAGAAGCACTGAGTGAGTTTCTATAGTTTCTCCAGACTATTGGTTAGTTAACTACAAACAAACACGTGGAACTTAGCACCGCATCCAGTAATTCAACGGGCCTTCTAGCAGATAGCGGGAGTCATTGTTTGGATGCTGGAAAGCCACTCCAGGTTACATTTGACAATGGACCCAGGCCCACGTTTTGGTCCCATACAGAATCTCTAGTCACCTGCACCTCATTTGGGTATATTGAGTGTTATCTTTCATGCCTTGGCCATCCATCCCTCTTCCAAACACAGGCTGCAAATGCCCCCCTGCTCCTCTCCAGCCAGTTGCACGTGTGCTAGGCTGCTGACTCATAGCATGACTTGCTGCCAGCGCATCCCTCCCCTCCCTCCTTCTCTGGCTGAGAAGAACCACAAGCTGGCTGACGTTTGCAGGGACCCCTGGTCCAACACCCCCTGCTCAAGCAAGGCCACCTACAGCCAGATGCCCAGGGCGATGACAAGATGGCCTTTGAGTATCCCCAGGGAGTGTGACTCTGCCTCTATGGAAAACATATGCCCACGCTCCACCAGACAGGAGTATGTTTTCTGCTGCCTTCCACTACCTGCATCTATCTCCAAGAGAAGAGCAAACTGAGGTAGGCCAGCTTGCTCCATTGCGCTGAAGTGGGGGGTTGCCTTGCAGAGGTCAGCAGTGAAAATTTGTGCAGCAATGTTAAGCATAGGAATCCTGTCTTAACAGTAGGTCTGAGGCGTTCAAATCCCATAAGCATACACTCCTCCTCTTTTCTAGTACAAAGACATTTAACCAGCTAGGGAAAACAGACAATTAAACATTTCCCTGCAGGTCATAACCATAGCTAGAAATTCTTAATTAACAAGTTAAAGCTCATTTACAAAAGGCTTATTAACATTTTTAGGACCAATATACTCAGCTTGCCAATCAGAAAATAGCCTGAAACACTGCACAGGAGTCATCAGACTAGAAGGCGGTCAGCAGATTTACCTCTTTTATGTCTGACTCCTTTTACTTTTGTATTCATCTCAACTCACATATAGCAAGTTTCAGAAGGAAGGATCTAAGCTGCTGAAGGTGTATTTATCTCAGGTTTTTATTTTTTAATAATTAAAAGAGCTTTCAGCGCTATAGCGTACTAATGGTTTTTGAAACCATGTCAAGGTATTTACTGTCCAAGACAGCGACTGGAAGGTTTTGACTCATTTAAGGGTCAGTGGCTCCAACTGATCACGAAAATACAAAGGCAGTAGATAAAAAACCAAAATTGACTTGTCAATTTGCCAGTTCCTTTCATAAGATTAACCCTGGTGCCTTTATGTTGTAAGGCACTGATGAAGGATGACAGAGCTTTTCACCTCGGTGCCCTGGTTTAAACCGGAGATTTTATTCGCGGTCGCTTATGTAGGCCAATACAGAAAGAAACCGCAACCCAGGACTCAGTCCCTAACAGACAGATGACCACACCTGCCTGAAAAGCAAACTTTCCATGTGAAAGCAGTGAAACCCTGACCCTTCTGCTTCTGCACATCAAGCAATGCAGCGCTGTCCTCCATCTGCAGGACTTTTGCAGCTGCTTGTCCTCTACCCACCAGCACCACAGCAAGAATAGATGTCCTGGGTATACTTCTGTTAGGGTGGAGAAAAGGATCCTGACCAGTAAAACTTAGCAGAACTACCTCTGTTTTACTCTGCTGACTTTGGGACAGCCTGATCAGCAGCCATCAGAAATTGAAAAAGACAGATCAAAAAAAGAATGGGGGAAACGACAGGGCAAAATCTCTCTTCTTCACAAGCCAAACAACATGGCTTCAAAGATGCAATGCTCCTCCTCTCCAGCAACGAAACTAACTAGAAGATCCAACTCAGATACCTTATTGTCTAAAGGAAAATAAATGGGACTCCACCATACTAAAGAGCATGACTGCTTTATCAGGAATATTCACATCTTTTAATCGCAGCAGCAGCTGTGGCAGACAATGCAATCTCTCTCCCACAGTCTTTTGTCCCAGCTCCAAGATACCAGGTCCATAAGTATGTTGCTTGAGCCCTATATGAGCTGCACAACTGCTGTGCTACTCCACCTGCCACACAGATAACACGTGTCTGAGTTTTCCACAGCGTGTGCTCCTTTTTGAAGGTCAGACAGGTGTGTAATCTTGGAGAAAGGAGAAGCAGGTTTCTGGGAGAATGAATGTTCCCTTGTCCTCAAGCACTGCATCCTCTTCTCCTCTCCCTTTCCCACCATCCTCAGCCAGCTCAGAGGATACTGCCCCGCTCCCGCTATGCACAGCCAGCAAGAAAGACCCCAGGAGGATAAGGGTTTACAGATCACAACAACTTATATTTCATAGCTCCGTCTGAACAGAACAAGATGAGCCTCCCCTGCACTGCAGCGTTACAGAGAGCAGCTCTCAAATCTAAGATAATGGGAGACAAGACACATCGACCAAGACCTTTCCTTCCCTATTTGAATGAAGCAGGCAATGAGTGGTTAGCAAATCCACCCCTAGAGCTGCAGCCTGGTGGCAGAGACAGGAGAGGGCTGGGAGGGATGTCCTGGGCTGTGCAGAGAGAACAGCTTGTTTCCAGAGGGAGAAGCACAGCACAGTGAACTGTCTTCCCTGCAGAAGTGTCTGAGCAAGCAAAACTCATCATGCCAGGGCTCAACCTATCAGCACCGTTGCGTGGTGGAGTGACTCAGCCCATGGCATCACCATCTTTGCTGACCGACTCCATATGACCCACCCCTGACTGAACTGCTGCTTTCACAGCCTTTCTGCAGGTTGGAAATGTTTAGGGCTTCCTTGTTATGCACCATATGAGAATGTGTTTGCACAAAGTTCCCAGGGCGTGAAACACGCTGAGATCATTACCCAGCACTGCTGTGAGAAGCAGATGGTTTGCAGTGAATCTGGCCAGTAAGGCTGCTAGTCACACCCGTCCCTGCCCACGGCAGGTGAGGGGCCTGAGGAGGCACCGCTCTCAAAGCCAGGCTGCCAAGGCACCCAAGGCACCGAGGGACAGGCACACGCTAGCAAAGCTGGGTGACAGATGACTTTGTGCAAGGGCACTGTCATTGCACTTCACCCCAGAACACTGGAGCTGCAGAGAAGAATGAATTTCTATTTCCACTTGGATTTTGAAATGAATTCATACAAGCAAAAAAAAAAAAAAATTAAAAAAAAGGAACTCCGCTAATGAAAATGAAGCACAGCAGGACCTGAGTGGCTATACTCTGTTATGATGTGATGGACAGCTAATTCGTTTAGAGGGTCTGAAATACCAGTGCAGGGCTCTCCAACGTGATTCTTCTCCCAAACACATCTTCCATTCAATCTAACTCTGTGTGGAAGAGGGAAAAGCCAGTATTATTGTAACAGAGGCTTTCACAGAGCAATTTAATCTGTTGCTTAGGTTTTTTTTTTTTTTTTCATCTTCTGCCTGAAGGAAATCACAATCTATGATTTCAGAAAAAAAAAACAAAAAACAAACCAACCAATCTACAGAGGAACATTGGGCTACTGGGGACAATAAGAGATGCATCAGAGAACCAGGAACAAAGAAGCAGAAGCACAGGGTGGAAGGAATAAGCTTATAACCTTAAAAACAAGATGAAAGTTAACAAAACATGATGCTCAGAGGGGCCCTTCTGAATCATCTCATACAGTCCTGACCCCAGGTGCTGTGCCATCATGGGGTCAAAGTTCACCCTTCATTAACATGCTTTGTACCTTATAAGTTGTTACTTTGCTGGTTGTTAGATTATACTGATCCATCGCCATTTTTTTTCCTCTAAAAATCAACCCTTCTGATTTCCTTTTAAAAAAAGTAACAGGCTGTTCCCTGATCTGGAAAACTAATGAATCCTGGTTGCATAAAGATTTGTTTATTCTGCTCTTTAACTATCCTCTCCCCAGTTGGTGGCAACTTCCCTCCTAGATTGGCACTGCTGGCAAGCAGAAAGCATCACTTGGACCCGGTGAGAACAAGGAGCGCACGGCCCACCTTGCAGCCAGCTGCCGAGCAGATCCCAGGCACAAGCTGGAACACGGGAAATTCCATCTCAACATAAGGAAAAGCTTCTTTATTTTGAGGGTGGCAGAGCACTGGAAGAGGCTGCCCAGGGAGGTGGTGGAGTCTCCGTCTCTGGAGACGTTCAAAACCCGCCTGGACGCGTTCCTGTGCAATCTGCTCTGGGTGACCCTGCTCTGGCAGGGGGTTGGACTAGATGATCTCCAGAGGGCCCTTCCTGCCCCTGCCAGTCTGTGATCCCAGCCTGCCTGAATTCTGTCCGTCCTTCCAAAGGCAAGGCACTTGTTTGGGTCTCTTCTACACTACTACTGTTTTTCAGTGAACTTGAAATACGGCATCCTAATTTTCTTCGGAAAAGAGCTTTAAAATTGGCTTGTATCAGCCAACGAAAACGTGTCAGGGGAAAATGGACAGACTCACTGCCACATAAGCCTGCTGTCTTTCTGCAACCAAACTACATTATGGAGGCAGACTCTGCACTTCAATAATCATCTCATGACACATCTTCATGTTTCCATGTGCTGCTGAAAATACGCTGCCATTTTCCTGTGTGCCACAGAGGTGCTTCAAAGCACCACTTACCACAGCTAAGAAGTGGGGCAAAACAATGGCATTCTGGGCATTCACCTGCATTTTAATCAAAATGATGAAATGCATAATAGCATTTACCCCTAGAGATATGAACAATATTTAAAGATTGAAACATAGTTGGCTTTTCTGCACATACTTCAACAACTGGAAGAAATTAATGAGAGGTTTCCCTGGGTCACCCCTCTTTCCCCCTTTCACCCCTCCCCATAATACACCCATCAAGAGACAGACTCTGCATTAAAATCCTTTTCTACTAACCCAAAGATATAAAAATGTGAGTTTTAAATTTCTAATTAGACTCATTAGACACAGATGTGCTTCTTCCAAACCCACTCAAGCATTTATAAAGGTCAGCCGACTCAGTAATCCAGTTCTGCATAGAAATTAAAGCACGGCTCCACATTTGGAAACCAATTCTAAAAATATCACTGCAGAATTCAAAGTTAGCAAATCTCAGTGGCCCAGATCAAACATGCACCACTGAAGTTCTCTAGGAACATTTTCCTGGTGAGCAGTATGCAAGGTAACCCTGTAGCAGGATCCCTTCCCTTGTGAAGTGTTGAATGCTCTTAAGGACTCACAACCATATCCTGCCAAACTGGTAACTGTTGTGTCGCAGACTGCATGATTTGGCTTGCACCACTTCCACCGCAAGTGATGCTGCATGAAGCAGCTTGTTGATCTTATGTGACCATCCAGTTCTGGACTGAGCTGCTCTGATAAAATAAAACAAAAGCATCCTCAAACCAAGGCAGAAGAGTTAACCTAGCCAGCAAATGTGGAAGAATAACACCATCACACATCAGGACTGCTCTTGGGTTGAAGCTTTGGGAAGCCAAAGTCAACCTTTCTAAGTTTAGAGTTCCAGATCTTTATGCCCAGCTCTTTTCCTTATTCGCTCTGTACCCTACCCACTTCAAAGTTTTTCAGTCTTACAGAGAAGAAAACCCAACAACTTCCTCAAGAAAACTAGCCTTTGAATCATAGAAATATTGGTGGTAAAAATTGGTTGACTCACTAAGGGTCAGAGACTGGTGGGAGGCTTCTTGGAAGAACATGCCTGCCCTATGCACAACTGTGGCCCGCTCCCCCAGCTGCACAAAGCACACTGTACTGTGTCTACAGTGATGCTAACAGAAGGATTTTCAGACCCCAGACTGTCCATAAAATCCAGCCATTCCTCCCAGCACTGCAACAAGCCAGGACTGATGAACTTTATGCCTCAAGATTAGGACCAAAGCTGAAGACACCACGTAACATAATGATTGTTAGTCCATGGACAGCTATTTCTAGGAGGAAAGTTTATTCTCCTTTTTGCATTGATTTCGTGAGAAGACATTATTCTATGGTGAGAGAAAATACAACTGTATTACAACAGCTTAGTCTCCAGCAATAAGCTTTAGGCAACAGCAAGCAGTGCAAATAAATGTTTATTATAATGAGAACAACAGAAACTCAACGAACAGAACATGTTGAAACAAGGCCACATAAACTTTTACAGAACATCAGAGTGGAGACCTGGCTGTGCTGTACCGATCAGAAGAGCATGAAGGCACAGGGCTTCACCAGGTTAGAATGACCTGGTATGTAGAACCGGCAACAGAAGACACACCTTTGCTCCTGGCAGGATATCCTTTGCAGCACTGGTTGTTTTCATTGCCTTGAATTGCAAGGTAAAGATAGCAGGATGAGTTTAAGTGATTTATACTCGTTGTCAGTATCAGTGACTTAAAATCAGCGAGCATGGAACATAAATTTAAGTCATTGACTAACTGTCCATTTATGTGTTAGTTTTTACTCTGATGAGTGGTCTCTCTTAATTTTTCAGTCAAGTTTAACTTTCAATTTGCCACTAAATCTAGGCTTACATCATAGATACTATTGTTGCTACTGGTAACAGTCTGCATACAAAAGTAACCACCCATCATTATGTTTATCCTGTCTTTGGTGTCATAAATTAATCTGACTTCCCTCCCCCCATATTCCTACTCTTCTGATGAAACTATACTTGAACACAAAATGGAGGTCAAGTGTAGAAATCCAACTTTTAAAAAGCATTGAAAAGCCTTAAAAGCACTGCACATGTAAGATTATAAATGCACATTTTGAATCAATGTGTTGCAAAATTGGTCAAACTTCTGACCAGAGGTCCAACAAGATTTCAGAACAAACAGGTCTCTGCCACAGACCTCTTTCACAGTTTGAGGAAAAGTGAGCTTCCTTCCCTTTTCCAAGTCCCAGTTGGTTTCTCAACTGTGAAATTATTATTCAGCCAGTTCGGCTAAATAACCTGAAAATCTTTCTCATGCCCCTGAAGAGACAATTACTAAAGAAGCTGGGGCTTTGCATATCTAACCTAGGTACCAAGTGTTCGGATAGTGACTATTACAGTTTGCTAGTTTGACTGTGAAGTGTTGATTTCATGTGTTCTTCAGTGTTTCATTTATACAGTAGCAAGTTTCTTTCAGACAGGTAATCTTTGTCTTGAATCCTTAAAATAACTGATTACATATTTTAAATTAAATTAAATTACCCTAGCCAGTGAAAAGCCTGGCAACTCCCATGTGAATATGCGTTACCAGCTGACAGACATCACTGGGTTGAGACTGCAACAGTGAGCAATAAAATCATAATCCAAACTTCTCCAGCAAAGCACTGTTTCTGTATATCTCTTCAAATTTTCCCTTCCACTATACCCCCAAACATTCCCCTCTATCACCTTCCTCTTTAAAAGTGTGTGTAGTAACCACTACGTTCCCTACTTCTGCAGTAATATTCCCCGAAACTGTCTTTAAACTTGCATGTAGAAGTGTTTCTCTGCTTAACTGTCTCTTTCACACAGAATATCTAAAAGTGCTTGCTTGAAAGAAGGAAAGTTGAAGAGTGTAAGAGAACAGGCTGACAACTAACCAGATACCTCTGAAGCCTCTCTATTTGTTACCAGGGTGCAGAAATGTATCTTGTTCAGATTGGAACATGACACGCATATATACCTAGCCAGATGCTGCTCTCTTCCAGCTGCAGAAATAAGTACTGTTTAATCACAGAAGCGAAAAAAACAATGTGAAGCCTTGAGTATCTGTAGGAAAAACAACCGCCTCCACTTTTGAATTCTGTTCTGCTGACAAACAGGTGTTAAGAAGTGCACTGCAAATTAAGCAGGTATCTCAAAAGCAGAATCATTAATGCCTCAAGTGATTAACTGAGTGACTTATCTTCCTGTGAATGTATTGGTAAGAATTTCTCAAAATGCCATTTAAAATGAGGTGTCCAAAAAAGCTGGGTGCTGCTCAAACATAAAAGTATTTTTAATGCTGCAACTGCTTTTGATTTCTGACATGTTGATTCCTATATCCATACTGTGAATGGGCTGGCCTTGGCTGTGCAACCCACTTTACAGGGGCAGGAAAGAAAATGGGGCCTAGCAGAAGGAAGAGGCTTCTTCCCCTGAAAAGGGAGGTAAATTTATGCTGGTTTAGAAAAAGATGTAGTGCTGCAGTCATCAGCCAGAACTAAAAGTGCATCCCCAGTACACATACACAGAGTGTTATATTTAACATTCCCTGGAAAAGCTCCTTCTGTCCTACCAGGTTTTGGTGGCAGGTTTGTGTCTACCAATTTCAGAAATTCTGACCTTTGAAAAGATTTGACTTTCAAAGGCTGTGGCTTCGTACCAGAAGCCTTGTTAGAGGTCACTGCCCCCTGGTATTTCTTCATCAGCCCTATTGCTGCCTAATTACAGCTTAATTGCTGCTTTCATGGCAGAAATCCCATCCCAGTGAAAACCCAACAAGCCTGTGGCTCCCTCTTTTGCGTATGTGGCTGATGGATGGGTTGTTGCCTTGAAGCTCTCCAGGGGCTCTCATCCTCTGCTCTGCTACCACTTGTCATAGATGCGACAGCCTGTGTCACATCTCAGGTGGTTCCATGATCTGTGTGCTGGTGCCTGCTGGTATGCCCTTGCCATCAGGTACATCCTGTCACACAAAAAAACTCTTACAAACCTTTGCTGGGAAACTGCAAGACATGTTTCCTCAGCTGCTTCATCTGCAGTCTTTTGCAGGCACACACAAACCTCGGTGGCCCTCACACCAAGGACACAAACCCACAGTTGCACACAAACACTTGGCTGTGCCCCAGGATTTAAAATAGGATTCAACCCCACAAAAATCTGAAGTAATGTGTGAGGACAGCAGTGGGAGGGCTGTCAGCAAGGAAGACTGCTTAAGAAAGGCATTTTTAGGAGTGTCTGTGAAACTAGCTGATTTGTAGAACTGTGTAATGCAAAATACTTACATCTTAATCAAGATAAAAGTCTCAACCAAAACAACTCCCTGCACAGGAAAGCCTCAAATCTGTGCTGAGCACAACTGTACGGATTAATTGCATGTGAATGAATTGCATGTGTGCGGTCCAAGGGTTATGA
>VXBO01007305.1:3660-25995 GCA_013400135.1 Rhinoptilus africanus
GGGCAGCTTTCCAGCCACTCTGCCCTGAGCCTGTAGAACTGCGTGGGCTTGTTGTGACCCAAGGGCAGGACCCTTTATAAGGAAAATAAGTGGCATACAAGCAAGATCTTCTCTTCAGCAAGGGCTCTGCTGTGGGCAGAACTCCAAATAGCAAATCTGCTTGCAGCAGCAAGAGCCAAATGGCAGTCAAGGTTCCACTTACATTGCCTGGGGCACCTGGCATGTACCAATATTACCCACTATAAAAGCACTTGTCTCATTCACAAGTTCTAGCCTTAATTTTCCTCTTAGCTGTTCAGTCATTTTCAACTATGTACAATTATGTTAAGAAAAGTTTGTCCAGAAAAGTATATAGAAAAGCTAATAGTTGGGGCGTTTTTATATAATAAGCACATAGGTTAGTGAATTATGAAGATTCAGGTTGCCGTGTTGTGCAGCTAGGTGAGAAAAAAAAAGTCCAGTGAAAAATAAAGGATACTTCCAGACAACAGACCTGTAAAAGATAAGTTGGAGAAAAATGTAACCCTTCTACTAGTCTTTGAATCCCCAGGAATGGCATTTGCCCTAACAGAAAATAACCAGCCATGTGCTGGAATTTTAGTAACATGGGCAGCAACATTTACTTCCATGGATCTGCTCCTATCATCTCATTTTATTAAACACTTCTTCACAAAGCCCCAAACAACTGGGAGCAGCAGAAGAGTCCTCTGAATGAGCCATCCTATAAAGCAAACTCCATTTTTGGAGAACAGGATTATTAAACAGTATCAGGCAGAAAGCAAGGTAACGACGAAATGCAGTTAAGTGCTTCAGATGAACTGATCTGGCCCAACCTACAGCGCTGAAGGTTTTGCTTTCTATGTAACTAACAGCTTTTCTTCCAAGATCTCTATTTTGCAGAGATACCTTCCTTGGCCTTCCACTGCTAGTGGACTCGGAAGCCAACCATGTATGGTCCTAGAAAGCATGGGCAGCTGGGATTATGCTGGGCAGGGAAGCAAAGGCAAAATTATTGCTGCATGCTATTTTGTCTGAAGTAGGCTGAGAACGCTGTCGGCGTTAGAGCAAAGCAAATAACATTGTTTTGATTCACTGGTGAAAACGAACCATTTTTTCAAAATTGGAAGTTTCAACGCCAGCTGGAGGCATTTCAAAAACAAACAAACAAACAAAAACAAACAAAAAAATCTCATTTGAAATACATTTAAAATACTGCTTTGACATTACCAGAACATTCCCTTCAACTTTTTCTATCCAAAATTATTAGTGGAATTCAATGTGATTTCATTCTCTCGGAGATCATTTTTTCCCAGAAACTTTGCTGTTCAAATTCAAAGGGGAAATTCACTTGGCTTCAGCCAGCACAGCACTCTTAGCTGAAGCCTGGAGGGCTGACACTGCAATTTCAAGTCAAGTGTGTATGATAATGAAGAGCTAGCCATGGGCAAAAGACCCACAGCTGTATGTTGTCAGTACTGGGCAATGCTCCTTTCTCTGTTGACTCCAGTTTTCCTTTCCCTCCTGCCTCTTTCCCTCTGACCACACGCATGCTTGCACGGCACTCCTGTGAGCCCTGCTGCACTGCATGGATGTCACTGGAGCAGAGAGTGCTCTGATCCAGCTTGATGCTACCACCAGAAAGGAAGACTCTTAACACCTTAGACATGGTCTAACATCCATTTGCCATGCAGAGGAAGAGTAGCGCACTCTTTAACGGATGCTAAAGCTCCTCAAGAACAAACCAGTGATGCAGAGTGGGTGCTATTATTGGACTCATCCTCCCCCTGTACACAAATCACCCTTCCAGTCCCATGTGTGGACCATGAAAAACCTAGGCAACACTGACATGTGTAGAAAAAAGGTCTTCAAGCCAGATGTAATGTCTGATCCGAAAATAAACCTTCTCTTTCTCACTTCCACTGTATAAAGTATTGAAAACTCAAACCAGGTAGTAGAGGTTGAGGCAAGAACATGATGTTTGTGACAAAAAGATCTTAGTGAAAAAATGTCTGGCAGATCCCCTAGCTCTCCAGAGGGCTCTCAGAGGTGAGAAGCAATTAGGGAGATATTCTCCAGAGAGAGCACCGCATGAAAGCCAGAAACTCTTTGGATCTGGTCTCCGCTCAGAGGCACTGTTCTCTGCATCCCTTACTCAAGTCACCTGAGCTCCCTCCCTCAATATATCTGCTGCCTATTTTTTCAGGTGTAGACACTGTACATCTTATGATAGCAATGTGAGCATCCATTAGTGTTTATAGGGACTACTCCAGAAGGTTTTAGAGCAGTTCTGGTGGCTTCTGCCTGTTTCAATGTGAATAATTAACACTGAATATAACGGAGTTACCAAGACAGAGTTGCTAGCTCTGTTCGGTTAATTTTGTCCTGAAGGAGAAATCCTCTCTTAAATAAAATCTATGTATTTTGGTAGAAGTAAGCTGGCACTCTCTGTCCATATAAACACATAGTTCTGTTTAAGTGTCCATAGTAAGTGCAAGATAATTCAAGGCCCGTGTCTTGATTAGTCATATGAAGAGGATAGATTAGAAAATTGCCCCTGGCACTGTCAGGGAACAGGATTCCCTCCCTATTGAAGCAAAGTGGCATCAGTGCTCGCCAGCAGGCTGTAAGATGGGTGATTTTTTGTAGTTCGACACACATTCCCGCTCTGGCTCTTGCAGCGGGATTCAGCAAAGACAGACAAGTGCCTAGTTGGACAAGGCATGGCAGATGCCCCCAACCTCATCTGAGGTGAAGGCAAGTCAGTCGAGGTGAAACTAGACCTAGTGGTGGAAAGGAGTCCCATAAGAGGAGAAAAAGGGCAATTTAATCATATTTGTAGCTTTTCTCCAGCCTGCAGGAGATAGGGAAGCATCAGGCAGCCCAACAAATTGCAGGTGGACAGAAAGCCAATTCTTCACAACATTCACGCTGAACATGGGGTCTGGGCTCTGCCTGCTTGGCAGGTCCATCAGGGAGACCTCATGCCATTTACAAATCAGGGTCTTTTTTTTCTGAGAGCTTCCAACACATCATCTAGTCTGCAACAAACAGAGTCAACAGGCAAAACTAAACCAAGGAAACATACTGGAAAGCTTGCTTTTAATAATTTTTTGTTTTGTACTGCAGCTTATTGCAAGCTTTCTTTAGGTCAGAACTACCACAGCCCAAACATGTGTCTGCTGTCCCTGTAATTCAGAGCAGAGAGAAGTGTAGGCCACAAAGATCAGGAGACCAGCCAACCCCAAACTTCAGGGCTAGGCAAAGCATGGGTTTTGCACAAGAGTGAGAGGCAGCCATATGATTTAGAGCTGGACCTAGGTCCAGGCTTCCCCTGAAAATGGGTGAACCAGCACCTGTGGTTTGGTGTGGACTTGTTGTTTGCGCGGGGCTGTGCTGTACAGAGCATTATGTCCACATCATGCCTACGACTAACCAGAACTGTAGACAAAGATGGAAGTGCCTCCACAACATTAACTTCAAAGACGAAACATCCAAACCTGATCTAGACAAATTCCCAGACCTAAAGGTAAAAGGTCAGCTTCACCCTGACTAAAAATTAAAGCATTCAGGTCTCCAGATGTGAACTTCCCTCCCATTTTCTGTTCAGGTTTAAAAATAATCTTTCTATGGAAAATCATTGTGGTGGCAGGACCAGCCCTTATAAGTTTTGTCTTGCAGGCTTCAGTCAGTCTCAAATATTGCATTGGCTTTTTGCTGGACTCAGCACTGGGCTGAGTTTGACCACAGACCTTATAGCCATGAATAGTTTTATACTTGCAGAAATTCTGACGTGTGTGAGTGTGTGTGTGTGTTCATGTATGTGCAGACAACCTCCCCGTCTCCTGACACAACAAATACAGGCTTGAGTTTGTGAAGAGATATTTGCGGTTAATTTTAAACAGTCTGTCCTTTTCTCAGTATTGGATTTTTCAAATTTATCAGATCTCAAACTCAATGAGACAGGACTCACTTTTTTCTTGTTGGTAATATGTAACAAATATCCTAGAATATAACGCAAATATTGGGCAAAGATGGAAAAGTTCTTATGTCTCATGTCAAAAAGCTGGCCTCAGACCCTACATCTTACAAAACCTGGTAAACTTTCAGCTGTGTAGTACTACTCTCTCTGGAAGCAGCAGCTGGAGTCCCAGCTCCACTGCAATCAATGGGAGTCTTGTTTTTGATTTCTTGGGACCAGGATACACAATGAATGTGTGTGTGTAAATCTCTGCAGGCCTGGATCCTAAAAAATTTACATGGAAGGATGTAGTACTTTAGACAAGCCATAAATTTAAATCAATATACTAGTATTACAAATACCTGCTTTCCATGGAGGGAAGTTAAGTTTAAAAGAAAAGTCTATTCTGCTGCCATAAAGTCCTGAATATCCTGTAAAGCTTCCCAATGTAAAAAAAAAAGCATTTATAATTCTAGAAATACAGTCAGTGTAGTGTATCCCTTTCCACTAGTAAAGATATCAAAATATAGACATCAAATATGTATGAAAAATATATTAAAAAAAAAAAAAGAACTTCCAGCACAGCCATGAGGAGTAGCCTACTGAAAGTATGCGGAAAACTTTACTTGGCATTTGTTTACTTCTTGAAACTCTGCCTGTACAGACTTTTGCCAATCGTTGACCCACCTTCAAGACTTTGCAGTGACATCTGTGCATGCCCAGCTTTGAGAACAGCAAACTCAAATTTCAAAGCTGATGAAAGTGCAAATTGTCCAAAGAAAATTTAGGATGGCATTTGGATTAGTTCTTATTACCAGCAAAGCTGTGTGGTTTAGTACAAGTTCTTCTTCTTTTAGAGTTCCTCTTTTTCATTTGAATTTGAATAAAAATTGTCATTTATACAGTACTGTGAATGAAGGTATCAGTAAGACAAAAGGCAGCGTGGTAATTTTTATTAGAAATAATATGTGGTTCCAGGACACTATAATTTATTTTCTCAGGTAAAACAATAAACCCAAGGTGGTTTCACACACGAGCCTTGGCTTGGCAGATGACATAGTGTAAAGTTAGACCTCCCTCAAGAGTCATAACTAGTTTAAGGACAACTTAATATGGCTAATAGCCAAGTGATAGCATCTTGCATTATAGCATGTGTGCCTTGTGCAACTGAATTGGTACAATTGATTTTACTAAAGTACCAAGAAACATAAGTATTCGTGGAATACTCCTCATTAATTCCAGGCAGTAAGTGAAGAACTGTATGGAAGTGGTCTTTAAAGATGCTGTAAGCTATATTTTAACATTTAATGTGTATTTTAAGACAAGGTAAAGTTATTATTTAATTGTATGGAAGGTGGCTTCTCACCATAAGAATTAGTGTCTTATGACCGTTCTGTGCATAAAATGCACTCCAAATGACTCCTGCATATTTACACTAAAATAATTCATGTTCCAAAATTTTTTCTTAGGATCAGAAGGAAGATGAACTGGATTAAATTCTTGGGATCCTACAATATAGTTTGCTGGTAAAAAACTCCTAAGAAAGCAATAAAATAGTTCCATTTCTGCTCCCTGAAAGACTCAAAGAATGGTGGCACAATATATAAAGATAGCAGATAGCTGTCTCCAGAGACAAGCATACCAGGACATACCTTGTCTGGGTACTGCTAGGGTTAGCGCTTGAAATTCTGCTATCTCTGACTGAGGCTGGTTTGGATGTATTTCTGATGAAAATTTAACAGATCATGCAGCGACACCACATAAAAGCCATTCCTGTGGTATCGAAAGTTTTAAGTTCCTCCAGCGCATGGGTATGGCATGGCTAATAACATTTTCACCCAGACACTGCCATATCTGAGCACTTCACAGGCTTCAGCACAGTGAAATTTCATAGCATCACATTAAGGCAGAGAACTGCTATCATTGTTATATGAAAAATGAGAAACTGAGGCAGAAGGAAATTAAGTGGCTGTCTATGATGTGGTAGCTCAACCAGTTCCTCAGAAACAAACATTTTCTGATGATGGCGTGGCCCTTCACATGTTTCATCTGCATGAAGGACAAGCCATGAACAGACAAGCTAGCAGGCGGGTAACTCTGCTTCTCAGCTGCAGGGAGCCCCGTTAAAAACCCGTAGACCTACAGGGTGCTTCTGTGCCCAGCGTGGGAACAGTTACAGTCCAAAAACCGTATGTGCAATTACGTCCCATCAGCTAACACTCTGCCTAACAATGACCTGCCAACCATCATGAGGAAAGCATCTGCTGCCCCATAAGTGTGCATCGTTGGCACTGGGAGCCGTTACGTATGAAGACAAGTTTCTTTTTATTTTACAGACCAGCCTGTTTTGCAGAGTGTGCTTACACAGAGCCAAAGAAAGATTACACACCATTGCTTTATGTTTGTCTTTGTGCTAGTGTGCTGATACAAGGTGGGAGGGAAATGCCATGGCATTACACAGTAGAAGCATGACTGTTCCCACTAGAGACACCGTCTTCTACTCCTTTCTTGTACAAGCAGCATTCTGGCAGTGTTTTTTTAGGGGGAAAAAAACCAAACAAGAACAAAAATGCTATGTTTTCCTTTTTCTTTTTCCTTTCTTTTTCTATTTTCTGCAACATTCTGGTAACTCAGCCTCAACTAATGTATAGTTTTCCAGTAAGGATTACCCCATCCACTGACTTTCAGCAGGAGCACCCTGACAGAGGCAGGCAAGGCAATCAATATGCCTTGAATCACAGTGGCCGGAGATGTCATTACACAGCAGCAAATGCAAATTAATATCCTATTTTACCATGATAAGATCTACCTTTTAATTTTACAGCCAAAATAAAATAACAAATTACAAACCATGAGTGGTTTGGCAAACACTGATCCATTAAAAAGGAAAAGGTGAGCCACCCCCTAGGTGAAGATGAAGGGAAACTATTTAGTGTACCTTTAGTCTCCCTGCATTGTTTCTCAGATCCCCCATAGCTGAAGGCACCAAGACAGAAGGGAAAAGCAGAACTGGTCTAATGCTAGCTTGCAGTTCTCATTCTTCAAATATTTATTTAGAGAATGAATATACTTCCCATTGTAATTCTAAGCAGAGTTGGGCACCCAGCAGTGACTCCTGTAGAAACCTAAAAACTAGAGATCTAGCTCAGATTTAGGGAACAAGGATTCATAGTCCCATTGCACTTAGGCTGCACTGAACAAGCCGGTGCTTGTATCTCCATCTGTTAATT
Source organism: Rhinoptilus africanus (assembly GCA_013400135.1). NCBI lineage: Eukaryota > Metazoa > Chordata > Aves > Charadriiformes > Glareolidae > Rhinoptilus > Rhinoptilus africanus. The sequence goes on from VXBO01007305.1 coordinate 10,849, forward strand.
TCCATTATGTATATACAAAGCCTTAGGCCAGGCACTGTCTCTCAACTGTATTTGCATTATGCAGGAAACATCTCTACTCTAAAGTCTATTAGTTTTTAAAGCGCAGGCTCTACAGTAGCACTGCAAAATTCATATGACCATCCCTGTTTTCCAAACAACAAAAAAAAATTATATCTGAATTCAACTTTTCACCTCTTTCTGCTAAACAGAGGGGAGCAAATTCAGCCCCAATAAAAACATGTGAATATCTCATTGCCTTCAATGACCATTCAGCTTAGCTATGTCAAAGCTGAATTAGGCCTTGGGTCTCAAACTATCTTGTCTGCTCTTACCATCTGTCTTTCTTTGCTAACCTAATTCCTTATTAAATAGGGTGTCCAAAGCAAATGTGAACCCATTCTGCTGCTCCCTTCCCTGCAACAGACATTGCTAGAGGCTAAAATTCCTGAAAGTTATGACTACTTTGACTGCCTCTGCTTACGGATACTACGTGAGGTTATTTTAAGGCAGCCTGAAATTCAGACTGTGAATGCTTAAATTCCTGAGCATCCAATCCTTTTGCAGTCATATATTAGACATTCAAAATTACTAAGCTTTTTAGCAAATCATAATTTATAACAGTACATGGATTCATTTTCCACACTCCTTAGAGGTTTCTGAGCTGGTAGTGCTAAGCATGGCAGTTCTCACACCATGTAGATGATAATGGTGTTATACAGAAAAAAAAAAAAAGAAAAAAAAATCAACAATGAAACAGCTAAATGTCTGCATGTTAACAAACCAAGAGACAACAGATACAGAAAACATATTAAAGGGATAAGGCAGAGATATGTTAAATGACACCCCTAATCTAGTGTTTGTGGATGCTGGAGGAAGTAAAAGGGAGGGTCTGAAGGTACAGGCTGGGTGCAGTCATTCTCCCTATATGAAGTCTCTTACTGCTGCTGTCAAAGACCATTGTTCTGGGCCAGTGGAGCATTTCTTGTGTTCTTAGAAACTGCTTTTTACTGACCTAGAAGACTCACTGCTGTTCTCAGAAACAGAATGTAGAAAGTCCAAGCAACCTACCTGCACGGTTAAAATAAATTAAGCATGTTCATTATTTTTATCTGTTACTCGCTGCAGGTTGTGAAGAGAAAATCTGAATAGCCTGAATGAAGGAAAAAGCAGCTGTGAACTTAATTTAAACTCAGACTGAACTATTCAGAAATTGAGAGCTGCTGAGGATCAAGTCATTTGGTTGTCATTTAAAGAAAAAAAAATTTAAAAACTACAAAAAACCACATGTCATCTATTCATTATGTCTCCGTAATTTCATGTTCCAGGCAAGACCTGACATGAAAGCACAGTGGTTCTTTCAAAAAGAAGCTTTCTAATACATTCTTAATTTCTAGAAATTTCACAACAAACTTAGCTTGCTAGATTTCAACAGGAGAGGTTTGAATTTGCAGCCTGACATTTCGGGGCTTACTCTTAAACCTTTTGAAATTTCCTGATGTTTGTTTTCAGAGCTGGAATCTCTCTACAGGGCAGGCTGCCTTTTTAAAACGTTACAGTTTAAAATCTTACAAGAGTAAGTAATAACTCTAGAACAGAAGCAGTAAGTATTTGAGTTACAGGTAATATGAAAGTTAATTGAAGTCTTGTCATAATTTCATGCTTTCTTCATGCTCTATTCCACTGGTATTATGGGCTTATTGTCAAGATGAGAGCTGAAACAAATGTTTATTGGTACCCTGGTACAGGCTTTACGCTGCTTTTTCTCAACAGGGTAGCTCATTCTCTTAGGAAGACCTTTATTGAATCAACACTCCTCACTGTTCATCCTAAGGAGGAGCAGAGGGAACCAAAGAAATAGGGCAGATAAAGGGCAATGCATGTACACTACAAAAGCTACATTTTTAGGAGGCCAGTTTTGTTTACCATGGCTTTAGCACACGCCCAGATAGGCTCAGGGCTCAAGTTCTGCAAAAACTCCCTGGTCACATATAGTGTCCGTGCATCAGCTTCCACTTTGGTTTAGCCTGCACAGATGGATGTCTCATCAGGCAGGGAAACCTATAACATCATGAGACTGCCTTGCATACAAGTTCTGTCCCAGTAGATAATGAGGATGCTGTAAGCTAAGATCGTGAGGCTTGTAAATGTGAATGCAACCACAGCTATCAAAGGTGAATAATCAGCCTTAGCTGTTCTTTGATGCACTAGGGAATGCAAGTGCTTAAATACATTCATTGCCTCAGGAATGTTTTTGATTTCAAATTTTGACAATGCAAGTCATGAGACTGATAAACAGCTGAGAGAGAACAAGTAGAACTGAGCTAATAGTTTCCACAAGTCTGCAGAAGTCAACCAGCATTTTCTTATTGACTTTGGTTTGTACCATAGCTGTTTGTTCTGCCCTTGAAGAGCCGTGTTTAGCATACCATGGACACAAGAGTGAGATACTTTGCATTGCATCAGCAGGGCATGCTTTAAGGAACACAAGTTGTGACTTTGAAGAACTGATGGAGGACAAAGCCAGGATCCCGTACCCTTGTGAATACATGGCTGGCCTGTGCTCATTTAGGAAGTGCAGAGGGAAAGCACATCTTTAATCTCCTGTCATGTTTATTAATGTGGAGGTTTGGTGGGGCTCCCATGCAGAATCCAGGTTTTATGTTTCAGGGTGCTACATTCGCATGAGCCCCCGAAGTGTGGGACAGCCTGGAAAGTTAAATCTAGTCAGCCCATCAGGACTCAAAAAGTGCTCATGAAATGTAGCTTGTTATCCTTCTCATAACGCCCTAAATATTTGTGATCTTTCCTTAAATATTAAACCTTTTAGGTGTAATATATAGCCTAATACCATGACACCAAAATCATAATTTATTTTCTTTTTAGTTTGACTTTTGCTTTCAAAGCACGTGATATCTTCCTCTATTAGACAGCTGAGCAATCCTTTATTGAACTCTTTCAAGCATATGGCTTGGATAAGAAACATCACTGGAGTTTTGACCAGCAAGTCATGTCTCTCTTGAATCTTGTGTCTGGGAAATGAAACATTTCACTACCCATTTTAATTCTGGGGAGGTGATATGTGAATAACTGAGGAGGATATACCACATCTGGATATTATGTTTGTCTGTCAGTTTGCTTTTTTGGGAAAACAAATAGTACTTTGAAAGCAAACACTATAATTTTTCCTAATTACATGTCATTTCTAAGATTGCCAACCTTATCCACAGAGGCCAGGGGCATCTTCTCTAATTGAGCAGTAACTTACTCTGTAAGTACTCCCTCTGAAATTACTGAAACCGATTACCATGCAGCACAGCTAAGTTTAGGTGAAGACAGGTGTCTTCACCCTTAAACGTCTGGATCTTATATCTGATGTCCTTTTGTTAAAAGTCAGATTATATTAACCTTACATCAAGGAGTGACTTTAATCTGACTGTACAGCTACTAGCCCTGTTCAGTGCTCTGGATCTCTTCTTACAGGTAAGAGGTCTACTCTGAACTCCAGGTGAACCAAATATCTGGCCTGAAAGGGTCCACTCTCTTGGATTGCATGGCTTTCCAGCAGTGCCATGGCTTATGCCATGATAACACCAGGTCACCTGCCCCTTTCAACTCTCATGTGCCTGTCTAGGGAAGAGCAAGATTTGACACTGCCATTGCAGAATTTACAGATTTTGCACTAACTTGGGTGTCCACTACAACTGCAGGGCTGAGGTAGGCTCTTTCATGCCTGGCACATTACTGTTTAGCACAACAGAACATAGTGACAAGGCATTTATTAACACCACCTTCTGTCAAGCAAAACTGGCAGTTTTAGCTTTGCAATGAAGTGTTGATGCAAATTTGTCTGATTGATAGAAAGAATTGCACATTTCTTCAAAGGATCTGACAGTACAAGCTTAACTCAAAAGTATGCAAAACTGGAGTTCAGATGTAAGGCCAGTCCAGACAGATTAGGCTAGGTCTGCCTCATTACGCTTTGGCCCCTAACAGCTACAATCTAATCAGGGGTCTTGTTGCCTTGTCAAGGACTAAAATACTGCTTCAGGGTCTTATGGGTCCCCTTGTTTTATTTGTTTAATTCCTGGGTTAACTGTGAAAATCTTGCAAAATGGCTTTTTTAGCAGTGTGGAAGGAGACTTCCCAGAAGAAACCATACCTGTTTACTCCTAAATCCATGAGGTGGATGTGTGCAGTTCAATCATTTCTACTGTGCCTTCAGTGAGCCTGCCATTTTTGTCAGACCTCCAAATGCAAACCAGATCCAAAATGTCACCCCTGAAGCAGACCATGAGGTGTGAGACGAAAATCAGCAGTGATAGGTCCTCTTATATGCACTTTTTTACGTGCAGCTAAATGTCAGCAGAGTATGATTGTCCCTCCTCACCGGCAGTAATGCAATCTGACACATACAAGAATTTACCCTGTTGAGCCAGACTGCTTGCTCACCACAGGGAAGAGCAGAAAAGCATAATTGGAAGAGTCATTTAAAGACATAGTTTGCTGGAAAATGGAGATTGCTTTCCTCCTGTCCCCACCAGGTGCACTGCAGAGGCATGGCCATTTACTTCAGCAGTAGTGTCCACTAATGGGGAATGTCCTTCCTGCTGCTAAAGGTCACCACAGAGAAAATTAGGTTGAACTGGATATCTACCACTTTTGACTGTTGGAGATGCATCCATAGCATCTTCTACATATGCGTGTAGCACTCCCAGTTGTTGGTATATGCAGCTGCAGTTCTAACTCCAGGTAGCAGAAGGGCTCATAAAAATACACCTCATCTACTTCAGTGTGGGCAAGCTTAATGTGATGATGACAGGAGATAAACTGTACCGTTTTGCAGTCAAGGAAACGGGACACAGCTCTTGCAGTCCTCTCTGTTGGCTCTGCTGAGAGGCTTAGAAGCTCTCATCTTCATGGTATTTACATACAGGCATTTCCTGGGGGCAAGAAATCCTCCAGGCAGATGCAGTGAGATGAGCATCACAAGCTCTTTGCCTCCCTCATTTCTCTACAGAAATGCACTTTCAGAACTGTTTGTGTAACTGATGGCTTTTCTTTCTCATAGTAGAGAAGATAGTCTTTCTGCTACCTTCTGCTTGCTCTCTGCAGTTGATCTTAAGATGTCATGATTAAAGAGAATTTGCATGAGTCACTTGTTCTTCCTTTCTTTATATCATTCAAGGAGTTCTCTGCTATTTTTAAACCCTTGTGCAAGGCAATGAATTCATTGTTTGGCTGCACTGCTGTCATGTTACAGGAACTAACTCTAGGCAAAGCAAGGAGGGTCTCTGCTCTTTTAATGACAGAAGATCACACTTCTTACCTGGCATTTCCAAATAAGAGAATGTACTTAAGGTAAATTATTACAAGAGAAAAAAAATTCACAATTTTTCCCTTCCTTGCACCTACCAGTTCATGTCAGAGTTTCAGATTATTTCCTGCAGAATTTTTTTCCTCCAGCTGTTCACTGTGAACAAGATTGCTGAGACTGGGAGCAATTTTCTAAGCAACACTGCAATCTCATTGTCTTAGAATAGCTTTAACCCTAGGGCTGGTGTATACTTAAGGTTTCATTGCAAAATATATGTAGATTATGGTTCTGAGGGCTTTTTGCTTGCTTCACAGCAGAAATGGTGAACTTCATAGCACACTTCCAGTTATTTTATGCTACTACAACTATCTATTAAAAGGGTTTTGCCCACAGAGTTAAATCTGTGAGAAAATGCATGCACAACCTCAACCAACATTAGTTCATCACTGTTGGTCACCAGAAATGATGTTGGAAGGTAGAAATTTGTACCAGGGACAAAGTGTGAGACTGGTGTTGCATGACCTTGTAGTTAGTGAATGGCTGAAGATACAGCTGTTCTCCCAAGCTGCCATCACTTCCCACACAAATGAAGCATGCAAAAGCCACATCAGAGTATTGTTAGCTAGTTCCAATCACTCCTGAAAGCCTGAGCAAGCTGAAGAGAGCTAATCCATCTCAGGGGGGAAATCTGCAGTGCCTTTAACTGCTCCACCTGCATCCACCAATACAAGCCTGTGTAGGTGTTTCCCAAAATGATGCCAGACTACTTTTGCAACTAAAATGTGCCTCTGAATTATGGAGACTGAGACTTCAACACGACATTTTAGTACAGATGCAGCACAGTGCCTTTGGCATGGTCACAATCCAACCAATACCCGCTGAGGAATGACACCAGCCAAGGCTCTTTTTTAATGGGGTATGTTAGCCCTTATAGAGAGATTTCTGCCTCATTTGTAATTAAGTCTAAAATAAATAACACTGTAAAAGCTGGGAAAAAAATAATTTGGAAGAGAAAAGCAAATCAGCAAAAGAGAATTGTGCCATTAGCTTTATAAGCTGTGCATCCACCCCAGTGAATAGCACTGCTATCAGATGCAGAAAAATAGATTAAATGAGCTAGCGCTCTTAAGACAACTGCTATCAGAAAGACACATCACAAGAGAAGTGGCACCTACAGCACTCTCCCTAATAGTTTTTCTAAGAACGAAGATTCTATGGAAACTGAGACTAAAATATTTTCTTAACTTTTACAGTGAGCCCTCAAAGCACTGTTAAAAGGGTGACAAAGTTTCCTTACTACTGTTTCAAAACATATCAGTGCCTAAACATAGCATATATTAAAGAAAAACAATGCAAAAAAACCCAACAGATAAATGACTGGTTTTCTTCACCCCTTAAAGCTACGCCTTTGTCTTCATTCTGATATGTGACACCTCCCACTCTGAACCCCATGAAGCCACCAAGCCACCAATAAATAAACATGTCAGCACTCTTGCTGAAAGGTCTTCTTTTCTAGACTGTGTCCCTTTTTTTCTCTCCCTCTCCTTCTTTGAGGATTTTGTTTTTCTGAGTGACCTTTTATTACTCACAGGAATAACTGGTGACAAACTGTACTTTGTAGTTTAACATGGCATCTGTCTGCTGGCTCAGCTGGGCACTGCCAAGATAGCAACACGAGGACATAGTTTGGCTTTCGTTTTTAATGACAAGTTGTATGTAGCTGAAAGAAAGCAGACTCTCTGAGAAACAGCAGGAATCCCTGTGGTTCAAGTCAAGTGAAAACAGTTGCTCTAATAAATTGCCTCCTTGGCCTCTTCAAGACCAAATGAGCTGATTTAGTGATGATCCAGGATTTATGTGGTGGGAGACGGCCTGTTTCCTTCCAATCTGAACAGGGCAGGACACACTCTCGTGAGCAACAGATCGGCCAGTAGATCTCAGATGGCAGCGCCTTCCAGCAGGCAGAGAGGGACAAACTGGGAGCGGTAACGTGTCCTTTTGGCACACGTGTGCAACCTGCCTTGGCCCTGAAAAGGACTGAAAATGCTCCCACAAACAACCTGTCTCAGTGGAAGAGGATAATAAATCTTAAACTGCTCCATCTGCCATGCAAGTGAACATTTGACTGTGCCCTGACTTTTTGTAGCAGGTATAAATGACTGCCGTGTGAGAAATGAAGAAAGCTTGATTTAGTATGATTCGATCACTGCAGTTTTCCTGGTGAATACCCGTAAGTGCTCTATCTACCTTCTCCTCTGAGGAGACAAATCTTTGCCCTAAAGGTGTTGTCTGATTCAGCTCCTCTTATGCCACAACCTGCCCCTTTACTGCACCAGTTTATTTTGCAAGAGGATGTCGGCTGCCAGGTTTCAGATGGATACAGATTACCCCGGTGTTAATATTTGTGTGGTACAGAGCTCCCAGTTGTTTCCCACCAGCTTAACAACACAGCAGTGGAGTCTACATGCTGAAAAGATAGAGTACTCTGTTACTAAACAAATACCAAAATTAAGACCCCAAGTCTGCGGCTTCTGGGTAATTTTCAAATTTGTGAAGGATTTTCTAAGGGAGTTGTGGGCCCCTGCGGAAAGTTCACATACTTTGGTAGCTGAATTGCACCTCAAAGTTTCCTTTCTTTGTCCAGGTCCTGTAGAATTAGAACAGAAACCTAAAGGGGTTGAGAGGCTCAGAAGGGTGGAGCAAGCACCCTTGAGATGCGCGTACTGTCCCAGGTCACTGCTACCTAATGCAGAGGTGCTTCCCCCATGGTCACAGTGTTGACCACGAAGACCACAAAGAATGTGATTCAGCAGCAAACTGCTAAAGTCTCCCCTTGTGTATTAAGAGCAATGGGTGGCTGTGCACAGCAGTCTTCCAGATCCCTCATCAGTACCTCTATTTTTCATCCCTATTCTGCACTTTCCCTGCCAGTTACATCACCAGGAACTGGGCATCTGCCTCTTACGCTTAAATTTCACGCCTCCTGCCTTGACAACAACCATTCCTTCCTTTCCTGGCTGATTCTTGTGAGCTGAAAGCCCAAATTCCTTCTTATTATCTGCACTTTGATTTCTCTCCCACATCTGCATGGATATATCTCTTAAGGAAAAAGACTGTTAGCTCAGCTTCATTCCTGTTGTATTGTGCGATCCTCTTTATTGTTAAACTCCTGCCATCCATCAAACCCTATTCACAGTTGAAATCAACAGCAAATAAAAGGAAACAAGTAAGTCAGCACAGTGCTGCACAGAAGTGGAGCTAGCATGCACGGAGATGGATGAAAAGCCACTGAGCCCCTATAGTGCTGATGGAGCTGCCCTGTAGCTGTTCTGGTTGAGTTGCTTCATCACTGTTGTACAGATGATGATGGATGTAAAAGTTTAACTGTGCTAATGGCAGCATGAACTGGTACAATGTGTAGCCTTTACAACATGTCCATGGATGTGGACATGCTTGGGATAATTATTTTTTTTTTTTGATCCAAGGGTGGTTATAAAGTTGGTGTGTCCTTCACGCAGATCAAGTCAGAGGCCCATGCTGTGGCAAATATGGCCTGTCAGCAAATACAGAGTGTGGAGATGAAGCCTACTCAGGCTTATGGTATTTGTAAGTTTGTGAGATTTGGGGGAAATCTGTCCTTTTCTTATGTGTGTTAATTTCTAGGCCTTGGACTGTCATAACTTTTTTGCTAGTTAAGTACACATACTACCGCTGTAATGCTCTCAATCTTTCATGTGTTGCCACATCAATTGGGAATACTACTTACAGGTGGACAATTTAAGCCAATACCAGTGCCTAGCAAGGGCTATGCAGAACCCTAGCTGTGGCACAGCTGTGAAATTAAGCAACCTGTATCTCCATTTAGTATCCTAGTCACCAGACTGTCCTTTCTTGGTAGGCATAGCCTGCATATTCTCTGCACTTAGGCAGAGAACAGTAGTATGGTTTTTAGTGAACTCATCCCTGTTTCCTCAACTGCATTTGCAACTGGTTCAGGTGTGGAGGGATCCACACTATGTGATGTGACTGTTGAGTCACAGGCAACAGTTCTTTTGGAGGAAACCAAATCAGGGTCACATGAAATACCTTTCAAACCCTAGTGGAAACACAATTATTCAAATCAAGTATTACTCCTTCTGACACTGTGGTAACATTCACTCCAGGGAACCAGACTAAATCTAGTCTGACATTAAATCCTAGAAGTACAGTATAGATCTAGAGAGGTCAGCTCTCATCCTCCAACCCACCCCCACTGCACAGCTACTTGCTAATGCAAACAGAGGCATCTACACAAGGACAACACGCTGAAGGCTTCGCTGCTCCAAAAACACTGCAGAAAAAGAAGCACGGGGGCAGGGGTCCTGAGTATGAAGTGATGCTTTAGAGAAATCGCAAAAAAAAGCACACAGCTCTATTTTACATCTGTATTGAATATCAGGAGAGCATATAGGTACCAGTAGACAATCAGACGTGCACTCTGCTAAAATGCTCTACAGACATATAACAAGGAAGGTCCTTTTTCCCTGAGATTAGCATGAATAAAGAAATCAGGAAGAATAAACTAGACGCCTTTTCTGCAGCACCACTTCCAAAGCAGCAATGCTCTAGGGGAAACCCAGCAGAGGCGAATGCAAAGGAGGGATCAATCCTGTGGTAAAGTCACAGGATTAGACTTCTGCCTTTGTGGACTTCTCCACAGTGCTGAGAGCACAACAAGAAAAAAAAGTCCCAGTTTCGTTATTACACATTTCCATTGGTTTTAATGCAGTCTTTAAGCCTTGCTGGGGGCTACCTATTGGCTTTGTGGACTACATGGACACCATAGTTCATCATGTAGGAAGAGGAGGGGTCAACACCAAAGAACCTGTGCTGGAAAAAAGTTAAAAGTGCCTACAGGATTTTGGCACAGAAGCTGCACTGACACTTTTAAGTATTCTTCCCCCAGAGCAAAAGATATCTCCATGTATCTGTAGGGAGACTGGAGCTCAGGCTAGCACTGTTGGCATGTGCCACTGTCTGCTGGAGCAACAAATAAGCAAAGGGCCCCTCTGATGCACAGATCCTCTTGCATGAGTAATCATAACACCACTGTGGAGTATATGCAGGCAGTAGCAAAGAGACTCTACTCAAGATTATAGAGTGAAGTAGCAGCAAAGGGCATGAATAAATGTCCTTGTATTGACCAAAGACTGCAGAGCCATTTCGAGCTGTGTTGTTACATGAGCCGTATTTCAAATTCAGTAGGTGCACACAGTGCAGTGGTACCACAAGGAACATTATTCAATGTATTCTCAGTGTGAATATGTACAATCAACAGTGCTACTGGAGATGATACACAGATCTTTATACATCCTTATCCTGTATAGAGGAGATCATGTAAACGCTGATATTTAATTTCACAGTTTAGAAAACATGCACTAATTTAATCTGACTCTCATCCACCATTATTTATTTTAATTATTGCCATTGCTACGGTAATTCCAAAAGCAATCAAGCAGCTGTCTGTGGCTAGCCATGCTTAAGCAAGACTGTCCCTGCAAGAGAAACCCATAGATATGTTCTTACCTTCTTCAAGGTTTAAGCTTGATGTAGAAATAAAAGTGCAGAGGTTCTTCTCCCAGATGGGACTGCAGGCACCATGCCCTGTGAGCTGCACCTGTAATGTGACCTTACTCTATAAGCAGTGGTGACTACTGCCGGGCTGATTAACAGTGCTCACTAATGAGATGCTCTTAGTTAGGGTCCTAGATGCTCCTAGTTACCCTTCCCTTTGGATGCACAAAAGTGCTGAAAAGTCCTCTGGCTTCTCCCCGAGATGGGATGAGCTAATCCCAGGGATGGTGTGAGCACGGGCACACCTTCAGCACAGCCGCACAGGTGAGCACAGAGCAAACAGTATCCAGGGGGCTCCCTGGAGGTGGCAAGGCTGGACCTGGCAGCCCAGGCCATCCCAGCACCCCATCAGGAACCAGTGCAGCCCCAGCCCCAGCAGTGGGCACCACCCTAGGGACAAGGATGGCTGCTGTGGGGGCTGAAATTGAGTATGTCCTTTCTGAGCCACTGTGTGCTATGTCAACCCACTAAGCACCTACCGCATTTTCTCCCAGTGGTGTCTGCCTCTCCACAGCATGCAGAACTGTCTTCTGCTGGCAGATATTTTTCAGTCATTGTTTTTGTACCCTTTCTGCTTTCTTTAACAATGCTGACGAGTTACCAGGCTGGTGACAGGGAGGGGCTGGTAGAAATGGATCCAAGCAAAGCAAAGCAATCTCTCAGCCATGCATATTATCCCATGGGCAATAAAATCTCTCTGCTTTTGTAGGCGCAGGAGGATCAGATATGCTGCCGAGGGACCCGCTGGGACCGCGCTCCTATGAAAGTCCCAAAGCTGAGGAGGGTGAAGGGGTAAGTCTCCTCCCACCGCATCCTTGTGGGAAGCACAAGGAACTGTGCTGCGCTCAAATGTAATGCTTGATGGCGATCGGTAGGCTGGGCCACATCTTCAGATGCCAGGAGATTATTGTGGTGAGAGCAGTTGGTGTAAACTGCATTCACTTGACTACCTCTGAAATATTTGAAAGCCTGGTGGGATTAGGAGGGCCTTCAATAAAATGAATCTCTTGGGAGGTCTTGTTAAATAATCCTGGCAACTCACTGCAAGATGGTGTCAGACCAATGTTCGATCCTTCCTCACCATCAGTCAGTCCCCTGCATGCCTTCTGTTGCCCCGTCTCCTCTTCTCAGGCCCCTCCGTGGTTATCACTGCCCCACCTCCGTTCATCAGCTGGAAACCCACGCACAAGCAGCTCATCAGCATGAGGAAGGGCAAGCGTCCGAGAAGCGTGTGGTTGGTGCGGTTGGGTGGCACATGGAAACAGGCCGTTTTGCTGGAAAAGGCATGATAGGGCTATTCCATTTCCTTTGTCGTTCTCGGTGTGATCACGTGCAGCCATGTGTTTTTAACGGCAGCAAATCAATTTGTCGGTAAGATGGTGGGAGTGGAAAGGGAGTGAATGGGCAAGTGAATTCCTGCAGGGCCAACACATTCATCTTCAGGGCTGCTGACACTGCTGAGCATGAAGCATGTGTATTTAAAGACAAAACCAAACATGTTAAAAACTTAAGGCCCCTCCAACAATTTTTTATCATAAATTGAATTTTCAAATAAAGATGCAATCATGGACATACATTGCCCATATTAATGCCCAAATTTACTTTAATCGTTTAATTTTCTTTAAATTAAATTAAAACAGTAATCAAGGCTGGTTCAGATGAAACTGATGTAGCAGATTTCAGACTTCTACTATAAAAACAGAGGAATTTTTTCTTAAATTTCAGTTAGTCAAATTTAGCCCAATAACTTAATTCTTTCAGTTAGAGAAGCTTTTAAAGATAAAAATGCAGCAAGTTCATATCTTCTTCTGGTCTATGGGTAAAAACTGGTGTGAGAAGCTCAGATCAGCTAGCATTAAAATCTTAAATGCCATGGTGAATAAACACCTAAAGTCAGTACCTACAAAAACTTTTTTTTTAATTAATGAGGAAAATGTAAATGAAAAACATGTTTTGAAAACCTTTTCTTAGATTTTTCTTATCATATTTACAGGTTTCATTTACCATTTAAGAACATTAATAATTTTCTCAAAATCCAGGTTTCCCACAGTGTTTATTTAAATGCAAATACAATCCAAAAAAGGCTGGACCAGCCTGATGTTTAAAAAACCAAAAAAACAAAAAAACAAAAAAACCCCACAAAACAGATCTGCTAATAAACAACAAATATGATTCTGACCAAATGTGGTTAACAATTTAGAATGGGCAATATCACAGAGAATTTAATACTCTTGGCTATCAAAAACAACAACCAAACTATAGGTTAGATCTGTATGAAGATATGAAGCAGCAAATCAACATGTCCTCAAGGGTATCAGTCAGTGAGAATCTACCATTCTTTACGCAAATAATTTACAACACAAACAATAAAAGCAAGGTTCAAATTGATAATGTAAAGCAGTCAAAAGGAAACTTTCGTGTTATGTTTAAATTTGGTATTTAAATCACCCTGATCGCTGCTGTAGCATGGACTTGCAGAGGCACTGCCAGACATTTTGCAGTGGCTGCTAGCAGGGCTCTGCTCAGTGTAGCAATGCTTTGTGGCAGACCGTGCACCGCAAGCAGGACTGCTGGGAAAGCTCTGAGCTCGGGTTTAATCAGTTCCTAACTTTCTCTGGCTTAAGTTAACGTCATACTTAAGGAAGAGGGGAAAAAAGGTTCAATGACTGGAACGCATTTTGGTTTAATAACACAGTACTTCCAATGCTTCAGAGTGTAACACCATGCAGAACAAAATCTGACTTAGAGTTGTTTTCTCCTTGGTTTTGAAAAAGAGGTCTTGCTTTTTTTTAATAACGACCCCCTAACAAAGGAGGAGATTTAATGTCAGACCTTTGTAAGAGGGAGGCTGACTCAGTGCTGCCACTGACGCAGCGTGAGCGGAATCAGCAAAATGCTAGCACAGGAAAGTAAATAAAGTCCATGAAAGTATCCTTAGCAGCATGGAAGGAAATTAATTTAGTCATAGCAAATTATAAAATGCTGAAATTTTCTTTAATAACTTGCTACCAATTTGTGGAAGGGAGAAGCGTCATGTTTGAGGCAAAGACTATATGGAACAGCTGGATATAAACTCTTCTGAGCTTGGATTTGCTGAGAGAGACAAACCTAAAACAACAGTCCTTTGTCTTGTTTAACAGTCAAATAGGCAACATGATTTTCATATCAGAAAACCATCAATTTTAGATTAATTTTGAAAAGAATCTGTGCAGACCTACTTGCAATATTTTTTTGACGCTACCAAGAAAAAGTAGATTCTTAACTAACAGAAATCAGGAAACAGAAATCCACATATCTCTGCTAATTGCAATAGAACCTGCTTACCCCAAGCAGAGACCTGGGCCATCATAATGATCCCTTCAATTTTAACAAACTACTAAGAAGCAACAAGCCACCCCCAGGTTGGTCCAGACTGTGCTCATGACTGTATGTTTCAAGTCAATAGTAATTGGATAGGTTTCAACAAAGTGTGGAAAACTCTGATGCCTATATAGGTAAAGACGTTCATGACCAGTGGAGACAGGACATGGAGCAGCGAACAAACATTATACTTGATCCTAATATGAAGCAAAGTGTTACTTCTCTCTTGCAAGAAAGGAAAAATATGGTCCTCCCAAAGAGCCACTCCGCATAATGTGCTCAGAACTAGCCAAGCTGGACCCATTGTTGAACAAGCCAAAGTTTATGAATGATTTTGGAGTTTTTTATGTTTCTTCCTTCTTTTCTAAATAGCAAAATGCTGCCTCTTCATTGTTGCTTTTAAAACACATCCTGTTATGCCTGCAGCTGTTTTTGGAGTGCAGGTTCAGCATACCATGTACTCTATTAGTGAGCCTTTCTTGCAGCTTTTGCTCAAAAAGGAGAATGTGTATGTGTGTGGGAGTAGCATAAACTGCCGCTGGTTTTCTTTATTTTTCCACCACCACTACTGCTGACTTGTAACAAGGAAGAAGACGTACGTATACACCATTTGGCTTCTCTGCAACACTGCTGTACAGGAGGGGTGGGAGATTATCTTGGTGAACAACTCCTAATTTCCACATAAAAAGATCAGCAGTAGGGTGAGAGAATTTGTCTTGCAGTGAGAAGGTTGCTGCTATTTTGCTGGAATGTTTTATCAGAGATACAGGACTTCAATTTGCTCTTTCATTGGTTTTATGAAAGCTTGTTATCACCAAAGAACCTACGTGAGTCTAGCAAACTCTGGAAAGTCACTGGAT
>VXBO01007306.1:10672-24100 GCA_013400135.1 Rhinoptilus africanus
AATTAAGTGAGACACACAGGGAGGATTTGATTGTCCCATTTTTAGTGTTTCTTGAATGAGAAGTGTAAAAGTTTAATGTCATCACTGAATACAGGCAATAAAATTTGAAATAATATTATTTTTAAAATAGTAATGCTGACTCTAGGAAAGCCAATGAAATGAAGAATTGTTTGTAATAGTCTATGCTTCCTTCACTCCATTTTCTGAAGCCTCTCCCTCAAGTGTTATTTTCTCAGGAAAGATTCTCTGTCTCCATTTTTATTTTATACATTTATTTTCATTATCAAATTCAGTTCACTCACTCACTCAAAGCACAGAAATTGTACACTGTAATGTCTGAATGATATTTATTGAGTAAATAAATATTTAAAAAGCTCACCAAAACTGTATACAATGAATTTAAGAAATGCATTATAGAAGACGGTAATATATCTGTGAGAAAAAAATACAGGCTAAATCCACTGCATTATTAACTGTAAAATATTGTGACTTTTCTCTCAAAAAGAACAGAAGGTTGTTCTTTTTTTGAGATACTGAAGTATGCCCTCTATTAAAGTTCTTGGTTAAATGTGGAAAGTATTCAGTTGAAAATTTTGACAGTGGAAAATGAACTACACAAGCACCATACTAGATAAAGTGACAATATTGTATAAATTGGCATTCAGTCTTAAATATTCGTCTTTAAAAAGTTTTAAAACTACTGGATATACCTTGGGCATGGAAGGGTGTACTTCCTATAAATACTAAACTGGTTGTCATACAGCGGATGCTTACTAATGAATAAGAATAATTGCTCAAGGGTTTTCTTCGGAGGGTTATTGCCATAGAATTATGAAAGTAATATATTCAGTCTTACAGCTTGTTAGTCATTCATCTAACTGCAAGACTATGAATCAGAAATTCTGTGCAACAGTCCATCAATCCATTTTTATGCACTTATGTCATGTCTTTATTCTGAAGAGACAAGAGTCAATTTGACTTTGAAATGCAGGCTAATACAATCTCCAGTTTTGTGTATAATTAATTATTTACAAATTCCACTTCAAATATCAGAAAAAAGGTCAATTTAGCATTTGAATTAGACCTCAGTATATATAAATGTGTTTTTCTAAAGTTAAAGCCATGTTCTGTGGCTAATTCTTGTGTTTTCAAATGTTTCTGCTGTCACTGGGTAGGAACATCCAAGAGTATATCATATGCCATTAAATTAGTTTAACTGGTGATTTTAAAGCCTTGCTTGATCATCATGGCACATCTATGTGAATTTTTAGCACAGTGGGCATGAAAAGTGAGAAAAAGTAAAAGGTCAAGTCACACTAAACACGAATTTCAGAATGACAGTAAGTCTTTTCTAAAAGCCCTGTTGAAGAGAGAGCTGACAGTGCACAAATCTGCACTGTCTGTATGCAGCTGTACAGCTGTTATGCAGCTGTACAGACTCAACCCGGTTATATTTTTATTTATTCACAACTGGCAACTCTTGTTCATATTTATTTTAGAAATCTGTGGTGAAGTAAGATTAATCCAGTCCAGTTACCCACTTAAATTGCATGAAATTTAAGAAAGAAGAAGCTGAGACATTTTTCTTCAGCTTAAATCTTCTTCTGACATCTCACTGAAGTAGAGAATCATAAAATCATTCACAATCTTAAGCAATTAATGACCAATTAACAATAACCTTCTAACATCGAGCTATTGGGAAAACTCTTTAACAACAGTTGTAAGTAATTTTCACTGTTCCTCAGCATTTACAGATGAAAAGCACAGTGAGTATGTGGAAGACAGCAACTGGAGGGTTTGGGGGGACATTCCTTAACAGAGCAGTTTAGACTGTTGCTGTATTTTTTCCTAGGGAAATTATTCTGTCAAATGCTGGCAAAATGTGTTACTAGTCGGTGAATCTAATGACCTAAGAAAGCTGTAGTTACTGAAATTTAAGAGGAAGTCTCACCTCTGGACTTTTTATGACTTTTAAGTTGAAAAAATGCTGACTTTATAACAGCAAAGCCCCTATTTAATTTGTCAAGAAAATACATTAAAGACTATACACAGAAGCTATATTGAAATATAATGGATCAGTTCCCAAATGCCAATAATATAAATCGAGATGCTCAGTGTCCTCAAAATACACCTGAATGTTTAGCGAAGAGACACCAGCATGCTTAAATTTATTTTTTAAATGCCACCACTAGACTGAAAAAAGGAAAATATCAAGTGAGAGATGAATGTAATAAAGAAATTCTTGAAAGGGAAATAATGGACCTATGGGAGGTTGCTAATGATGTGGAGAGTTTCATGTGTTTGTTTAACAGAGAAGAAGTAGTTAGCAGGAATGAGAGCACCTGCGAGAGATTAATTTCTGGAAAAGTCAAAGGGAGGCTCTCCAGTGTGAGAGTGGAAATAGTAAAAGGGAAGTACTGTGCTGTTGGTTTTGTTCCTCCAGTTCATTTTTGAGCTATTAAAGAGGAGTTTTGGCTATTGAACCAGAAAGATGCTCAGTCATCTGTAGGAACAGTAGAAATGATAAACCAGCTATGACAGGCAGGACAACTATTTCAGTATAATTTTAACTGCTCTGCTGATAGTTTGCATGCAATATATCTGTCAAACTATTAAGCAATCAGACATTCGCCCAAGTTTCAAGAATATCTTTAGAAAAGTAAATGTAAAAAGGGTGTTTACATACATATATACAGACAGGTATATATATACACACGCAATCATGCTCACTGTATTTAAAATTGTCAAGGATGTGACATTTGAGCAGGAAAGGCTTTCAAATTATCAGTTAAACTATTTTCATAGTGGTCATATACATTTTTTATACTCCTGCCGTATGTGAGCACAAGTATTTGGTTTTATAAATATATATGTATATATATACGCACACTGTTTGTATGTATAAATTTCCTATAAAGGATGTGTGTACGTATGTATTTTTATGCATAAGTATATATTAAAATATATTTTATATTGATACAATTGAGACAAGATTATCGTAAGAAAATATTTTTAATAAATGCCATTATTTTGGGTATTAAACCATTTACAACTGCTCTAAAGCCTATCTAAGTAAGTGAGGGTCTGGTCTTCCTTGGTGTATGTATATAGCTCTTTATTCTGTATGATGCAAAACAATATGCGTTTTGTCTGTAACCTGAAGGTATACTCACAATTTTATAGAAGATAGGAAGGCCAAGAGTGTCTCTGAATTCTTTTCTTGCAGCTATTAAAGCCCCGAAAATTTCTATTACTACTCAGTGTTATTTTGCAGTAAAAATGGTGCTCTTTTAGAAAGACCTGTTAAAAACCTGTATTGCTGGTGATAGCCCTAGCAAGGGTTTGTATGGTAAATATTAAGATTCCACTTGAAAACAAAACAGGTAATCTGTTTACTTTAAAAAAAACCTAAATAAATCCTTGCAGAAAATTTGTTTGGATCAACTGCTACTGAAGAGAATGTAAAAAATACCTACTTTGGCTATGCTGAATTTGAAGTATCCAAAGGAAAACCAAAAGTGCTGATTAAATCACTTAAGTGCAATATCCAGTGTACTTTACTGTGATGCTACCATTTGAAATTCTACCCTGGATAAATGATCCTGATGATTCAATATATTAGTCAAAGTTTTGAGAAGTTGACCTTGGCTTAGCTTTCAAGAACAATTATGAAAACCTAAGAGTAAAAAGGCTTTTACAGGTCATCTAATGGTGACTCAACAAGTCACTAAATTACTTTTAGCTAAAAATATTTAGACATTAATAAGGTCACAAAGCATTCTAGAATTAAGGGGCTACAAGATGACTTTGTCTTCAGACTTGGCACTGATCTGATTCAGAGCATGGCAGATATGAATGTGACATTCCCCTTGTCTTGCTGTGACGACTGGAGAAGAAACAGCTGTAACAAGCCCTAAGGTCTGGTCTCCCAGATGTCCTCTGCTGATCTCCACTCAATTCACCTTTATTTCGGCTCGGATTTCTCCTACAGCTCGTTTGTCTGAGCACTTTTGCTGCTGCTCCGCAGCTTATGAAGGGAGCACGTACATGCCTGAGGTAGTCAGATGCCTGTAACATCACCGTTTGCCTGTGAAATGCACAGAGAGAAATACATAAAAAGAACCATGATGGAAAAACACAGTTACAACCATTTGATGGGGTTATCCAGCCAAAATACTCTTAAATTAGCATCTGAAACATTCCATAAAATTGCAATTAGTCATTTTCCTTATATTTCAACTATCAGTTGGAGTACCTGGAGTTTCATTACTCATTAAAGTGAGTGTGTATAAAAATATCCAGGATGATTTTACCCTTAAATACAATATAATTTCAAGCTTTAAAAGAATTAAAAGGATTATTTTTGTCTGCAGCAATCAAAGTAGTGGAAGGCTACAGTGATTACAAGGCATTTATCATAGGGTTCTTTTTTAACCCAGATAACTGTACAGTAAAGCGGACTGTCTAGAGTGAACCAGGAGCACTCCTTAAACAACTTTAATATAAAACAAAATATAAAGCAACAATTCTATTAGAGCAATATACAACCAAGGCAGAAAGAAGGACTGCAAAATGCCATGGTATTTCTTGACTTACAACTGTTGGGTGTTTTTCTAGCACTGATGACATCCTTTGAAATATTTATAATCTCTAGAAAAGTTTCTCTCAACTGGGCTGCCTGCATAGCACGAATACAGTGTTTTCATTGAAACCAGGCGATATTTTCAGTTACTTTTTATAGGATCCGTGTGGTACTTTCTGGGCTAATTAAACTTTATTTCCCTAAAGTAGCTGTTTTTTTGTGTTTTATTTAATTATGTTCATGTGCAGAAGGCACTCCAAAGCTTCTCAGATTTTGCTGCTGAACTTTTTGACCAATTTTTTTTTTTATCAATATTTTACTTACATTGCAAATATAAATCCTACAGTAAGGATGTTTCAATTGATTACATTCTACTTTTCTGTAAGGGAAACCTGAACATTTTTTACAGAGTTTCTCTTAATTTTTTATTTCTCATGTAATTTTGTTGAATCTAGATTCATTTGGATATTGCGCTCTGTTTATATCTAGATTTGTATTATCCGCATGTTATGGATTTTTTTATTTTTTATTTTTACAGGTGTCTGGAACTATAATTCTTAAAAAGATATATGCAAAACATGGCAAAAACCTGAGTGCTTCACCAGACGTAGGAAGCATTACTTGTTCTTTCTGTGTCATTCTCTTAAGTTCAACAGAAGACTTCAGTCAAATATAAAAGCTCATTGCAACACACAACCTACTTTCTGTATCCAGAGCATTCAAGAAGAGGAGTTTAAATGGGAGAAGACCTCACAACACTATTGCACTTGGGACACAGTGAAATGCTTGTCTGATTGTTTACCTTGCACGCTTTTGTTTCATTAGCACTAAACGTAATTTTCTACAGATTAATGTTTGCTATATATCTTAGGCAGAGAAGGAACATATAAAGGTGTTCAGTTTCTGGTGCTGTGTCTAGAAGGAAGAAAAATAAGCTTCTCATGCTTGCTAGTGTGAGTAAAGACAAAGGGTAGGACTGTGGTGTGCCTCCGCAGCCTCCACCCTAAGGTTAGAATGGCACAATTATCCATGAGGAGACTGTGCAATAATCAGATAGTCTCTCAAAACCTTTTCTGCCTTGTAGGATGTTTTTGCAAGTAGCACAAAATAATGTTCTAGTCCTCAATCTGGATTCATTCATTTTAGTTTTCACACTGCTTTTGCTCTATATTGTCTCTTTTCTAAGTACTATGGAAAAAAATCCTCTGGAATATATCACAAGGTTCATTAACTGGACACCACAAGGTTCGGTTTCTTACTAAATCTGTTGCCATTGCTACTATTATTTTTTTAGTACTCCACAACTTTTTATTGCTGTAGTGGAATTTTTTTTCACATATATTTTCAGCCAGGAGGAGAAATAAGTTTACAATTATTTGCTGATTAAAGGAAATTCTTTCCAAAAGAAGGCAGCTGCAGGGCTTAACCTTTCAGAAACATCTCTGTGAAAATCTCTGGGTCAATTTACAACATACATGCAATCTTAAAGAAACATTTCTCTTTGCTGTATTTTCTGCTTATAACAACAAGAGATACAGGAATTTCTCAAATTCAAAGGTGGTTCCATTTTTCATTTTGTAATTTTGTAACTTCAAAATTTAGATATCAGCTGAAAGTTAAAAATTCTGTTCAGCAAAATAAAAATACAATTCTTCAGACCATTTTTTGTGTTAAAACATTAAAGAGAGTCATGTTTTAAGCCCAGCTGGCAACTAAACTAAGCACCACACAGCTGCTCACTTGTTCCCTGCTGGTGGAATGGGTGAAAGAATCAGAGGAGTAAAAGTGAGAAAACTAGTGGGTTAAGATAAATAAAGTTTAATAAGTAATGCAAGAGTCACACACGCAAGTGAAGCAAAATAAGGAATTCATTCACCACTTCCCATCAGCAGGCAGGTGTTTAGCCATCTCCAGAAAAGCAGGGCTCCATCATACGTAATGGTTTCTTGGGAAGACAAACACCACCACTCTGAATGTCCCAGAATCACAGAATGGTAGAGGTTGGAAGGGACCTTTGGAGATCATCTAGTCCAACCCCTCTATCAAAGTAGGTTCACCTATAGCATGTTTCACAGGAACATGTCCAGGTGGGTTTTGAGTATCTCCAGAGGAGGAGACTCCACAACCTCTATGTGCAGCCTTGTTCCTCTGCCCTTCCTTCTTCTTCCCCCAGCTGTATATGCTGAGCATGACGCCATATGGTATGGAATATCCCTTTGGTCAGTTGGGGTCAGCTGTCTTAGCTGTGTCCCTTTCCAGCTTCTTGTGCAATCCCAGCCTACTTGCTGGTGGGGTGGTGCGTTGGAGCAGAACAGGCTTTGACTCTGTGTAAGCACTGTTCAGCAGTGACAAAAACATCCCTGTATTATCAACACTGTTTTCAGCACTAGTCTGAAATACAGCCCCATACTAGCTACTATAAAGAAAACTAACTCTACCCCAGCCAAAACCAGCACAAAGAATTACTATAATCTTGAAGCTTCACTCACCTTTTTTTTTGATCCCATCCACCTTTCTGGTACATTGTGGCATCCCTGAAAAACCATCACATTAATGATTGAAAAATTGTGACAGTCTGCCATGCTAAAAAACAAGGTTTGACTGAAAGATTATTTTTATTAACTTATTAATCAGAAATAAAGGCATATGTATAAAATATCAAACTGCATGATCTGAAAAGCTCTCAGTTCTGAAATAAATAGAAAATTAAACACAGAATAAGCAACTTTTTAAACACAGGATTTAGGCCTAAACACTTTAACTGCAAATGCTGTTTCTATAGTTCGTTCAGAGCACTGGAGTGACAAGAGCTAATTCATTGAGTTTCAATGCAAACTCCTATTCTTCTGGGTGTACCACTAAAAGTGTTTCAAAATTGTGTATGCTGTGTAGCTATGATTTGGCATTAACACCCAATGAGGATATAATACTGCAGAATCATCTACTCAGATGACTAGATAAAATACTTATAAAAGTACTAATCAAATAGTTTGGAAGCTCTATCTGAAAACTTATGGTGGAAGCATACTTTGGTTCAGTGGAAGTTTTCTTGCCCACCATTTCAAGCCATTGACAGCTGTTTGGACCATCTCTCAGCTTTAAACTAGACTGGATCAATATGAAATACACAGCCTAGCTCTAACAAAGACCTACCTGACATGCGTTCATATTAAACTAGCTGATTCCTTTAAAACTGCAAATTGAAAAGCCAAAGTGAAAAATAAATCTTCCTTCTGAATCTTTCACAGCGCTGTAACATCCCATGGGCTGATTATCAGTCTGATGGGCATTTTCAGAGGAAAAGGTCTGTGTATTACACAGCTCATCACTTTGTCGTAGAACTGTACTAAGATGTATACTGCTGCTTTCATATTATTTCGTTAAATTTTATCTCTTACTGATTATCAAAACTTAGAGGTGAGTGTTTCCAAGAGCTCATTTGAAAAGTTGTAGATTTTATGGTGAAGAAAATTGATATCTCCTTAGGGAAAATTAAAAAATCAGTTTTGAATTGTCTTGCAAGGTAGAAATTTTACCACTTTTTGAAGTTTTGAGGGAAATGGATTCAGACCTTAAACTGCTTGTGTTATTTCAGAGAAATTAGGTTAGTATCAGAATTATTGCATGCATATCACATTCTCACTTTAATGTGAGGTAGTCTTCTGGGTTGTGTGAGTTATAAACCTTGGCTATGACTGTCACTGGAGCAAGGTGGTTTTGAAATGAACTGACAGTCTTTGATGATTAAGTGACTTCTTTAAATGTCTGAATTTTAATGAGAATGATTTGGCTGAACTAACATTAGCAGTCCCATGATTCCACTGGCAGAACAACTTGATTGGTAATAAATTTGGATCTGTATTTAAGAATCCCTAGTTTCATGTTGATTAGCAAAGTGCACCTACCCAAACTGGCACAGATAAAATGTTGTCCTTATAAAAAGAATGAGATAAATCCATGGAATATAATGAATTGATGTGTTATCTCTTGACAATTGTAATATTGTATGCTGTGCTCATGTTATTTTACAATAATGCTCTATCAGTTAATCATCATACTTTTTTTCTGTGTTTTTTAACCTTATTTTCTTTTTTTCTGTCCTTTTTTAATTTTTAAATTTTTTTTTTTAATATCAAATGCTTATAGTGACTGTTCAGAGTACACTTTAACCTAAGGAACTCCAATCTACAGAACATGAAACTAACAGAGAGGATTGGTAAATGATGCTATTTAATTTGTGTCTTTTATCTTTCTCCTAGTCTTTCTTGCTTTTTCACCTTGATCTGTCACGGAAGTCTATGTTGAATCAAACAAACAGAGACACTAAAAACCCCAAGCATTTCTCATAAATAAATATATAGTTGTCCTTGGTATGGACCTTGTTTTTATATAGAACAATGAGTGGTCTTCCTGAATATATGTTGCATAGAACATCTGGAAGTTAGGGGTCACTGATTCACACATTATTGTGAGGATGTCATATTGTTAGACAATTTCTAGTCTGCATAGGAAAAATGAATACAACTGAACACTAGATGAAACAAAAATATTTCCAGATATTATATGAAGTTACAAGTGCCTGTTTTCTAAGCTGTATGTAAAAATTAAGTAGATTTTTTTGGTAAATGAGTTAGATGGGTGGTAGTGGGATCAAACCTGAGTTTCTGATAATGTAGGTAGAAACCCAGAAAAGATATATGGTTTATGGCAGATATGAGGATGTCTGAAAACGGACTTCATTTCTACATTTTATACAACTGGTTTTTAATAAGTTATTTTTTGTGACAGTCATGTTGTGAAAATTTATACTTCTGCACACATGCACCCTCTGCCTAAATCCTGAATTTAGGCTTAAGAGTGTGTTGGAGACTTTCTGGTCTGTTAACACACTCTTATTCACTTTCTGTTATGTTGGATTGGAATAACTGTCTAGAGCTTAGGGAAAATGAGAATTGACACAAAGCTTTACCTGTCTGCAAGGAAAAATAATTTTAAATGAATATGGAGGTCAGTGGAAAATTATTAATTTTATGCTCCAGTTACTTTTATTATTCAAATATAGTACCCATGCCACTGCAGCTATACATGAAGGAAAAAAAAAGTGCATATCCATTTCTCTTCCAAAGCTGTTTGACTTTTTTTTTTAACCTCATCTTTGTTTTACATATAAATTAAAATTCAGTTTTCTTGTTATCCATAGTTTAGATTCTTTCACTCATGCAATACTATACGTGTCACTTTTCACTGCAAGTCTTAAATAGGCACTTCAGAAACTTACATTTATTATCACTCATTGTTCATATGCTCGTGGCATGCTTAAGCATGAGAGGCTTAGAATAAAGAGCCTAAAATAATGCATGTTACTCAGAAGGAAGAGACGACCACTCCCTTCAGAGCAAAGATGTCGGTGGTGGATCTGAGAAGCGATAATCTCTGAGTCACCACAGTTTGAACTGGTTTTGTGCCGTGACACACATCCTATGGCAACATGCATCCCTTCATGGGATAACATGAAGAGAGTTTCCCCTGGTGTCATGACTGCCCTGGAGAGTGACGAGGAGAGTGGAGAACATGCTTGGGCAAAGACAACATGCGAGGAGATCTGCACTCAGGGTATTGACTTCCATGCAATGATATAGGGCTGATTCCAGCCTGGAGATTAAGAACAACAATCATTAAGCCATGTGAGAAACACAGAAGGGGCTTTGTTTTAAAAATGTACAAAATTAGGCAGAACATTTTGTAACATAATCCCTCAGTATTCATTACTATTGCTTGATCATCCAGACTCCAGAGATGTTTTGATTCATTACGAAAAGGCGTCAAAATCCTAGCTATAGAAAACCTTATTAATATCATAAGCGGGCAAAAATGTACCACCTGATAATGCACATCCGACCTGGAAAATGCTTTATCTTTGAGAAGCCTGCTGTTTGTGTACTAAGAGAGCAAGTAATCTGCAAACTAAATATATTTAATGAAATGTTTCCACTGTAAATATCGCACTTAACACAAGATCAAAGTATTATAGGTTATTAGTTAATCTATTTCTCCTTTGGCACAAAATTATTATAGTTGTCAATGAGCAGTATGTGTTCAAAACAACTCAGAATTAGAATGTTACATGATAATCTTCAAAAAAATGTGAAACAACATCAAAATGCAGAAGGCTAAACCCATTAGGTGTAGTCTGTATGTTTCATTTCTATGATAGATTTAGTGAGTACAATAAAACCATTTAAGCTAACCCTTCTGATAATCAGTTTCTGGCAAAGTAGTTCCAAAGATGATCTTTAAAAATATACACTGATTACCAGATTTCTTAGTTTATCTTAGTGATACTTATGGACCATCTTTCTTTTGTACCTGGACTCTATCCTCTTGATTTTGTTTCAGAAATTTCTCTCTGTGCTGATTCCTTTTTCCTGGGAAACAGCAAATGACTAGAAAACCTATTTATAAACATGTCAGTTCAGCAATGCTCTAGTTATATGTGCTAAATATCAAGCTCACAGTTAAAGTACATTGGAGTTTTAGGAATGTATTTTAATAATAGGATTTAACCTTCTGCTTTAAAAAGCACTTAAGTGCTTTGCAGTGTAAGAAGGCCTTTCTATATCATCGTTGTATGGATCAACCTACAGTTAAATCTTTCCTTGCACGCAAAGATATTGTGGAAAGTAATTCCAGTATACCTTGGACTCCCTTGGGCACCTGCCATTTTACCTAAATCCATTACATTGTGACTGAGAGTGCCATGATATAAGAACTTCCATTTTCCATTTCTAGAGAAGTGCAAAATGCCACTTTTCTCATATTTCTCTGACCTTAAGCTTGGAAATATTTACTTGAAGTTACTATGAAATATTCATTTCTCCTTGCAGTATGAGAGAATAAGGAGGATTCAGGCTTTAATTTGTAACAAAAGTGTTTCTACAAGATAAAATTCTTTGTGGGATTACAAAGGTTTAACCAGCTACTGTGCAAAATTATGTTACTCTTCACCTTCCTGATCACTTACTTCAGTGACAGCCAGCACATCCATTGCTGTGACAACCTGACGCTGATTTTAAAAATGTAGCAACATGATGCAGTATGCTTAATAACTATCTTAAGCAGGCAGCTGCGGGGACAAATCAGATGAAAAAAAAAAAATCAGCTACACAAATACACCTTGAACCACACTCACCAAATTTATGCTATCTTAAACTGACAAGAGCAGTAACTTCTGAATACCAAAAGAACCCATGTTATCTATAAGTCATGGAAAGTTAAAGCTCACTGGACAAAGGCAAGATTTTAGCTATTTTTACTGTAGTGATGGACTACAGGGCCAGAGCAATCCATCAGCTAATTAAATACTTGTTCTATTAGGATATTCTCAAGCTTCGTTAACTGGTACTCAGAGATTAAACACCAAATATAGATCAAGAACTGTCAAAGAGAAGTCCAAAAATAAGTCTTGTTGCCTGACAATATTCTGCAAACATTAAAAAGTGCACTCATTTGTTCTGTATTTCATGTGTCTTATTGCTGCCTTTATTTCCTCCTACTGGAGTCAGGTTTACAAAGGACATGCATTAACTTGTCCTTTGTTTTCGCTATGGCCAATGTGTTGCTTTTTTACTTTGCATTGTTGCATGTGCTGGGTTTCATATCCTCTGTCAGGGAACAGAGACACATTATGTTAGATAATGCAGAAAAAAAAAAAGTAAGAGTTTTTGAGTTAAAGCTTTGATTTTACTGTTTCTCTTACAAATCTAACTCTTTCGCAAAGGGGAACAAATTATAAAATATGAAGGTGTCAGGTAGAATATGATGTAAAAATGACAAAAGCAACACAAACAAAAGCAACTAAAGTAATGGGATGAACAAAAGTAAGACAATGATAGTATTAGAAAGCAAAGAGTTTAGTAGGAAAGCGAGAGTTCCTCACTTGCCCAATTAATCCCAGATCTAATTTTCCAGTGCTGTGTTTCTTTTTTTTTTTTTNAAGCACTCCATTATGGTAGTTTATATCAATGCTGCAATGCTTCACTTTGTCTACTCTCATGTTAATAACAGGTAAACTGAATGGACTACATGTTCAATGCAGTGTGAATGGTACTCGATGCACAACTCCTATTAATCATAAAAAAAAAAAGTGTGGTTAATTTCCTTTATTATGATAATCTTAATATTTTGCTGTTTTCTTACTTCTTTGCAAACATTACCTGTTAATCCACACAAGAGCCTTGGGAGGCAGTTTTACCTTTCCATACTAGTAAAAACCTGAAAATCCAGACTTTGATCTCTAATAAATCTGACACGATTTTGAAAGGTTTTCAGTGCAAAGGAGTATCCATCAGTAAAAGTGAATTGTTGCTATCTGTAAACTCAGGTTATTTTACTGTAATCCCCAAGTACGGATTCAGAAGCATAAGTATGTGCACTGTGGAGAGTAGAAGGAAAAAAAAAGAAGCCCAAATATCTGAGTACAAATATTTGAATTCCCTTCATCCCTGGGTTCTACCTAGCCCTCTGAGGTCCAAATATATTTCCAACTTAATGCTTAAAAATCATTCCTTTACTATGAGGGAAAAATGAGGGTGAAAGAAATAGTTACTTTTTTTTTTTTTTTCCTTCTGGTGTTGGTATCCACGTAGAGTGGGCAAGTATCTAAAATTTAAAAAATAATCTATTTTCAAAAATGGCTAGAGATTGTAATTTCTTTGAGAGATAATTACTTTGATGTTAATGGAGGGAAAAAAGAAGAAAAAAATGGGGAAGCCCTGTGTGAAGATTGAAATGGTTGCCCATGAGGCCCAGAAGATTGCTACATCTTCTATCCATGTACCACCCCGCAC